>LR738712.1:493037412-493070419 GCA_902687465.1 Secale cereale
GGGGGGGGGCGCCTCGGCCCCCCGAGAGCCCCCCGGTGCCCTACTTTGGCATATATTTAAAGGGTTCCCCGAAACCCTTGAAACAGGACTTCTTTTCGCGATCCCATCTCTGGTCCGCCGCCGCCGCCGCTTCCAAGATCGGGAGCACCAGGAGAACTCTTCCCGGCACCCTGCCGGAGGGGAGGATCACCACCGGGAGCTTCTCCACCACCATGGACGCCTCCCGAATGACTCGTGAGTAGTCTCCCTTGGACCATGAGTCCATGACCAGTAGCTATGTGATGTTCTCCTCCCGTTCTTGTGCTTCACTAATTAGTCCTCGTGAGCTGCCCTACATGATCGAGGCACCTATGTAATCCTTATGCTGTTGCTATGTTGAGTTTGCTGGGATCCGATGGATTATGAGATTATGTTCAGATTGATCTTGAGTAATATATTTGATTCACCTCTTTTATATTTTAGTTCATAAGTAATTCTTGCATGTTCTCCGTTGTTATTTATTGCTTTGGCCAAGTAGTAGGTAGTGACTCCAAGAGGGAACGTTATGCTCGATTGTGGGTTCATGCCCCTCGATGACTAGCTTGAGTGACAGAAACATGAGTCTAGGGGATGTGATGTTGCCACAAGGGGGAAAACAACGGTGCTTGTGCCCGCGGGTGCAAGGATTGTTTACTTTACGCAAAGTTCTTTTAATGCAGTTGTCTGTTGCATTGAGTTTACACTATGGGTGGGACTCGCAACTTAATACCAGCGAGATGTTCTGGATAGATATCTCAAGGTGGATGATTAGTAGTAGATATTGATGGATTTCGGTCTACTTACTTTGGCGTACCGCCCATACTTTGAACCTCAACCTTTCTTGCAATGTAATCAGCATTGGTTTGCGTTCGTGGTCATGTCAATTGCCCAGCTGTAATTTGTTACCTCACATAGCCGTTTTATCGTCTTTTGGGAGAGAGACATCACTAGTGAACATCATGTGACTCCGGTCCATATTACCATCATTGATCACATACACTATTTACTTTTCGCTATTTTATTTACTATTGCAAAACAATATCTATCACTACTATCATATTGCTTTTAACCCTTTGTGAACTACAAGGCCGGAGAGATTGACAACCTCTCTGTACTCGTTGGGAGCAAAGTTATTTGTATCTGTGTGCAGGTCCACGTTGATTGCTAATTGCGCCGTTAGCGGTTGACACCTACCTGTTGAACCTAGGAGTCTCTGGGGATTCGATCCTTGGCATCTTTGCTAGGAGAAAACACTTCTACTTACTGCATCTTACACCTTCCACTTGGGGTAATCCAACGAGGGGTTCGAGGCCCATTAAGGAGTATTTTCTGGCGCCGTTGCCGGGGACTCCACTCTTCAGGATAGGGGAGTTGCACGCTATCTTTTACCTTTGCTTTTAGTCTTGTTAGTTTACCTTTCAGTTTTCTTTATGTCTTTTCACTAGTTGTCCTTATGGACAACCCTATTATTGGGTCGCTGCTTGCGGGAAGACGCCCCACACCTGTGGTGGTTGATCCTCCCCCTACTGAAATTGTGCCTTATAAAATACCAGCTGGTATTATCAATTATGTTTTGGCTAATCGTTACGCAGGAGACAGACATCCCGGTGAACACTTGCTATATCTGTCACAACTATGTCCATTATTTAAGCTTGCAGGTGTATCAAGGGAGTTTGTCATGAGGAAATTGTTCGCCGTATCACTTATAGATAAAGCTTTAGATTGGTATAAGCTTATCGATAACTCGCACTTGCTTGATTGGCAAGAGCTTGTGTCTCTCTTTTATACTAAGTTTTATCCTCTTCATGATGCTTATGTGGAGAGTAAGAGTACCTTTTTGCATGTGGATCATGGTAACAATGCTTTATGTGATGCTTATATTGTTGAGTTCATCCATGATGCCACTGAAATTTATAATGAGAGAGGGAGACTTGGTTCTAAATATTTTAATAATAAGAAGTTTCCTCTCTTTATGGTGAATGTTTTGAAGTTATGCTTGTTTTGCCTTCCTATGCTAGTTGCTTTGTGCTTCAATGAATTATTCTATTGTAATATTCCTATGCATAGGAAGCATGTTAGGCTTAAATGTGTTTAGTATTTGCTCCTTGATGCTCTCTTTTGTTCTTCAACTCTTATTCCTTCGAGAGCATCATTAAAGTATTATGCCTAGCTTAAAGGCATAAAAGAAAGCGCTTTTGGGAGGCAGCCCACATGAATAAATTTTTTGCTTCTGTTGTGTCTTGATGTTGTTTACTGCTGTAGCATCATCATTGGATCTTTGCTTTTCATATTTGTGCCAAGTATAGCCTCTGATTGCTAGAAAGTTCAAAAGTTGTGAGGTGCTGTCCAGGAAACAGATTCTATCCTTGGATAGAAAAATTCGTATAAAATCACCAGGTCATATTTTTGGTCTGAATTTTTTCGACAGCGTTCTCTATATAATTGTCTTTCGTGCGTCAGTTTTGAGTTTTTTGATTTGAGGTGCAGAAGTATCCCGAACAGGTCAATTACTGCCTGCTGTTCTGTTTTTCACAGATTCTGTCCTGTTTTGCCTCACCTTCACTTTGCAAATTAAGAACTTGCTTTTTCTTTGCAAAAACCTTTTGGCAATCTTGAGAAACAGTAGAAATTCAAGAATATCCTTATTTCCAGCAAGGTATAATTATTTTATTAAGGGTACTAACCTCGCTAATCAGATTATGAATGAGTTATGTATGAAGGGAGTTTTCAAGTGTGCGAGGGAAGATGATAAAAAGATTCAGGAGTGTCAAGCGCTCAAGCTTGGGGATGCCCCCGTGCACCCCCAAGAAATATTCAACGATACTCAAGCATCTAAGCTTGGGGATGCCCCCCGTGCATCCCCTTCTCTATCAACATTATCAGTTCGTCTTTCGTTCCGCTATATTTTTATCACTTCATGTGTTATGTGCTATGCTTGGAGCGTCTTGTTTTTAGTTTTCTTTTTAGTTTTCATAACGAGTCGGAACCCAGCATTCCTTTATGTGGGAGAGAAACACGCTCCACCTCTACCTAGAACATTACATAGAATTTTCATGTCTATCTATGCTGTGTGTGTTCTTTATCTTTTAATAGCTACTATCGTACTCTGCTCTTAGTATTCATGCTTATCTTTTCAAGAGCTTCTATTTAGTTGGTTGCTTGAACTCTCTTTGATTACCATGCTCACCTTATTAAGAGAGTTTGCTTCCGTTGCATGGGTTAATATGTCTATGATAAATATACTACTTTCATGATGGTGCTTAGTAGTTCAGGTTTTCTTATGGTTAATCTCAGATAGCTGGGGGGTTCCCAATGTGTCATTGGAATACCAACTTGGTTTGTTTGCCTATGATGTGGTATGGTTTAGTAATATCTTCCTTCGATAATTTATTTTGATTGACTTGGCGTATGCTCACGCATATTCAAGACCGTAAAGAAAGTCTGTCAAGCCTTGATGATCTTTTGTTTCTAAGTAGCGATATAACTACCATGCCTGATTCAATATTGCTTTGTCGCTCTGCATGATTATGACCGTCATTGCTCTCTTAGTTGGTCGCTCCCAGTCTTTTGCTAACCTCCACCTGCACTAAGCAAATTAACCATGCAATACATAGCTCATGGGAAAGTAGCCTAAAAACTATTGTGGTAAAGAATATGTTGCTTATGTATCTTATTTCTTATGAGTTGCTTGCTGAGCGGTAACCATGTTTCTGGGGACGCCATCAACTGTCACACTTTTGTTGAATATCATGTGAGTTGCTATGCATGTTCGTCTTGTCTGAAGTAAGGGTGGTTTACCGTGGGTTGAATTAATATGCATATTGTTAGAGAAGAACATTGGGCCGCCAACCAAAGCCATGCATCATGGTGGAAGTTTTAGCTTGGACCTTAATCCTCAATCTCTCATGAGAATATGCTTATGCATTAAAGAGGAGTCCATCATCTATTTTCTATGTTGTCCCGGTATGGATGTCCTCAAGTTGAGATTTATCAAAAACGAGAAATCAAATGCGATCTATCTCCTTGGACCTTTGTACAGGTGGCATAGAGGTACCCCTTTGTGACACTTGGTAAAAACATATGCAATGCAATGATAACCCATGGGGATCCGAGCTAATTAGGACAAGGAGCGAGCACTATTAGTATTCGATGCATGAGGCTTGCAACTTATAAGATGTTTTATACATGACACATATGAAGTACTACTACCGTTGACACAATTGCTTCCATGTTTCATAATAAAAAGCTCTAGCACTTCAAGCATCAACTACTGAGAGCATGATTGTCATTCTGAGTGTAATGTGCATTGTCCCAAAGTAGCATTGTCTTTTGCATGATTGTGATATCGTTTATTCTGAAATGATTGTATCTAGTCATCACTTAAACCTTGAAGGTGCCCTTGCATTTATGTTTTGCATCACTAAAGGGGGCAAGCTAGATATCACATGATCATATTTGCACATCATGTTCATTGCAAATCTTTTTGATGTTTCAATTTCATATTGTAAAACTTTCAGTCATTTGTGATTTTCTCTTGAGACAACTTAATTACTTTAGAATCATTGTCTCAGTAAGCTTTTGTCATATGACTATGAGAAAGTCTTATATGGTTAATAGCATGTCACCACAGAAATTATTCTTGTTATCATTTACCTACTCGAGGACGAGCAGGAATTAAGCTTGGGGATGTTGATACGTCCAAAACGTATCTATAATTTCTGCTTGCTCCCTGCCACTTTTGGGTGATATTGCTATGATATTCATACACTTCCATACACTTTTGATCATATTTGGACTAACTTACTAATCCAGTGCACCCCAGTGCCAGTTTCTGTTTTCGGCTGTTTTTGTATTTCAGGTTTTCACGTTTCGAGAACTGTCCAGAAAAATACAGAAAAAATATATATAAAATCAGCATTCCGGGAACGACACTGCTTCCGAAGGGGAGCCTGGGGGGGCACAGGGGCTCCAGGCGCACTGTGGGCGCCCCCCCCCTGGGCCGCGCCGGGGGGGCGCCTCGGCCCCCCGAGAGCCCCCCGGTGCCCTACTTTGGCATATATTTAAAGGGTTCCCCGAAACCCTTGAAACAGGACTTCTTTTCGCGATCCCATCTCTGTTCCGCCGCCGCCGCCGCTTCCAAGATCGGGAGCACCAGGAGAACTCTTCCCGGCACCCTGCCGGAGGGGAGGATCACCACCGGGAGCTTCTCCACCACCATGGACGCCTCCCGGATGACTCGTGAGTAGTCTCCCTTGGACCATGAGTCCATGACCAGTAGCTATGTGATGTTCTCCTCCCGTTCTTGTGCTTCACTAATTAGTCCTCGTGAGCTGCCCTACATGATCGAGGCACCTATGTAATCCTTATGCTGTTGCTATGTTGAGTTTGCTGGGATCCGATGGATTATGAGATTATGTTCAGATTGATCTTGAGTAATATATTTGATTCACCTTTTTTATATTTTAGTTCATAAGTAATTCTTGCATGTTCTCCGTTGTTATTTATTGCTTTGGCCAAGTAGTAGGTAGTGACTCCAAGAGGGAACGTTATGCTCGATTGTGGGTTCATGCCCCTCGATGACTAGCTTGAGTGACAGAAACATGAGTCTAGGGGATGTGTTGTTGCCACAAGGGGGAAAACAACGGTGCTTGTGCCCGCGGGTGCAAGGATTGTTTACTTTACGCAAAGTTCTTTTAATGCAGTTGTCTGTTGCATTGAGTTTACACTATGGTTGGGACTCGCAACTTAATACCAGCGAGATGTTCTGGATAGATATCTCAAGGTGGATGATTAGTAGTAGATATTGATGGATTTCGGTCTACTTACTTTGGCGTACCGCCCATGCTTTGAACCTCAACCTTTCTTGCAATGTAATCAGCATTGGTTTTCATTCGTGGTCCTGTCAATTGCCCAGCTGTAATTTGTTACCTCACATAGTCGTTTTATCGTCTTTTGGGAGAGATACATCACTAGTGAACATCATGTGACTCCGGTCCATATTACCATCATTGATCACATACACTATTTACTTTTCGCTATTTTATTTACTATTGCAAAACACTATCTATCACTACTATCATATTGCTTTTAACCCTTTGTGAACTACAAGGCCGGAGAGATTGACAACCTCTCTGTACTCGTTGGGAGCAAAGTTATTTGTATCTGTGTGCAGGTCCACGTTGATTGCTAATTGCGCCGTTAGCGGTTGACACCTACCTATTGAACCTAGGAGTCTCTGGGGATTCGATCCTTGGCATCTTTGCTAGGGGAAAACACTTCTACTTACTACATCTTACACCTTCCACTTGGGGTAATCCAACGAGGGGTTCGAGGCCCATCATACACCTGGGTCATAATCCTCGTCATCTGTATCACTTGCATCATCCTCTGATTCGATAGAATAACTGCTTTTGGTCTTCCTACCACCCCTCCTACTTGATGTGCTTCCTCCAACATTCTTTGTTTGCATGTAACTGGGTTGTACTGATGGCCTTCTGACAATTTCAAATTGGTGCACATCCTCATTTCCGTCTGCTTCTGCATCTTGCTCTGTATCCACTTCAGGGTATATAACCTGGAGAGGAGTAGGTGCTTGTGTTGCTTCCTCTATTCTTGCAGTCATGCTGCTGGCCACTCTCTTCGCAAGACTGAATATTGGAGGCAAAGTGGCTCTAGGATAGTTGACAACATCATCCTCATTTAGGTTTGCTTTTAAGCTTTCATCATGATCAAGATAGATACTAAAGGAGTGGTGCCCAATATCAAGAAACACCAACATTATATTTGCCTTCTCATCATGACTAAGCTCCCTGAGACCATCATTACTGGGTGTAAGGATGGGGACACAGTAGTATACCTTCAACCTCCCTGCCATATCCTAACCGATCTCCTCAACAAGGTGTTCAATCATAATTGGTGACCAAGTGAACTTCTCTAGATTATCATACCAAATGGCATGACCATTGACATAAGTATGGTTCCTTCCATGCCCAACAAAAATCCACCTTAGTTGATTTCCACACAAAAATTGGTACTTCGAGGGCCTGATACACCAACACAGAAACAACATGCATCAGAATCGACTGCAGCATCATTTCATTTGAGCATCTAAAACCCTAACCCCCAAAGACCATCAAATCCAATGCCGCAACCCTAGTACAATACATCAAAACTACCAACTGCATATCATCTATAAAGACAATGCGGGGCAAAAAGGAGTGTTTTTGAACATCAAAACGCAAAAAAACTCGGATTTACGCAAAATGAAAACTTACTGTACACGGAGGGTGGTGCCCCTTCTGCGCAACGAACAAGGGCCATCGCCACCACCTACCGTTGGTGGAACAGACACGGCGGCAGCGCCTCTGCAACCACGGAAGAAATTAGCACATACCCTCGCATGTAGGACAATGATCGTCGGAGCGTCGCCTATGTAGCGCCTCCCCTGACTGCAATCAAAGACGAAGAGGCGTCGTCAGTGGAGGAGGGATGATTGGGGGGGATTCGGCGATGCCCGAGGGGTTTTTCGCTTATTTTCCACAGCGTCGGGGCGGTTCGCCACCTGTCCCCAAAGACTGCTCAACATGTGGCCAAACAAGCCTGTATGCACCGCATACGAGCAACAATGATCGTACATTCACGTCAGATCGTATATAGTGGCCATAACAACTGTATTCCAAAGTTGAGTGATCGTATCGGGCTTCCGTTTCAACTACAATGACCATGGGTGTATTTATCCCTTTTTTATTCTAAGTCTGCTTTTCGAAAATACAAAGGTGAACATGGTTCAAAAAATTAGCGTTCCTCTGCTCTTCCTCCATCTTGGTAACAGAGTAAGTAGTAGTGGTGTGTAATATTATGACAAAATACACTGTCCATCTAACCAGTCTTGCAGCAGTGAACAAACAGGTAGTGAAATGCATCTGATAGAAGAAAACTATAATTATCATTTTGCTTGTGATGGAGGCATGTGGCAAAGTAATGTTTTGCTGTAATCTTTTTTTTGCGAGAAAATTTCCGATCTATTCATCAACTGTCAAGGTAGTACATAGAACACTAGAAGTAAAATTTACATCTAAATCTGTAGACCACCTAGCGACGACTACAAGCACTGGAGCGAGCCGAAGGTGCACCGTCGTCATTGCCCTTTCATCGTCGGATTTGGGCAAACATTGTTGTAGTAGACAGTCGGGAAGTCGTTGTGCTAAGGCCCCATAGGACCAGCGCACCAAAACAACAACCGTCATCGATGAAGAGAAGCGTAGATCGGAAGGATCCATCCTACAGACACACAGACGTAGACGGACGAAGATCAAATCCAGTCGGATCCACGGAAGACAAACGCTGACCGGATCCCATGAGATCCGCCCGAGACAAACCTCCACACGCCTTCCAAAGATGCTTGAAACATCACCAGGACGGGGCCAGACGGGGAGGACCTTATTCCATCTTCAAGAAGACGTCGTCATTCGTCTTCTTGAGCATGGCACGAATCCTAATGAAACTCGGAAAAATACCTAAAAACGGAGCCCTCCCATTGTCAAAGACCATGATCCACCGCGCCTCCAAGGTCAAAGTCCACAGGAGACGAGGCGGACTGGCGCCGGTGCCGGCGAGAGGCAGGGAAACTCTAGATGAGTTCGCAGAGAGAAAGGTTTTGTTGTAGACTTGTAATAATAGTGTAATGGCAAAGTTGTTTCAATGCCACTAAACCTTCCTTAGCTCAATGCCATATCAAGTAAATAACATGTTTAGGTTTGGAGGAAATCTAGGGAAAATACACAGGAGCTCATGGGTGCTCTACACCCCTATACGAATATTAAATGTAAAAAGAAAACTGAAATTTAGGTATGGAGGCAATCTACCCCCGTGTGAAGTTACCTAAAAAAATACTAGTAAACGTATCCATGGGGAAAGAAATATTGTCCAAAAAAATCCATCCAAACGGTTTTTTTTTCTCTACATTGTCTTTTTTTGCCACGAATACGTTTCCTACTATTTTTCATGAAATTTCACACGAGAGTAGATCGGGAACCCATGTTTGATATCCAAAATCCCGGGTTTTTTTCTTCAGAAAAAGTCCTGGTATTCTTTGAATTTAATTGTCGTATAGGGGTGTGGAGCATCTGGGTGATACAAATCCGCTTCCAGCAATTTTGCAACTACATTGCCATTGCACTCGTGATGGAACTGAACAAAGATGGACAACGTAAGAATACACAATCTTCAACCACATGATGATTCAAGTTAACGCAAAAGCAGTGCTCCTACCAGTTGCTCAAAAAACAATATTGTTGATGGCACCACTTTGGATATTTCGATCACAATTACGAGATGATTTATGATAGGATATGGCAATTTGCTATAAAAATGACTGATAGAGTGGTTAACTACGAGAAAGTCTTGAGTCAGCCATTACATTTACTAATTCTTTTGCACTGCAAAGCTTTGATATCACCTTGAAATCCAGGTGATGCCAACAAGCATTTGTTCGCCCTAATTGAAGATAAGTAGAGAGAGAACAATAGGAGCATATTATTCACCAAATTTGCAAGTCTTCACATTGGGATACACATAATGGTATGCGGCAACACAAGCGGAACGACAGGGGTAAATGGTGGCGGAGTTTAGGAGATAAGGCAGATTGACGGCATCACCTATGGGATGCAGGAACCCTAGCCAACTTTTTCCATGGGAGGAGAGATGTGTGGGATCATTGAACATTTTTAAAGTGGCAGTTCCTTGAAACCTAACCGTAATGGTGGTACTTTTATGCTATTTACTTGAAACATGCTCATAACATGTAATGCCCAGTATGAGATTATACCTCCCACGTGTCGAGGCACGACTTAAAGGCATAATATCATACTGGAATGATCTCAAGAATGGTATCTTTGCACAACTCATGTAAAAGAGGGATGAAATTGTAAAAGAGTAGTTGGCTTACACTCGCCACGTCACACAATGTAATACATTAACATTCATCATCCAAATAACATCAGAGTCCGACTACGGACGAAGATCCAAATGAAAGATATCGTAAATTAACCAACACAAGGTCCCTATCATCCTAGTAAGAGCCCTACTGATCCTCTGGATAAGACACGTAGTATCGCCCACGTTCTTCGTCGAACTCCCAGTACAACTCTGTCCCATCTCCTGTGTAGTTCTCATCGGTACTTGCATCTGGTGGTTGTGTAGAATCTGTGAGCCACGGAGGACTCAGCAATCCCGTTCCCGGGTAGCAATACTATCAAAGCCTTAGGTGTGGAAAAGGCTTAAAAGAAGGTTGCAGCAGCACTAGCACTAGCTTACGTGTTTAGAGCGAGAAGAGAAAGTGCCAACGATCGACAAAGTGATCACGACGTGATCCTATATAAGCACGTCATTCATAACCCCACCGTGTTCACTTCCCGAACCCCTTCGGAAAATGACCGTCACAGTTACTCACGCTGGTAGTGTGTTATGAACATGGTGTCAAGTTTTCTACAACCGGATATTAACAAATTCCCATGTGCCACATAACCGTGGGCACGGCTTTCGAAAGATCAAACCCTGCAGGGGTATCCCAACTTCGCCCATCACAAGCTCACGATTTGCGGAGTCGCAACTTCAAGGTGGGAAGACCCGAGTATTATCGGAATCCCGTGCTCAAGATATTCCGACATAGGTAAAACTAATCTAGCAAGACCTCCCGGCGTGCCGACACCCTAACAGTAGCCGCGCGTATCTAGTCTCAGGCCACGACCCGATGGGACATCCTACAGGTAATACCAGATACCTCGGGTTTCCCCGAGGCGGCCCTGCAGTCCGCCCAGTTCGGACCAACACTCATGAGGAGCACTGGCCCGGGGTTGTTAATTAAGTCCACGGGATAGCTAGTCCCTATGCAAAATTTAGTTATTAGGCAAATGTAAAACCAATGTTGGGCCTTGCTGGAAAAGCTTTAGCAATAAGCGGGTTATCGAGGGGGGCCCATAAACCCCAACCATGTTAGGGACGCATAATCAAGGAACATAACACTGGTTTAAACGGTTCCTAGGATGGCATGAGTGGAACAAAACACCAAGCAAGAGGCTTAGCCTTCCACCCATTACCAATATATAGATGATTTAATTTAATAGATTATATATTGTGATATCCCAACAATAACTTCATCATGAAGCAAGAATCTTCAAGTCTTCACCTGCAACTAACAACGCTATAAGAGGGGCTGAGCAATGCTTACGTAGCCAAACAACGGTTTGCTAGGTGGGTGGTTAGAGAGGTTCATGGCAACAATAGGAGGCTGACAAACAGACATGGGCATCGAGGCAATAGCTAAAGAGCGAAACATCTAGCATAGGCAAAGATAGTAGTGATATCTGGGTAAGGTCATCTTGCTTGTTGAATCCTCGGAGGGAACGTAACCTTGCTCGTCACACTCAACCTCGGTAGAAACCACGTACTCCGAATCGGCTCTCGGCTCTACTCAACACAAGAACACAACACGACACAATATCAAACACGGTGCAATGCACAATCAACATGATGCAAGTATGATGTGTGTATGCATGTGGAAGCACTTGAACCTAAGGAGAAGATGATGAAGAAGGCCTCATCTTGGAAAACCAAGCAAGCCACTAGATAGAGGGGAATATTTCGGTTGAAATCAATATAAAGATCGCCGGAAACAGACACACGGTTTGCAAATGGCAAGCAAAATAATATTCACACAAAACTGCAGTTTACAACCACATGGCATCTTTGGAGCAAGAAATAATTATGCTACAACACTCAAACATGGAGACAAAGGGCATGGATGTGAAGTAGACATGTTACTTAACAAGCATGAACTTATAACACACCCAAAAACCTACTGGAACACAATTAACCAAGCATGGCAAGTTGCAATAAATTTATCCAAACTTAGTCAAAATCTGGGAAGGCAAAAACATCATCACGATGCTGCCTTCGGAGGCACAAAACAACATGCATATCAACTCCACTAAGTATATAAAGATCATGGTCATGTAATATACATAGCATACATCAAACAACTCCATTGGAGCAACTCCATAGGAGGCATGGATCTATAACAAAAAGCTTCACCAAATTGATCATGCTGATAAAACCCTGACATGTAAAATTTATAGCAACTTGAGAGTAAGAAATAAATAAGCTACAGCAGGCCATATATGAAAATAAGGGCATTGATGGATAGAGCATAACATGGACAACAAGGAATGATCATTTGACATACTAACACATGCATGGATTTGAGTGGAGCATCAATCAAACATAACATCAGGTTAAACAGATTCCAGACTTGGCAGTTTTTTCACTAAGTATAAAACAGCAACATTGGCATGGGCATGTTTACAAGCTTGTTTAAGTCACCTCAAGGCATATCATGGAAAGTGGGTTGCACCACAGCAAAGACCATATGATGGTGCTTCTAAAACATATTAACATGTGACATGAAGACAAACACATCAATAGCAATGAGCAAGTCAAAACAGCATCTCACAACAAGTTTCAGCACTTAACAGCCACATGCACTTTTGCAACAGAGATTAACATGGCAATATGACACCTAACATGAATGCTACAGCAACCATCATGTAGAGCACTTCGCAATGAACATTTTGACATATCATATGCTCCAGTTGGACCAACATGCACAAAGTTGTCACATCTCAAACATGGCAACAAATTTACAGTCATCAGCAGTTTTAAACATATAGCACTCTTGCAACGATGATTAGGTCATCAAGATGAACTCAAACAAGCATGCCACAGCGGAACAAAATGAAGAGCACATCTCAACGAACATTTTGATATATTACACGCCCAAAACGGATCTACGAGCACGAAGTTATTGCATGTCAAAGGGGCAACACAATTACGGAAACTGGGGACTTAGTGGATTTTTACCCTCTAAAAAAGTCAACTCGGGACGGAGGCGTGCGGGACGGAGGGATCCGGGCTCCGGGACGGCATTTGGATCGGGGGACGGGTGGATCTCGTCCCGATCCGCGGATCTCGCCGGAGTTGGCGCTGGAGACGGAGGAGATGGCCGGAGGCGGCGAGGCGCGGCCGGAGGCGGAGGCTGGCCGGAGTAGAGGTGCCCCGGGGTGTCAGCGGCAGCGCGCCCGAGGGATCGCGGCGGCGGCGCGCCCGAGTGACAGCAGCGGTCAGGGCCGGCCTGGCGGCGGCGGTTGGAGGCCGCGCCGGCGGCGGGAGGCGGCTGGAGCGCGTGCGGCGGCGGCGGGCGCTGCGCCGGCGGGGCGAGCGACGCGCGACGGCGCGCGGCGGAGCTTCGGCGATGGAACTCCGGCGGGCGGCCGGAGGCGGCGATGGCGGCCCGGCGGTGGTCCGGCGGCGTCCCGGCGGTGGTTCGGCGGGGCCCGGCTGAGGTGGCGGTGGAAGGGTGGTGTGAGGTGACCCAACCAATCAAGGGTCGCCACGTGGCGGCGGGGGATGACGTGGTGGCCTCTGATTCGTCAGAGTGATGTGGCAGCGGGACGGACGTGTCCGGCGCGCGGAGGGAGAGAAAAATTAGGGTTGCACCGGGATTTCGGGGATGGGGACTGTTTTATAGATTCTGGGAGCTAAGAAGGTCCAAATGGGGAGCGGTTTTCGCCCACGCGATCACGATTCGACGACCGAGAGGATGGGAGTGGTTGTGCTGGGTTAGTGGGCTGTTGTGGAGGGGGTCTTGGGCCAAAATGAAGAGGAGCTTTTAGCCCACTAGGTTAACCGTTGGAGTATCGAACGAACTCCAAACGCGACGAAACTTGACAGGCGGCCTACACGTACCAAAACAAAAATGCACGACAAGTCTCACCTCATACCGGGAACGTTACACGGCCACACACGAAAGAAGGACTCGGGCTGCCACGGGCACGTGTGTGAGTGTCGGAACTCGAAACGGACAACGGGAAGAGGCGAGCGGAACCGGGTGCAAGTGACAACACGAATGCAATGCAATGCACATGATAACATGACATGGATGAGATGCACACACGCACACGACAAAACGAAGAAACCCGAAATGAAAGAAGAGCCCAGAATGGAATTGATGAAGTCAAAGTTTCATATATTGCCATAAATGGAAGGTACCGCATATGGGGTGTTACAAACTCTCCTCTACTACAAAAATATCTCGTCTCGAGATCTAGGACTAGAAGAAGGAAGGGTACTCGAAACGAAGGTGATCTTCTTGTTCCCACGTAGCTTCTCGGTCGGTATGGTGTGACCACTTCACTTTCAAGAACTTGATGGACTTGTTGCGGGTTTTGCGCTCAGTTTCTTCAAGAATAGCAACAGGGTGCTCACGATAAGACAAGTCTTGTTGAAGATCAATCTCCTCGAACGGAATGGTGTGTTCAGGTGTCTTGAAGCACTTGCGGAGTTGAGACACGTGAAACACATCATGAACATTTGCAAAGTTGGAGGGAAGCTCGAGTTGGTAGGCTAGATCGCCTCTTTTGCCAAGAATCTTGAAAGGGCCCACGTATCTAGGAGCGAGCTTTCCTTTGATACCAAATCTTTGGGTGCCTTTCATAGGAGAAACACGGAGATAGACATGATCTCCAATGTCGAAAGCCAAATCACGATGCTTGCTGTCATAGTAACTATTTTGACGCGACTGAGCGGCTTTGAGATTCTCACGTATGACTTTGCACATTTCTTCGGCTTCTGAGATCAAATCATTGCCAAGAAGTTGACGTTCACCAGTCTCGGACCAGTTGAGAGGGGTACGGCACTTTCTGCCATAGAGGATTTCAAACGGAGCTTTGCCGGCACTTTCTTGGAAGCTGTTGTTGTAAGATAACTCGGCAAACGGGAGACAATCTTCCCACTTCATGCCAAAAGAGATGACACAAGCTCTCAGCATGTCTTCGAGGATCTGGTTCACTCTTTCGACTTGACCACTAGTCTGAGGGTGAAACGCAGTGCTGAAACGAATCTTAGTGCCCATGGCTGACTGAAAGGAGTCCCAGAACTTGGATGTGAACAAACTTCCACGGTCCGAGGATATGACTTGAGGAATGCCATGCAACGAAACCACTGTTCAAGAAATCTTCCGATTCACCGATTAATCTTCTGATTTATCGCTAATTGGGGGGTGACCGATAAGATTATGCCTTATCTTTGTCGTTTATCTTTTGGACCGTATCATTCTGATAAGCGATTTATCGGGAATCTACCGATAAATTGGACCTACTCGTAACACTATGTTTGCAAAAACTATGTTTATTTATGTTTTGTGGACCTTGTTACGGAATCTGTACTATTGTCCTATTTTGTTTGCCATTATACGAGGATTCAAAGGCTAGAAATCAAGGTAACACTTCTGTCAAATATTTTTTTGGTGTTGAATATAGCGAATTTTAGTGTTGAGAACCTGAGATTTGAAACAAATTATCCGATTAATTGTCGACCGATAAAATCGATTAATCGGCCGATTCTCGATTAATCTCTAATCCTTAGCTGACCGAGACGATAACGATAAGCGATATCCTCAACATTGAACGAAACAATTATGGAAGTGTACAACTCTGCCAACTGAGCTGCATTGATGGATTCTTTGACGGGAAAGAAATGAGCTACTTTAGTTAGCTTATCAATCACAATAAAGATAGCATCATTCCCCTTCTTGGACTTAGGAAACCTAGTGATGAAATCCATCTCAATGTGATCGAATTTCCGCTTGGGAATAGGTAGAGGTTGGAGGAGACCGGCTGGACGTTGATGCTCTGCCTTCACTCTTCTGCAAACATCACATTCATTCACAAATTTGGCAATCTTCCGTTTCATGCGAGTCCACCAGTAAGATTGCTTGAGGTCTTGGTACATCTTGGAACTTCCGGGATGAATCGAGAGGAGGGAGTCAAGTGCTTCGTTCATTATGAGCTTCCTGAGTTCACCCTTGGGAACCACAATTTTGTCCTCAAAGAACAAGGTGTCTTTCTCATCAACACAATAGCACTTGTATTTGGGAGTACCCTTAGGAATACCATGTTTCACTTTCTGCACCATAGCATCACTTAGTTGGGAAGGTAGGAGCAACTTGATGGTTTGCAAGAAAGCCTTGAGGAACAACTTGGAGGTTGAGCTTCCTAAATGACTCACAAAGTTCAGGATGGAACGGTTTGAGAAGGAGACTGTTGCAATATGCCTTTCTGCTCAAGGCATCTGCAATGACATTGGCCTTGCCAGGTGTGTACTCAATGCTTGGATCATACTCTTGGATCATCTCAACCCAACGAGTCTGGCGAAGGTTTAGGTTTGGCTGTGTGAAGATGTACTTCAAGCTCTTGTGATCGGTGAAGATGTCCACTTTTCTGCCCCATAGAAGGTGTCTCCACGTGATCAAGGCATGTACAACTGCTGCTAGCTCAAGATCATGTGTGGGGTAATTCTTCTCATTTGGTTTCAACTGACGAGAAGTGTATGCCACAATCTTCTTATCTTGCATGAGAACACCACCAAGTCCTTGCAAAGAAGCATCACAAAAGACTTCATAGGGCTTGGACTCATCCGGAGGAGTAAGAACCGGAGCAGAAATGAGTTTCTCTTTGAGTGTTTTGAATGCCACATCACAATCAGGAGTCCATGAGTACTTGACATTCTTCTGCAACAGGTTGGAAAGAGGCTTGGCAATCTTGGAGAAGTTCTCAACGAACCTTCTGCAATAGCTAGCGAGACCAAGGAAGCTTTAGAGTTGCTTGACGTTCTGCGGGGGTTCCCAGTTGACAATAGCTTCAACTTTCTCGGGGTTGACAGAAATACCCTCAGCAGAGATAATATGGCCAAGATATAAGACTTTATCCAGCCAGAATTCACACTTGGAGAACTTCGCATAGAACTTGTGTTCACGGAGTCTGTCCAGAACCAAACGGAGGTGCTTGGCATGGTCTTCTTCATTCTTGGAGAATACCAAGATATCATTCAGATAGACGAGAACAAATTCATTGGTGTAGGGGTTGAATATGAAGTGCATCATCCTCGAGAAGGCGTGTGGAGCATTTGCGAAGCCAAAAGACATGATCGTGTATTCATAGGAGCCATAGCTTGTTTTGGATGCGGTCTTGTGAATATCCTCTTCACGGATACGGATCTGATGATAACCCATCCGGAGATCGAGCTTTGAGAACACCTTGGCTCCTTTGAGCTGCTCGAACAATTCATTGATATTGGGGAGCGGATACTTATTCTTTATTGTCTTCTAGTTCAATGGCCGGTAATCAACGCAAAGGTGTTCCGTGCCATCCTTCTTCTTGACAAATAGATGACCACAGCCCCAAGGAGAAGTACTAGGCCTGATTAGACCCATACGTTCTTGCTCATCAAGTTGTTTCTTCAGCTCCTTCAACTCATCAGGGGAAAGCTTGTACGGACGCCGACATGCTGGCTCGGTACCGGGCTCGAGTTCAATGAAGAATTCAACTTGACGATGCGGAGGCATGCCTGGAAGCTCTTCAGGAAAAACATCTTCATACTCATTGACCACCGGAATCTGAGAGATGGCATTAATCTCGCCCTTGTCATTGAGAGAGAATACCTGATTGTGTTATCTCGAACTGCGAAGATAATCACGTCTTCATCTGGATGAGTTAGCTTGACCTCCTTATTTGCACAATCAATGTTTGCATCATGCTTGGAAAGCCAATCCATCCCAAGAATAAGATCAATGTCGGAGTTACCGAGAGCAATAGGAGAAGCCAGAAATTTATAATTGACCATCTTGATAGAAATGTTAGGAGCTACAATATGAGAGCTCATCCTCATTCCCGGAGAAACCACACGAAAAGGATTTTGCAAAATTTATGTAGGTAACTCATGCTTGGACAAGAAAGGTTTTGAGATGAAGCAATGCGATGCACCTGAATCGAATAAAACTTTTGCAGGAGCAGAGTTAACCGAGAGGTTACCCAATATCACATCAGAAGAATTCTCTGCCTGAGCTGCATTCATCAGATTCACTCTTCCTGCCTTGGGATTGTGCTTGACAATAGCAGTGCTGACAGGTGGAGGAGGCGGAAGGCGCCTTTGAGTACACTTGTTAGCATAGTGACCCTTCTGCCCACACTTGTTGCAAGTCACTTCCGAAAGAGGCCGGTGATAAGGACCACTTGACTTCGAAGCTTGAAAGTGATTCTTGGACTAAATGCTTGGGTTGGGTGGGTGGGAGAAACCACGGCCACCAGAGTGCTTGTTGTTGTTGTTTGGAGGGCGGAGCACTGGAGGAGGCGGAAGCCAAAACATCTGCTGCTTTGCGACTACTTGGGAAGAAGAGGAGGAGTTAACAGCATCTCTGATCCTCTTTTTGGAAGCTTCAACCTTGAGCTGGGCTTCCTCTTGCTTAAGGGCCATGTTATAGAATTGATCAAATTCATCCGGCTCGAACAAGGTGAGAGCTAGTTGGAGTTCATCCTCCAGACCACCACGGAACTGATAAATCTTGCTCTTGGCATCTGGGATGTCTTGCTTGGCATAGCAGGCAAGGTTCTGGAACTTGACATTGTATTGATAAACGGACTTGGTGCCTTGCTTCAGGTTGCGGAATTGTTCACGCATGCCTTCAATGACACTTGTTGGAATGTGGTGAGAGCGGAAATCCTTGCGGAAGTCAGTCCACGAGATTTCACGTCCACCTCAGGAATTTTTATACTGTTGCCACCAATCAGCAGCTTGATCCTTGAGTTGGAAGGCGGCAAACTTGACATAATCCTCAGGTCTCACGTTACTGCATTCAAAGTGCTTTTTGATGTCTGTTATCCAGTCTTCAACATCTAGCGGATCCACACAGTAACTGAACACCTTCGGTTGGTTTTCCAGGAATTGGTTGAGAGTAGCAAAATGAGGTTGATTGAACAGATTGCCTTGGCCTTGGTTCCCATGACCACCTTGATTTTCTTGGTTGGCTTGAATGTTCTGCATCATTTGCTTAAGCATATGGGTGTTCTGGTTTGTCGCTTGCATAATTGCTCTCCGGGCCTCAGACGGAGGAGGAGGGGAAGGAGGACGATCAGGAACTTCTTCACCCTCTGGGTTAGCATTGGGAACCTTCTTAGGAGCCATCCTGAATGAGATGACAACTATTAGCCATTGATTGAAATATATAAGCTGAATCAACGGCTAGAATTGCAACATAAGTCTTCACAAGAACATTCAAACAAAATGAACGAATGTAATCCACAGTTTAATGGTACAACAATCTTCTTGAGAAGCCACTTGGGAGAACAAAAGGTAAATAAAAACAACAAGGAGCAGATAGAGCAAATACAAGATAGAAGCTTCGTTCCACATGTTCGTGCTGAAAGCTCATGGAACGTGTTACAAAAGGGTTTTGCAATCCCCGGATCAGCATAGCCAAGGACCCTTTAAGATGCAACTCTCGATCGGAACAACGCCCATAAAACCACTTCACTCAATGTAGAACCCCGAACTCCATATCATGCACTCGTTGGAAGAATGCCTACGAGCTACTAGATGAACCCACCTATTAATTTCCGAAAGTTTCTAGTTATGCAATCGGGTGTTGGGGATACAGGGGAAGCACCGCGCACTCAACTCTAATCCTACATCCAGTTGTATCCATCATTCAACACATAACCAGTTATTTTCAGAAACCGTTTACTTCGGACCTTCGAAACGCATCTGCTATACAAGCTATGGCAATACTCCCGAACTACCTCCCCAGTACTGGGTGATGTCAGGGTTATCTTGCCACTAACCACATAGAAGAGTTTTCGATGCCGGCCATCTTAAGTATTCCAGAACTGCTGTGATAGATTTGTGACGACAACACCTCGGAGCTCAACTCCCCGGGACACTGCCACAACCCCTAAATGATAGGAGGCATCGAGAACAATGTTCTCGTCACAAAGACATCGGAACAATCCAAACAATACTCGCGTGATCCTAAAAAAAATTAATGAATTTTTGAGAGTAGAAGAGATAGAGCAATCGTCAGGAGTCCTCACCAGAGTGCTAAAGGTATGAGGAGTAAAAAGAAATCCTACTCTCCGATATATATAGGACTCAAAACATTTTCATGTGTGTGCCTAGACTCAACCGTCAACGATTCGATCAATCAGTGGGGGCTCCTAGGTCGGAGAAGGCTCTGATTACCAACTTGTAATGCCCAGTATGAGATTATACCTCCCACGTGTCGAGGCACGACTTAAAGATATAATATCATACTGGAATGATCTCAAGAATGGTATCTTTGCACAACTCATGTAAAAGAGGGATGAAATTGTAAAAGAGTAGTTGGCTTACACTCGCCACTTCACACAATGTAATACATTAACATTCATCATCCAAATAACATCAGAGTCCGACTACGGACGAAGATCCAAATGAAAGATACCATAAATTAACCAACACAAGGTCCCGATCATCCTAGTAAGAGCCCTACTGATCCTCTGGATAAGACACGTAGTATCGCCCACGTTCTTCGTCGAACTCCCAGTACAACTCTTTCCCATCTCCTGTGTAGTTCTCATTGGTACCTACATCTGGTGGTTGTGTAGAATCTGTGAGCCACGAAGGACTCAGCAATCCCGTTCCCGGGTAGCAATACTATCAAAGCCTTAGGTGTGGAAAAGGCTTAAAAGAAGGTTGCAGCAGCACTAGCACTAGCTTACGTGTTTAGAGCCAGAAGAGAAAGTGCCAACGATCGACAAAGTGATCACGAAGTGATCCTATCTAAGCACGCCATTCATAACCCCACCGTGTTCACTTCCCGAACCCCTTCGGAAAATGACCGTCACGGTTACTCACGCTGGTAATGTGTTATGAACATGGTGTCAAGTTTTCTACATCCGGATATTAACAAATTCCCATCTGCCACATAACCGCGGGCACGGCTTTCGAAAGATCAAACCCTGCAGGGGTGTCCCAACTTAACCCATCACAAGCTCACGATCTGCAGAGTCGCAACTCCAAGGTGGGAAGACCCGAGAATTCTCGGAATCCCGTGCTCAAGATATTCCGACATAGGTAAAACTAATCTAGCAAGACCTCCCGGCGTGCTGACACCCTGACAGTAGCCGCGCGTAACTAGTCTCAGGCCACGACCGGATGGGACATCCTACAGGTAATACCAGATACCTCGGGTTTCCCCGAGGCGGCCCTGCAGTCCGCCCAGTTCGGACCAACACTCATGAGCAGCACTGGCCCGGGGTTGTTAATTAAGTCCACGGGATAGCTAGTCCCTATGCAAAATTTAGTTATTAGGCAAATGTAAAACCAATGTTGGGCCTTGCTAGAAAATCTTTAGCGCTAAGCGGGTTATCGAGGGGGGGTCATAAACCCCAACCGTGTTAGGGACGCATAATCAAGGAACATAATACCGGTTTAAACGGTTCCTAGGACGGCATGAGTGGAACAAAACACAAAGCAAGAGGTTTAGCCTTCCACCCATTACCAATATATAGATGATTTAGTTTAACAGATTATATATTGTGATATCCCAACAATAACTTCATCATGAAGGAAGAATCTTCAAGTCTTCACCTGCAACTAACAACGCTATAAGAGGGGCTAAGCGATGCTTACGTAGCCAAACAATGTTTTGCTAGGTGGGTGGTTAGAGAGGTTCATGGCAACAATAGGAGGCTGACAAACAGACATGGGTATCGAGGCAATAAGCTAAAGAGCGAGACATCTAGCATAGGCAAAGATAGTAGTGATATCTGGGTAAGGTCATCTTGCATGTTGAATCCTCGGAGGGAACGTAACCTTGCTCCTCACACTCAACCTCGGTAGAAACCTCGTACTCTGAATCGGCTCCCGGCTCTACTCAAAACAAGAACACAACACGTCACAATATCAAACACGGTGCAATGCACAATCAACATGATGCAAGTATGATGTGCGTATGCATGTGGAAGCACTTGAACCTAAGGAGAAGATGATGAAGAAGGCCTCATCTGGGAAAATCAAGCAAGCCACTGGATAGAGGGGAAGATTTCGGTTGAAATTGATATAAAGATCGCCGGAAACGGACACACGGTTTGCAAATGGCAAGCAAAACCATATTCACACAAAACTACAGTTTACAGCCACATGGCATCTTTGGAGCAAGAAATAATTATGCTACAACACTCAAACATGGAGACAAAGGGCATGGATGTGAAGTAGACATGTTACTTAACAAGCATGAACTTAGAACACACCTAAAAACCTACTAGAACACAATTAACCAAGCATGGCAAGTTGCAATAAATTTATCCAGACTTAGTCAAAATCTGGGAAGGCAAAAACATCATCACGATGCTGCCTTCGGAGGCACAAAACAACATGCATATCAACTCCACTAAGTATATAAAGATCCTGGTCATGTAATAGACATAGCATACATCAAACAACTCCATTGGAGCAACTCCATAGGAGGCATGGATCAATAACAACAAGCTTCACCAAATTGATCATGCTGATAAAACCCTGACAGGTAAAATTTATAGCAACTTGAGAGCAAGAAATAAATAAGCTACAGCAGGCCATATATGCAAATAAGGGCATGGATGGATAGAGCATAACATGGACAACAAGGAATGATCATTTGACATACTAACACATGCATGGATTTGAGTGGGGCATCAATCAAACATAGCATCAGGTTAAACAGATTCCAGACTTAGCAGTTTTTTCACTTAGTATAAAATAGCAACATTGGCATGGCATGTTTACAAGCTTGTTTAAGTCACCTCAAGTCATATCATGGAAAGTGGATTGCACCACAGCAAATACCATATGATGGTGCTTCTAAAACATATTGACATGTAACATGAGGACAAACACATCAATAGCAATGAGCAAATCAAAACAACATTTCACAACAAGTTTCAGCACTTAACAGCCAAATGCACTTTTGCCATAGAGATTAACATGGCAATATAACACCTAACATGAATGCTACAATAGCCATCATGTAGAGCACTTCACAATGAACATTTTGACATATCATATGCTCAATTTGGACCAACATGCACAAAGTTGTCACATCTCAAACATGGCAACAAATTTACAGTCATCAGCAGTTTTAAACATATAGCACTCTTGCAACGATGATTAAGTCATCAAGATGAACTCAAACAAGCATGCCACAGTGGAACAAAATGAAGAGCACGTCTCAACGAACATTTTGATATATTACACGCCCAAAACGGATCTACGAGCACGAAGTTACTGCATGTCAAAGGGGGTAACAAAATTACGGAAAAACTCGGGACTTAGTGGATTTTTACCATCCGAAAAATTCAACTCGGGAGGCGTGCGAGACGGAGGGATCCGGGTTGCGGGACGGCGTTTGGATCGGGGGACGGGTGGATCTCGTCCCGATCCGCGGATCTCGCCGGAGTTGGCGCCGAAGGCGGAGGAGATGGCCGCAGGCGGCGGGGCGCGGCCGGATGCGGAGGCCGGCCAGAGTAGAGGTGCCCCGGGGCGTCGGCGGCGGCGCGCCCGAGGGACGACAGCAGTCGGGGCCGGCCGGGCGGCGGCGGTTGGAGGCCGCGCCCGCGGCGGGAGGCGGCTGGAGCGCGCGCGGCAGCGGCGGGCGCTGTGCCGACGGCGGGGTGGTGGCGCTAGCTGCGCGGCGACGGGGCGAGCGACGCGCGACGGCGGGCGGCGGAGCTCCGGCGGGCGGGCGAAGGCGGTGATGGCGGCCCGGCGGTGGTCCGGCGGCGTCGGCGACGTCCGGCGGTGGTCCGGCGGGGCCCGGCTGAGGTGGTGGTCGAAGGATGGTGTGAGGTGGCCCGACCAATCGGGGGTCGCCACGTGGCAGCGGGGATGACGTGGCGGCCTCTGATTCGTCGGAGTGATGTGGCAGCGGGACGGACGTGTCCGGCGCGCGGAGGGAGAGAAAAATTAGGGTTGCAACGGGATTTCGGGGATGAGACTGTTTTATAGATTCTGGGGGCTAGGAAGGTCCAAATGGGGAGCGGTTTTCGCCCACGCGATCACGATCCGACGACCGAGAGGATGGAAGTCGTTGTGCTGGGTTAGTGAGATTTTGTGGAGGGGGTCTTGGGCCAATAGAAAGAGGAGTTTTTAGCCCACTAGGTTAACCGTTGGAGTATTAAACGAACTCCAAACACGGCGAAACTTGACAGGTGGCCTACACGTACCAAAATAACAACGCACGACAAGTCTCACCTCGTACCGGGAACGTTACCCGGCCACACACGAAAGAAGGACTCGGGGGTGCCACGGGCACGTGTGTGAGTGTCGGAACCCGAATCGGACAACGGGAAGAGGCGAGCGGAACCGGGTGCAAGTGACAACACGAATGCAATGCAATGCACATGATAACATGACATGGATGAAATGCACACACGCACACGACAAAACGAAGAAATCCGAAATGAAAGAAGAGCCCAGAATGGAATTGATGAAGTCAAAGTTTCATATATTGCCATAAATGAAAGGTACCGCATATGGGGTGTTACATAACAACCATATATCAAAATAACTCTTGTACTTAATTTTGAAACAACTCATAAAATTGATTTTCAAATGCTTACGAAAAAGTTTGAATTTACTCCAAATGAATTTGGGAGCCCCAAAACGTTTATCAAAATTGTTTGATGTACTCCAAATGTATTCTGGGGCGCAAGTCTTTGGGCCCCAAATGTTTAGCAGTTTTGAAACACCAAATTTATTCAAACCTGAAGAACTTAACCCATCGGTTCATCCTAGCCGAACGCCCTGGCCTAATTAGTGTAATCCAATACACTTGTTTGACTATTTCTTTTTATATTTAGAGAAAAGTATCTTTTTGGTGAACTTTCTCAAAAGTTTAGAAATTGTCCCTGAACTCTGAAACCGGCAAAGCTTAGTCTTTTACTTTTCAAACCGGATTAGTTTAGTTCCCTGACAACAAAAGCGGTTCTCATCATGCCGCGAGCCACACAAGTCACAAGCGGCAAGCCTATATGTATTTCTCCTGTTGCTTAGCGTGTACCAACTGCTCGATGAAATGCCAAGTTGAGTTTGAATGGGAAGGGAGAAGAAGACTGCCATGTGGGCAATGACTAGTCAAAATCATGCCAAGTCAGCATAAAAACCGCTTTTGTTGAGTGAACGGACTAAACTAATCCGGTTTCACAGTTAAGGGACCAAGATTTACCGGTTTTAGAGTTGAGGAACCATTTCTATAATTTTGAGAGAGTTCGGAGATGAAAAATGTACTCTTCCCTTATATTTATGTTGGTAAAAAATCATGTCATGAAGCTATTATTCGTTACGAACACAAGAATGTTATTTTTAACTTACGAATCTGAATTATTTTTTCTAGTTAAAGGCGAAGAAATTTGACTGCTTGATAATAGGAGGTCACCTGATTTGTAAGGTACCCCGTCTGGTTTTGAATATAAGTCTTTTTTAGAGATTTCAATACGAACTACATACAGATATATAAAATATTTTAGAGTATAGATTCACTCATTTTGCTTCGTATATAGTTCATATTGGAATCTCTAAAAGAATTATATTTAGGAACGAAGGGAGTAGTAATTATTTAGTGCAAACTCTTCATGTAATCAATTAAGCTTGACACCCAACGAAAAGACTCACTCCACCTTTGCTAAGCAATACTCCCTCCGTTCCATAATGTAGTGCCTATAGATTTTCTGAAAAGTCAAACTTTGATCAAGTTTGTAGAGAAAAATATTTATGTCTACAATAGCAAAAATATATAATGTGAAACTACAACTTATAGTGAATCTAGTGATATATGTTTCGCACTCTAGATGTAAATATTTTTTTCCACAAACTTGGTCAAAATTTGTGAGGTTTGACTTTTCAAAAAATCTATAGGCACTACATTATGGAATGGAGGGAGTACCAAACAGGATTACTCCTGCCTCGAGAGCTTCCCTAACCATGACATCAAGTGCGTTCTTTTCGCTTTCGAAAAGAAGTGCGGCGTGCTTTTCTGTACTATTTTAGTGACCCAAGTTTACCTTTGCCCCCGACGTCGGCCGTCGAGTACGTAGCATCCGGTGATGTTGTGCTGCATGTGGTACCATCCCTACTCCCTCTCTTTCCTAAATATTTATCTTTTCAGAGATTTCAACAAATGACTACATACAAAATAATATGAGTAAATCGACACTTTAAAATATCTCTACATACATTCATATATTGTAATCCATTTAAAATATCTAGAAAGACAAATATTTAGAAACGGAGGAAGTACTACCTTAGGAGGTGTTTGGTTACAGGAATGGTAATGTTAACGTTAACGTAATCAGATCGCGGTGTTTTAGCAGGTGTAACGAGTTCTTTCCAAGTTTGTTTGGTTCGTCCAGGAAAGGAATTGATTACCGTCAATCTGCTCTTCTTTCTTTCACCACCACATGAGAAATCTCTCTCCTCGACTCCTTTCCATGTCGCTCACCAGCCAACCCTGTTCGTCGTCAACGGCCCGCTCCTGCTTGGCCACGGCCGCCTCGAGCATGCACGCCGCCGGCCGCCCGAGATCTCAGGTGTCGCTGGCCATCCCAAAGCACGCGTACATCGACCCTCCCTGATCTCGCGTGCCACCGGCGCTCGGATCTTGCACTCCGCAGGCCGTCCCCGAGATCTCACGCGCCGCGGGCAGAGGCGAGTGTTAGAAGGGAGAGAGATGTTTGGTGAATTGTTGTTGTATTGCTTGAGCCTCGTGGGCATATATATAGGAGTACAATGATCTAGTTGGAGTACAAGATAAGCCAGAACAAATCCTAGTCTATCTCTTCTTTCCTAATAAACATTATACTCAACATCCCCCCGCAGTCACAACGGTAGCGACGCAGATGATGAGACTGGAGAAGAATCCGAAGGCAAGCCGACGGACACCCCCCCCCCACACACACACACAGTCGGAACGGTTGACGCATCGCGGAGTCGTGACTGGAGTGGAAACCGACGAGGTTGCTCGAGCAGGCGGTAGCCCTTTGTGCCGTGTGTCGATGTAGCCGAGAACGTATGTGGTGGAGCCGTGGTCGAGGTAGTCGTGCGAAGAATGCCGTGGTCGATGTCGAGTCGGGGTAGCCGGTGTCGAGGAAGTCGCCGTGGAGCCGCGGGCGCAAGGGGGCGCCGAGTTAGCATGGGCGCTGTGGTGTCGAAGTAGTGGTGCGCCGGGAAGAAGATGTTGTTGACGACGCGTCGTGGCGGGTTTGCCAAGCCCGGGGACACATCGTAGACGAAGGCACGCACCAGTGTTGCCAGCATCGGGCATGCGTAGACGGACGAAGACGAAGTTGACGAAGCGCCGACCAGGCTTGCCAGGCCCGGAGACACATCGTGGATGAAGGCACGCATCGGTGTTGCCAGCATCGAGCATGCGTAGACAAGGGACCTGCACAAGCTGTACGCCATGTCAGAGAAGTCGGAGGGGCCAGCAGAGAAGAACTCGACGATGATTGCGGCGTCCATCGGCGCGGGGCCGATGTCACCAATGGTGGTCGGAGTAGACGAAGTGGTCGGGGTAGATGATGGCGACGCTGGCGACGCGCTGGTGCTTGGACGAAGATGAAGGGGGTGGACTGGCGACGGCGGTGGCTACGAAGGTAGCGGCAGCGGCGGCTAGGTTAGGAGTGCGACGGCGGTGATCGAAGTAGGCGAATAACCCTAACAGCGTGACGAAGACCGGCGCGGACGGTGACGTTCCCGCGTCAAGAGAGATGGCGCGGCGCATACCACGGAAAGTCGACGCGCGGTGACGGCAGAGTGGACCGCGGGCCGCGAAGCTACGGCCCGAAGGGCCGACGCAGCGGCGGCCGATGGGCGGGGCGACGGCGGGAAGACCTCGGGGCGGCGGCGGGGACCGCGGGCCGCGACGCTGCGGCCCGAAGGGGCGACGCAACAGCGGTTCGCGAGTCGGTGCAACCGCAGGGACGGCCTCGGGGCGGCGGCGGGGACCGCGTATCGCGGCACTACGGCCCGAAGGGGCGACGCAGTGGCGATGCACGAGTCGATGCAGCCGCGAGGAGAACCACGGGGCGGCGGCGCTACGGCCCGAAGGGGCGACGCAGCGGCAGCCCGATGCTCGATCGGCGGAGAGGCGCGCGGTACTCGGCACGATCTTCACGGGACCTGCGGAGGCGCGCACAACCGACGGGCCAGGTCGGTCGCGCGACGTAGATGTGGCGGATCGCGGCGGCGAGCGGGTGATCAAGCCGATCGCGCGCGAGGTCGGACACCGTTTGGTGAAGACGGGGTGGCGGTGGAGTCCGAGATGAAGCCGGCGAGGCAACCCGCAGGGCCGCCGTGAAGACGCGACGGGGGCGGGTGGCGTGGATCGATAGGCGGGCCGACGCGCAAGCGGAAGCTATGATTGGCCGCTGCATAGCGCAAGGTCGCCAGGTGAAGGTGATGTAGGTGTCCTGGTCGGAGCAGGGCGGTGACGGCCGGCGCAGGTCGACGGGCTGGCCGACGCGTGGATGACGGCCTTGAGGGGCCGCTTGTCGCGCGAGGCCGCGGGTCAATGAGTGGCCGGCCAGTCGTGCCGATGTCGGAGTAGAGGCATGCGGGTGTCGACGGCGGCGGTGGGCGACGCAAACCGACCTTAGATCGGAGAACCAAAAAGTAAAGGCCAATCAAAGTGACCGACGAGAGAGAGAAAAAACCCGAGCAAAGGCTCGGGAAAAAGACTCTCTAGGGCAGCCGCTCAACATGACCAGCGGACGAACCCTACGTACGGGCGGCGCGGCCCCCGGCGGCGGTCATGAAGGCCGACCACCCCGGGGGCGGCGCGCGGGTGCGGAAGCGGCGGCGGCTAGGGTTTAGGATCGATTAGTCCGATACCATGTTAGAAATGAGAGAGATGTTTGGTGAAATTGTTGTTGTATTGCTTGAGCCTTGTGGGCATATATATATGAGTACAATGATCTATTTGAAGTACAAGACAAGTCAGAACAAATTCTAATCTATCTCTTCTTTCCTAATAAACATTATACTCAACAGCAAGGGACGCGAAGGGTTCGTCCTCCGAGCTGTACTTGTCCGCGTCGACGGGACATGGATCGTAGGAGGTGAGATCGGAAAAGAGATCATGGGAGGTGAGTAGGTAACGTAATCCAATAACGATGGGGGATGGGCGGAATCGTTCCTGAACAGCGGTGGTATTCGTTAACACGGTAATTGATTGCGCCGTTGATTAACCAAACACATGTAACGGTTTGAGATAACTCTGTAAACGGATTACGGGCAAAAAACACCGAAACAAACACCTCCTATTAGTGCGAAAGTGCTTCATCGACGGCTATAGCAACTGTGGTCCGTCAGGAACTTTCCGTAGATGTAGGATTGCTCACTTTAGAACAAAAAAAAGGAAGGATTAAAGCTCTCCTATTTTTACTACTCTACTTTTGTTTTCTCTTTTTTTTTTTTGAGGTTTACTTTTGTTTTCTCTTGGCGCTGGGGTGTACAAGATGGCCTCCACTCCCACGGCCCATGCTCGACAACACGAGTTTGCCATTCGCTCCCACCAAACCACCACAACTTCTCTCTCTCAAAAAAAAACACCACAACTTGTCTGAGAAAAAAATATCAAACCACCACAATAATGGAGCAGCATGCTAGGCACGGCAAATAACAGACAGGGCTGCGTGCCACACGGCTGCTGCTGGGAACAATGGCGCCACGGTCCCAGCAACAGTGTCGCTGCCACAGGCCGCCGTGTTGCGCGATCAGGACGCCCTAAGTTCTGTAGTTCAAAGAGGCAACATTAAACGGTTTAAACCTGAAGAGACGCGAACTGAAAACTACTTATAAGTCCTGTTTCCGAATATAACATTCTCGACACTACAGAGCTATAGGTAAAAACACGGGGAAAAGCAGCCAGGAGTACAGTACATTACAGCAATGTTCATTTAACTGATGCAAAACTCCAGAGACAAATCAGGACGCCACTCAACCTTCCAGACACGAACGAACCGACTGACTGACGGACAAAAACCTAAGCAAAGCTTTAGAGACAGCCTCACCTCGCTGGTCAGGAGAGCAAGGAAACCAGCGAAACGAACTCCGAGATCGCCCTGCCCTTGGATTTCGTGTTTATGACGAAGTGCTCCGGGTACTTCCTGAGCAGCCCCAGCAGCCCGTACCATGGCCTCCCCTTGGCTTCAATCGGCGACCAGTCGTCCGCCGTCAGGTACTTCCGCACCCTGCTGTGGTGCCACACGTTGCCAAACTGGTCCATCAGCTGCGAGTAGCCAAACAAACGATTAAGACTTTGCAAACACTGATTCTAACTGTGTAACAGTTTGCTAAGCTTTTACATGGCTAGGTGAGTGAATACAAAGGAGATCATCAGAAAAGGGAAACTAAAACAAGGGGGTTCTGAATTGACAGCCCGTGGTAAGCAGAACAACATCAGTAATGATGATAATGTTGTGACCTGAAGCAGAATAGGGAGGACATCCCAGTATGTAGCACTAGTATTAATCAATTTAAAAGTGAAAACAATTAAGATAGCTATAACAAGATATACTTGCAAGTCTTTCCCATTACCTGTACAAAATTATGTAAGTATCAGTACAAAATCTTCCGCTGCGAGTCACAGCTCCACAAATCCCAGGCGACAACATTCAGTGCAAAACATGTTCGGAGTGACAAATGAGGGATGCTACCAGGCAGAGTCATGCATTAACATGCTAAAAGCCCTATTATAGCCTATGCGCCTACAACTGCATGCCTTCATGAATTTATATGGTAGTTTTGATAGGCTATTGTACATACACCTAGGGAGTACAACTGCTACTCCCTTCGTTTACTATAATAAGATGTTTTGGATATTTCAACATGGACTACATACGTACTGAAATGAGTGAAAACACACTAAAATGCGTCCATATACACCTAATTCAGAAAAAAGTTAGAACATCTTATAATAGTGAATGGAGGGAGTATTAGACAGGCAGGGATGCTAGCACCTGACTTCTATCCCTAGATGATATTCTCAGAATGCAGTTTAGGTTATTATCCTTTTGAATCAATTAGTCATTTGTTAATGTTGTCAGTTGTAATGATATTCTATTTCAAAAAAATTAAACTGTGATGATATCACCTATCCCTTCAATGTACCAAAAGAGTAAGCTACTTTCTGTACATTTAAATTTTCCAAGCCAGAGTTAGATCCAGTTGTTTCACACAAGACGGGTCGGACTAATTTGGGGTAATATATCATACTTTAGCTTCAGCATAGAAATGGGATATGAAATATGTGTGTTTTTCCATGACAAACCTCTGTATGGAGTGTTTTCATAGGCATCCATTCTCCAGGGCCACAGAGGTCAGATAACACAGTCGCAACAGATGACACGACTTCCTTCTCTTCCATTTGAAGGTGCTGGTTGTCCACATCCTTGTCACCCCTTGATCTTATTTCTGATCTATTGTCTGCACAAAAAAGAAGTCAGTTCAGTTCAGATCAAACAAATACTTCCTCACATGTTAAAAGGTAATGAATTTGGTCTTTCAATGGACAAAGCTGGAATAAACAGAATGCAGTAACAGCTTTGGAATCGAGGTCCAGAACTGGAAACAGGAACAAGTTTCAATAATAGCTTCTAAACTTATATCATGGAACGGATGGAGTACAATTTACTAATTCATAGTTCTTGATAGTATGTCAGCTGCTAGCCTAGATAATGTACTTTAATTTATCTCTTGACACTAAGAATAGAAAACGTCGAGACATTCAGATTGAAGCATCTGGATGTGCATCTTTTAATGTGCAAATAAACTGCATCTCTGCTACCTTTTCTCACAGTTATGTTTACAACACATCATGATAAAGCATAATGTTCTTACATAGTAACACTTGCAATAGCAACTAATAATGTATGCTCACCTGCAGTAAACGTCTAATCAGAGTTCCATAAGGGAATTATACAGATAGATAGTTCCCGTAACAGTACATTTACGTTATAATGTGTATATCTGTCTCTAATATGAACGTTGGAACATCATCTTTAATCATTATATTGCTATAAACACATGAAAAGGTACAGCTAAATTTGAGTGCAAAATCGTCATCAACTCTGCATTATCTTTTAGAAGAAAAACAAGGTGATGAGCAAGGAGAAGTATACACAGTGAAAATGCAGAGCAAGGTTCATGTATCACCTTCTCCCAGTGTTCCTATTGCTTCAACATTGATTCTGTGCCCACCATAGATGTCCAAATCTCCAGGAGACTTCTTGGTTCTCTTCAGCTTGCCCTTCATTCCACCTTCACCAACACCATTACCAATGTCATCACTGTCCCGGCCATAATCACCTTCAGAGAAGCGGTCATGGAAATCGGACACACGAGGGTGCCCTGGCCGCACATACGCTGGCGGCGGGATCTGTGGAGGAATAACAGGGGACTGTCGAGCAGCGAACGAGGCAAAGATAGACCTCGTGGGCAAGAGGAAATAAAACTTCTTGTCTCCGATCTGAAGGAGGTCCTGCGAGTCAAGCTTAACAGGAGGGTTCCCAGGGAGGTGCAGGACGCCCTCAACCAGGCAGCCGTTCTTGCCGATGACGTCGAGCGCGAAGCGGCGGCGCTGGAAGTCGTAGAATATCCGCGCGTGGTGGCGCGAGATGTTCATCCCCCCACCGAGGCTGGAGAGATCCACATCCACCGTGGATTTCTTGCTGTTGCGGCCCAGCATGATGGAGTAGGTCTGCATGTAGTACTCGAAATCCTCACCCTGCAGCTTGGCGAACCCAGCCTCCACCTCGCCGTCGCCGCCGGAGGATCCGGCAGGGATGGCACCGGCACCAGCACCACCGGCGGACTTGACGTTGGGCATATTGGCTTCAGTTGAACCCTCGATTTTCCGACGAGATTAGCTGCCGCGCCTCAGACCGATCTTGCGAACGGAAGTAGAGGAACCTAATCGGACCATGGAACAGAATAATTATTAGTATGGCACAAAGCAGCAAGCAATCGGCGATTAGCTGGACGGGCAACGAAAGATTCAGGTTTTGATTTTGATTTTGACTCTGATTGCTCA
>LR738712.1:493070461-493140982 GCA_902687465.1 Secale cereale
CAATCAACCCCTAGAACAGTTCGTCCGTCAGGCTAGGGTTTCCTTACCAACAAAAGAGGAAATTAATCGACGCTAATCCAGTGCCAGTAGGCAGTTGCCCTTTGCTTTATGCACCCCGCCCCCGCCCCCGCCCCGTTCACCGTCGGCCCGGGAAATTGCGGGGAAGAGAACAACAAATGGGAGTGGGAAGGGAGCGTCCGAGGGGAGAAATCAGTGACGATGAATAAGGGAGAGAGGAACTTTCTTTAGATTAGAAAGATGACGATGAACACCGTCGACATGTAAATGCCGGAATTCTAAGCGATGCACCATCACCTGAATCTTCACAGAATCACAAATCAATTTGCGAGCTTCTAAAAAGATTTTGAGTAAATTTCTCAGAACCAGCGAGTACTAGCTAGTACAGCATGTGGTGGACAACCAGGATGTGTTTGGTTAGAGGGGGTGCTAGGGTGATTATGGGTATCCCACCGAGTTAGCTAGGGATAGCTTTTTTTCTGTTTGATTGATGAGCGATTATTCTTTTGAGGGAAGGTTGACGAGTGATGTTAGCCCATCTTTTATTTGGTTTGAAGGATGAGACATGGCTGGGATAATCATTTTTTCATACTTTGTTACTAAAATACTTTCTTTCCTCATCTTATCTCTTCCATCAAGAGAGGCATACCGAACTCCCGAAATTAAGCAGCTCGTGCACGCACATCACACACATATACATCATGCCATAGTAATAGTAGGTTGTCCATGTACGCCATATACAGACGGTACAACATCGACCACCCGCGTACACAAAGTATAGCCACCAACATATAGCCGTACAACATCGGTCATTCATGTACACAAAGTATAGCCGCTAGCGTACAACATCAGTGCATCCGCGTACAAAGAGTACAGCAACGGCTATGCCATAGGCTGCCCATGCACAAACCTCACTCACACCACGTACACGACACACGTGCACTAACCTCACTCACACCACGTACACGACAAACGCGTAGCTCACTCACAAGCGTGCACAGAAGCCCATGCACCGCTTTTGGGAAGTCAGCGCCTCGGCGAGAGAAAAAAATTTGTTCGCCCGCGCGTGGATGCGCATATCCGTGAGATTTTGGCGCGCGGGCGGAGCCAGATCTTAGAGGTATATTTTCAGTATATGGCTATTCCTATCCTATCTCATCCCAGCTCGTCCACAAACCAAACAATTGCTATCCAATAAAATATGGATATCCCTGTCCCTTGGGTGGCTATCCCGTTAACCAAACGCACCCCACGAGGATGGAGTTATCTTTGTGCGCTCATGAGAAAACGTGCTCACACCTGAATCCAACGGCAGCTAATGCTCGACGGATACTCTAGGCAAATAACAAATCAACATTCATCACCATAACAAATCAATATATTTTTCTCTTATTATTATTAGAGAAAATAATAAATCAGTATCACCAGATACATCATAGAATATAAAAAATAAGGCCGGAAAAGGAAAAGAATAAATAGAAAGGGAAAAAGGACAACAGAAACATCTACAAAACGGTGGAAAACCGAAAATAATAGAAATGGGAAAATTGTTACATGGGTTAACCAAATGAAAATTTAACTTCCAATTCACTAGATCTACGTTTGGCCAAATGAAAATCTAACTTCTAATTCATCGGATCTACTTTTAGTCAAACTTATTGTTCATCATACTACTCTCAACGAAATAAAAAACCGAACTCCGATTCGCCAAATCTACTTTCAACAAATGAACATGTAACTTTTAGTTCACCATATCTGAACTTCCAACCAATCATGTTCTAAGCCCGAAGGTAAAACCTCCAATTTGAAGAACAACTTACGAGAAAAGAAGAAGAAAAATATTTTATAACCTTGAGATCAGATGTACTACCTGCCCCTTCTTATGTCCCAGATCAGGTACTAGCAGAGAACTATGGTGTCAATGGATGGGAGAATAGTTTGAAAGGGATTCGTTGGATAGAAATTGGGAGAGAAGACTGTGGGGAGCGGGGCTTGGGTGGGATGGAGAACTTATAAAGCGCCTAGGGTTAGGGTAAAAAGATGAAGGAGTTGAGTGAAAAAGGAAATGTTGAAATGTTTTGATGGGCCTCCCCCCCCCTTCTCGCCGCCGCCACCCCCACCCGACCCCAATAAAAAATTTAGTGAACAAGCACTTTATACTTACGATACTTTACCATCATGTTTATGTACAATAGTCTAAACCATCATTACATTCATGTTTATGTACAATAGTCTAAACCATCATTACATTCGTGTCATATTCTGAGCAGTGCCATTCAAAGGGCGGCGTCGTACAAAAATTGGACATCAGTCGTCATAAGAGTACTTCCATTAGCGACACCAAAATGCACAAAAGCATGGCTTTATGGTGTAATCATGGCTAGTCAAAAACTGGTAAAACTAGCATCTCCACTAACAACCCACGCCATAGCCCCTACTCCAAGCAGCTGAGTAAGTGACATGCACCATTTTTTACCATATATCTTTCCACCTATTGCTACAACACATATAGAGCACTACAAGAAAAATGTGCTTACGTGAAAATGGCCAAACGAAAAAGATAAAATGCCATAAAAGTGATCACATCCATGATGAAAAAAGGATTTGTTCCCATAGATGCGGCAACACTCTACTACGCACACAAAAATCTACGAAAATTTATCAAAAAAGATTGTGCTAGAAGTGCGGTCGCGCCCTGCCCGGGTACTTCTGTGACATCCTTTGGACTTTCTATGACAAGGTTGTTCATGATAGATGAGAGGGTGGTATTTCTTTTCCTCGTTGCAAATGTCAGTTGCACCTCATTTGCTCCACATGAGGTAGCTTTGACCTGGCAGGGTTCGGATATCAGCCTCTCAATACAGGAGCCAAAACTTGCATACTTGCATGGTTATTGGAGACTCATGTGTACACCATTGGGAGAGGACTCTTGGGAACGTTGCATGGAAAACAAAAAAAATCTACCCACACGCAATGATATATCCATGGAGATGCATAGCAACGAGAGGGAGAGTGTGTCTACGTACCCTCGTAGACCGTAAGCGAAAGCGTATCACAACGCGGTTGATGTAGTCAAACTTCTTCGCGCTTCAACTGATCAAGTACCGAACGCACGACACCCCCATGTTCTGCACACGTTCAGCTCGGTAACGTCCCTCGCCTTCTTGATCCAGCAAGACATCGAGGTAGTAGATGAGTTCCGTCAGCACGACAACATGGTGACGGTAATGGTGAAGTGATCTCCGCAGGGCTTCGCCTAAGCACTACGAAAATATGACCGAGGGTGAAAACTGTGGAGGGGGCGCCGCATAAGGCTAACAATTGATGTTGTGTGTTCTAGGCGCCCCCTCCCTCATATATATAGGTGGGAGGGAGAGGGGAGAGGCCAAAGCGCGCCCCAAGTAGGTCTGAATCCTACTTGGGCTTGCCCTAGGCCGGCCCCCCTTTCCTTCTTTTGGCGCCAAGGGGAAGGAAGGGAGAAGTGGTGCCCCCCCTTACAAGGAGGAAAAGGTAGGAGGAGGTGGTGATGACCCACAAGTGTAGGGGATCTATCGTAGTCCTTTCGATAAGTAAGAGTGTCGAACCCAACGAGGAGCAGAAGGAAATGATAGGAAGTTTACGGTAAGGTATTTTCTGCAAGCACTGAAATTATAGGTAAGATATAGTTTTGTGATAAGGTAATTGGTAGCAAGTGACAAAAGGTAAAAATAAATAAGGTGCAGCAAGGTGGCTCAATCCTTTTTGTAGCAAAGGACAAGCCTGGACAAACTCTTATATAAAGGAAAGCGCTCCCGAGGACACATGAGAATTATCGTCAAGCTAGTTTTCATCACGATCATCCGATTCGCGTTCGGTACTTTGATAATTTGGTATGTGGGTGGACCGGTGCTTGGGTGCTGCCCTTACTTGGACAAGCCTACCACTTATGATTAGCCTCTAATGCAAGCATCCGCAACTACAAAAGAAGTATTAAGGTAAACCTAACCATAGCCTGAAACATATGGATCCAAATCAGCCCCTTAGGAAGCAACGCATAAACTAGGGTTTAAGCTTCTATCACTCTAGCAACCCATCATCTACTTATTACTTCCCAATGCCTTCCCCTAGGCCCAAATAATGGTGAAGTGTCATGTAGTCGACGTTCACATGTCACCACTAGAGGAGAGACAACATACATCTCATCAAAATATCGAACGAATACCAAATTCACATGACTACTAATAGCAAGACTTCTCCCATGTCCTCAGGAACAAAAGTAACTACCCACAAGACATAGTATTGTTCATGATCAGAGGGGTATTAATATGCATAATGGATCTGAACATATGATCTTCAACCAAATAAACCAACTAGCATCAACTACAAGGAGTAATCAACACTACTAGCAACCCACAGGTACCAATCTGAGGTTTGGGTACAAAGATTGGATACAAGAGATGAACTAGGGTTTGAGAGGAGATGGTGCTGGTGAAGATGTTGATGAATATAACCCTCCCCAAGATGGGAGAGTTGTTGATGATGACGGCGGTGATGATTTCCCCCTCCCGGAGGGAAGTATCCCCGACAGAACAGCTCTGCCGGAGCCCTAGATTGGTTTCCGCCTCGGTTCCGCCTCGAGACAGCGGCGTCTGGTCCCGATCCTTATTATTTTTTCTAGGTCAAAACACCTCATATAGGAGAAGATGGGCATCAGGGGCCTTCCGGCTGGCCCACGAGGCAGGGGGCGCCCCCCACCCTCATGGGCAGCCGGTGGCCCCCCTCGTGGACTTCTTTCGCCAGATATTTTTTATATTTTCTGAAACAACGTTCTGTTCAGTTTCAGGCCTTTTGGAGTTGTGCAAAATAGGTTTCCAGAGTTTGCTCCTTTTCCAGCCCAGAATTCCAGCTGCCGGCATTCTCCCTCTTCATGTAAACCTTGTAAAATAAGAGAGAAAAGGCATAAGTATTGTGACAAAACATGTAAGAACATCCCATAATGCAATAAATATCAACATATAAGCATGATGCTAAATGGACGTATCAACTCCCCCAAGCTTAGACCTCACTTGTTGTAAAGCCCAGGATGGGACTATACCTCCTACGTGTCGAGGCACGACTTAAAGGTATAAGCCCATTCTGGAATGATCTCAAGTTTGGTATCTTTGCACGACTCATGTAAAAGAGGGATTAAAATGCAAAAGGAGATAGTTGGCTTACACTCGCCACTTCACACAATACATTACATAAGCAAAGCATCATTCAAAACATCACAACCCATCTAAGGGTAAGATCCAAAAGACAAGATACCAAACACAACATAAAGCCACAGGTCCAGATCGAATCCTAGTAGAAACCACTACTGATCGTCGAAAACGTCACAAGCATACGGCCAAACTCTTCATCGAACTCCCAAAGAAGTACTGAACTAGCTCCTGCTTCATTCTCGGCTGAACCTGCATCTGGTGTTGTAGTAACTGTGAGCCACGAGGACTCGGCAATCCCATAACCATGGGTATCAAGACTAGCAAAGCGTTATGGGTAGGAAGAGGTAAAGTGGTGAGGTTGCAGCAGCGGCTAAGCATAATATGGTGGCTAGCTTACGAGTACCAGAATAAGATGAGCATCTACGCAAACGGTCGCAAAAGTAGTGATCGCTAAAGATCCTGAACTACATACGAATCAAACATAACCCCACCGTGTCCTCTTCTCAAAGTGAAAAGAGACAGTCACGGTTACTCACACAGTTGTGTGTTTTACTTCGGATCCTCTGTCAAGTTTTCTACAACCAGACATTAACAAATTCCAATCTGCCACATAACCGCGGGCACGGCTTTCGAAAGATCATAACCCTGCAGGGGTGTCCCAACTTAGCCCATCACAAGCTCTCACGATTAGCTAAAGTGATAAATATAATACTATCACCCCTTATCTTAGGGAAATCTGATCAGGCTCGGCATCCCGGTAGCACAAGACATTTCGACAATGGTAAAACAAGTCCAGCAAGACCTCCCGGCGTGCCGACACCCTGATAGTAGCTGCGCGTATCTCGTCTCAGGCCACGACCGGATGAGCACAGCGTACAGCAGCCAAAGACCCCAGATAACTGGGTGGCACCGCACACGACTCTATTTGGGACCAACACCATCAGCACTGCCCCCCCCTGCTATGTAGAATTAAGAACCCGAGGGTGCGACCCCCTATGAAAATTTAATTATTTAATTAAGTTGTTATTATGAGGCAAATTAAAACCAATGTTGGGCCTTGCTGGAGGAGTTTTATTCAAAGTCGAACTGTCAAGGGGTCCCCATCCACCCATCGTGTAAGGAACGCAAAATCAAGGAACATAATGCCGGTTTATCGGCGCCTAAGGTGGCATGAGTGGAACAAAACACCGAGCAAAAGGCCAAGCCTTCCACCCATGCCCAGTATATAGGTGTGTTAATAATAATTATAGATATTGTGATATTCCAACAACAAGTTCCCTCCTGGAACGAACTTCATCTTCACCTGCAACTAACAACGCCATAAGAGGGGCTGAGCAAGCAGGTAACATAGCCAGACAGTGGTTTTGATAGGAAGGTGTCAAAGGTTAGAGGTTTCATGGCAACAAGGAGAGGCTGACATAAAAGATGGGTAGCGCGACATGTAACGATAGCATCGAGACAACTAAGCATGGCAATGGTAGTAAAGGTATCCAAGGGTATGATCATCTTGTCTGGGATTCCACAAGGAAGAAGAACGGATCCATGAAGTAGACGGAGCAACATAGACGAGCGAAACCTCACAACTCCGGAACGAAACCGAAGCTAACAAGAGAAGCAACCGGAAAGAAGCAAACAACACGGTAAGCACACAAGCATAAACATGGCATACGATGCACATCCAAGTATGATGCTGATGGGCCTCTAATCCCTCGTTGGTTACCCCAAGTGGAAGGTGTAAGATGCAGTGTTGTGGAAGTTTTTCCCTTAGCAAAGATGCCAAGGATCGAATCCCCAGAGACTCCTAGGTTCAACAAGTAGGTGTCAACTGCTAACAGCGCCAGATATTAGCAATCAACATGGACCTGCACACAGATACAAATAACTTTGCTCCCAACGAGTACAGAGAGGTTGTCAATCCCTCCGGCCTTGTAGTTTACAAAGGATTAAACGCAAATGATAGTAGTGATAGATAATGTTTGCAATAGTAAGTAAAAGCAAAAAGTAAATAGCGGATGTGATCAATGATGGTAATATGTACCGGAGTCTCATGATGTTCACTAGTGATGTCTCTCTCCCAAAAGATGATAAAACAGCTATGTGAGCTAAATGAATTACAGCTGGGCAATTGACAGGACCACGAACGCAAACCAATGCTGACTACATTGCAAGAAAGGTTGAGGTTCAAAGCATGGGAGGTACGCCAAAGTAAGTAGACCGAAATCCATCAATATCTACTACTAATCATCCACCTTGAGATATCTATCCAGAACATCTCGCTGGTATTAAGTTGCGAGCCCCACCCATAGTGTAAACTCAAAGCAACAGACAACTGCATTAAAAGAATTTTGCGTAAAGTAAACAATCCTTGCACCCGCGGGCACAAGCACCGTTGTTTTCCCCCTTGTGGCAACATCACATCCCCTAGACTCATGTTTCTGTCACTCAAGCTAGTCATCGAGGGGCATGAACCCACAATCGAGCATAAAGTTCCCTCTTGGAGTCACTACGTATTACTTGGCCAAAGCAATAAATAACAACGGAGAACATGCAAGAATTACTTATGAACATAAATATAAAAGAGGTAGATCAAATATATTACTCAATCACAATCTGAACATAATCTCATAATCCATCGGATCCCAGCAAACTCATCATAGCAACAACATAAGGATTACATATGTGCCTCGATCATGTAGGGCAGCTCACGAGGACTAATTAGTGAAGCACAAGAACGGGAGGAGAACATCACATAGCTACTGGTCATGGACTCATGGTCCAAGGGAGACTACTCACAACTCATCCGGGAGGCGTCCATGGTGGTGGAGAAGCTCCCGATGGTGATCCTCCCCTCCGGCAGGGTGCCGGGAAGAGTTCTCCTGGTGCTCCCGATCTTGGAAGCGGCGGCGGCGGCGGAACAGAGATGAGATCGCGAAAAAGAGTTCCCGTCCCAAGGGTTTCGAAGGACGCTCTAAATATATGCCGAAGGGGGGCACCAAACGGGGCTCGGGGGGCCCAGGCGCCCCCCCGGCGCGCCCAGGGGGCGTGCCGCCAGGGCGCCTGGAGCCCTGGTGCCCCCCCCCCGGCTGTCCTTCGGGCGCAAGGTAACGCTGATTTTTTATATAATTTTTCTGGATTTTTCCTGGCAGTTCTCGTAACTTGAAAACCTGAAATACAAAAACAGCCGAAAACATAAACTGGCACCGGGGTGCACTGGATTAGTAGGTTAGTCCAAATATGATCAAAAGTGTATGGAAGTGTATGAATATCATAGCAATATCACCCAAAAGTGGCATGGAGCAAGCAGAAATTATAGATACGTTTTGGACGTATCAACATCCCCAAGCTTAATTCCTGCTCGTCCTCGAGTAGGTAAATGATAACAAAAATAATTTCTGTGGTGACATGCTATTAACCATATAGGACTTTTTATAGTCATATGACAAAAGCTTACTGAGACAATGATTCTATAGTAATTAAGTTGCCTCATGAGAAAATCACAAATGACTGAAAGTTTTACAACATGACATTGAAGCATCAAAAAGATTTGCAATGAACATAATGTGCAAATATGATAAAGTGATATCTAGCTTGCCCCCTTTAGTGAAGCAAAACATAAATGCAGGGGCACCTTCAAGGTCTAAGTGATGACTAGATACAATGATTTCAAAATAAACGATATCTCAATCATGCAAAAGACAATGCTACTTTGGAACAATGCACATTACACTTAGAATGACAATCATGCTCTCAGTAGTTGGTGCTTGAAGAAAGAAGGTGGAGACTCAACATAAAAGTAAAAGAATGGTTATGTGCTAGAGCTTTTTATTTTGAAAACATAGAAGCAATTTTGTCAACGGTAGTAGTACTTCATATGTGTCATGCATAAGACATCCTATAAGTTGCAAGCCTCATGCATCGAATACCAATAGTGCTCGCACCTTGTCCTAATTAGCTCGGATTTCCATGGGTTATCATTGCATTACATATGTTTCAACCAAGTGTCACAAAGGGTTACCTCTATGCCACCTGTACAAAGGTCCAAGGAGATAAATCGCATTTGATTTCTCGTTTTTGATAGATCTCAACTTGAGGACATCCATACCGGGACAACATAGAAAATAGATGATGGACTCCTCTTTAATGCATAAGCATATTCTCATAAGAGATTGAGGATTAATGTCCAAGCTAAAACTTCCACCATGATGCATGGCTTTGGTTGGCGGCCCAATGTTCTTCTCTAACAATATGCATACTCAATCAACCCATGGCAAATCACCCTTACTTCAGACAAGACGAACATGCATAGCAACTCACATGATATTCAACAAAAGTGTGACAGTTGATGGCATCCCCAGAAACATGGTTACCTCTCAGCAAGCAACTTATAAGAAATAAGATACATAAGCAACATATTCTTTACCACAATAGTTTTTAAGCTACTTTCCCATGAGCTATGTATTGCAAGGTTAGTCTGCTTAGTACAGGTGGAGGTTAGCAAAAGACTGGGAGCGACCAACTAAGAGAGCAATGACGGTCATAATCATGCAGAGCGACAAAGCAACATTGAATCAGGCATGGTAGTTATATCGCTACTCAGAAATAAAAGATCATCAAGGCTTGACAGACTTTCTTTACAGTCTTAAATATGCGTGAGCATACGCCAAGTCAATCAAAAAAAATTCTCGAAGGAAGATATTACTAAACCATACCACCTCATCGGCAAACAAATCAAGTTGGTACTCCAATAACACATTGGGAATCCCCCAGCTGTTTGAGACTAACCATAAGAAAACCTGAACTACTAAGCGCCATTATGCACGTAACATCTTTATCATAGACATATTAACCAATGCAACGGAAGCAAACTCTCTTAATAAGATAAGCATGATAATTAAAAAGAGTTCAAGCAACCAACTAAACAAAAGCTCTTTGAAAAGATAAGCATGAATACTAAGAGCAGAGCATGATAGTAGCTATTAAAAGACAAAGAACACACACAACAAAGATAGACATGAAAATTCTATGTTATGTTCTAGGTAGAAGTGGAGCGTGTTTCTCTCCCACATAAAGAACGCTGAGTTCCGACTCGTTATGAAAAACTAAAAAGAAAACTAAAAGCAAGACGCTCCAGGCATAACACTTAACACATGAAGTGATAAAAATATAGTGGAACGAAAGACGAACTGATAATGTTGATGGAGAAGGGGATGCACGGGGGCGTCCCCAAGCTTAGACGCTTGAGTCTCCTTGACTATTTCTTGGGGGTGCACGGGGGCATCCTCAAGCTTGAGCGCTTGACACTCCTGAATCTTTTTATCATCTTCCCTCGCACACTTGAAAACTCCCTTCATACATAACTCATCATAATCTGATTAGCGAGGTTAGTACCCTTAATAAATAATTATACCTTGCTGGAAAGAAAGATATTCTTGAAGTTCTACTGTTTCTCAAGATTGCCAAAAGGTTTTTGCAAGGAAAAAGCAAGCTCTTGGTTTGCAAAATGAAGGAAAGGCAAAACAGGACAGAATCTGTGAAAAACAGAACAGCAGGTAGTAATTGATTTGTTCGGGGTATTTCTGCAACTCAAATAAAAAAACTCAGAACAGAAGCACGCAAGAAAATTATATAGAGAACGCTGTCGAAAAAATTCAGACCAAAAAGATGATCCGGTGATTTTATACGAATTTTTCTATCCAAGGACAGAATCTGTTTCCTCGACAGCACCTCACAACTTTTGAACTTTCTAGCAATCAGAGGCTATACTTGGCACAAATATGAAAAGCAAAGATACAATGATGATGCTACAATAGTAAACAACATCAAGACACAACAAAAGCAAAATATAAAAATTTATTCATTGGGCTGCCTCCCAAAAGCGCTTTCTTTTATGCCTTTAAGCTAGGCATAATGCATAGAGATCAAGTTTTATCAAGAGTAAAAGAATAGCTAGCCCGTACAACGGACTCAAAAGGTAACTTGATCTTCTTTCGAGGGAAGTGTTCCATCCCTTTCTTGAGAGGAAACTGAAATTTTATATTACCCTCTTTCATGTCAATGATAGCACCAACTGTGCGTAAAAAGGGACGTCCCAAAATAATTGGACATGAAGGATCACATTCAATATCCATAATAGTAAAATCAACGAGAACGTAGTTGTCATTGACAACGATAAGAACATCGTCGATCCTCCCCAAAGGTTTCTTTATGGAAGAATCAACGAGACGAACACCAAAAGAACAAGAATCATAAGGTTTCAATTTAAGCATATCATATATTCTTTTGGGCATAACAGAGGTACTAGCTCCAACATCACATAATGCATAGCAAGAGAAGTCATTCAATTTAATTTTTATCATAGGTTCCCAACCATCTTCTAGCTTTCTAGGTATGGAGGCTTCTACTCTAAGTTTATCCTCCCTAGCTTTGATGAGAGCATTAGTGATATGCTCCATGAAGGCAAGGTTAAGCGTGCTAGTGCGGGGATCTCTAGACATCTTGTGAAGGAAATCAATAACTTCGGTAAGAGTGCAATTATCAAAATCAAGATCACGAGCATCAAGTAAAGTGGTAGTAGTGTCCTTTAGGTTCACTTGTTTGGTAGTTTCTATAGTCATAGCATCACCATTAATAGGTCCATTGGGACCAGGAGTACATTGGGTGCTAAGAGTTTGGATATCCTCAACAACTTGGATAGTAGCAACAGTGTGGTGGGTAGGAAGGCTCTTAATTCTATCTTCTTCCTCCCTTTCTCTAGCCCATCTTTCTTTAAGTTTAGCCATCATCCTAATGTTTTCATTAATTCGCACTTGAATAGCATTTATAGGAGTGACTTCCCTCTCCTCAAGAGGAGAAGTTCTAATTTTAACCAATTCTACCTCATTGGCTAAATTGTCTACCTTAAAAGAAAGATCATCTAGTTTATGTAGTTTTTCTTCTACACTCTTATTAAAGGCTTTTTGGGTAGTAATGAAATCTTTAAGCATAATCTCTAGTTCAGTAGTGGAGTTCTTGGTACTAGGATAAGCATTGTTGTTCCCATAGGAATTAGAGGGGAACGGTCTAGGATTGCTACCAAAGTTACTCCTATAAGCATTGTTGTTAAAATTGTTTCTAGAGATAAAGTTCACATCTACTTGTTCTTGAGCAATCAAAGAATTTAAAGGAACATCGCGAGGATCAACAGTAGATTGCTTCGAAAGTAGAGACATGATCAAGTCAACTTTTTCATTAAGGGAGGAAATCTCCTCGACAGAGTTTACCTTCCTACCTGTTGGAGCGCGTTCGGTGTGCCATTGGGAATAGTTGGTCATCATCTCATCGAGAAGCTTTGTGGCAGCACCAAGTGTAGTTGACATAAAAGTTCCTCCCGCGGCCGAATCTAACAAGTTCCGCGAGGTAAAGTTCAAGCCTGCATAAAAAGTTTGGATAACCATCCAAGTAGTCAAACCATGAGTAGGGCAGTTCTTGATAAGAGATTTCATACGTTCCCAAGCTTGGGCAACGTGTTCATTATCCAATTGTTTAAAATTCATTATGTTACTTCTCAGTTGGATAATTTTAGCAGGTGGATAGTATTTTCTGATAAAAGCATCTTTGCACTTGTCCCAAGAATCTATGCTATTTCTAGGCAAAGACTAAAACCAAATTTTAGCTCCTCCTCTCAAGGAGAAAGGAAAAAGCTTAAGCTTAACAATATTACCATCTATTTCTTGGTACTTTTGCATATCACAAAGTTCAACAAAGTTGTTTATGTGTAAAGCAGCATCATCTCCAGCACCGGAGAATTGATCTTTCATGACTAAGTTCAGTAAAGCAGGTTTAATTTCATATGAAGGTGCTAAAGTGGCAGGTGTAGTGATAGGTGTGCTGATAAAGTCATCGTTGTTGTGACTAGTGAAGTCACACAACTTGGTGTTCTCGGTGGAACCCATAGTAGCAAGCAAGCAAGATAACTATTTTTGTGATTTTCGATAAAAGGTACTAAAGCAAAAACTGAAAGGTAAACTAACAAGACTAAAAAGCAAAGGTAAAAGATAGCATGCAACTCCCCTATCCTGAAGAGTGGAGTCCCCGGCAACGGCGCCAAAAAAACTCCTTGATGGGCCTCTAACCCCTCGTTGGTTACCCCAAGTGGAAGGTGTAAGATGCAGTGTTGTGGAAGTTTTTCCCTTAGCAAAGATGCCAAGGATCGAATCCCCAGAGACTCCTAGGTTCAACAAGTAGGTGTCAACTGCTAACGGCGCCAGATATTAGCAATCAACGTGGACCTGCACACAGATACAAATAACTTTGCTCCCAACGAGTATAGAGAGGTTGTCAATCCCTCCGGCCTTGTAGTTTACAAAGGATTAAACGCAAATGATAGTAGTGATAGATAATGTTTGCAATAGTAAGTAAAAGCGAAAAGTAAATAGCGGATGTGATCAATGATGGTAATATGGACCGGAGTCTCATGATGTTCACTAGTGATGTCTCTCTCCCAAAAGACGATAAAACAGCTATGTGAGGTAAACGAATTACAGTTGGGCAATTGACAGGACCACGAACGCAAACCAATGCTGACTACATTGCAAGAAAGGTTGAGGTTCAAAGCATGGGCGGTACGCCAAAGTAAGTAGACCGAAATCCATCAATATCTACCACTGTTCAAGAATTCACCCGATTAATCAGTTAACGGGCCAGTTAATCGCTACTCACCGCATGGCCGAATCGAATAACACCTATTCATCGAGTTAACTTGTCGGGGCGATTAATTGGCCAGTTAGACCGATTAACCAGTTGTCATGCCGATTAATCCCTGCCGGTTCATTAATGGGTGGGCAAACAAAGCCCAAAATTTTGACCCGTAACCCCTTCCATCCCCATCCCGCTCCTTAATAGCTAGGATTAATAATTGTACCTCCTCTCTATGATTTTCATATGTCTAAGGAAGCATGTTTTAGTATACTACCTACCTGTGATCTTGGGAGTATGGTATAATACATAAAAAATCTTGATATATGTTGGCAAGTTCGTATTCAATCTACCGATTAATGGTCGACCGATTAATCCAGTTAATAGGCCGATTCACCGATTAATCGCTACTCCTAAACCGACCGAGCAGCTACCAGTTAACGATTTCTTGAACATTGATATCTACTACTAATCATCCACCTTGAGATATCTATCCAGAACATCTCGCTGGTATTAAGTTGCGAGCCCCACCCATAGTGTAAACTCAAAGCAACAGACAACTGCATTAAAAGAACTTTGCGTAAAGTAAACAATCCTTGCACCCGCGGGCACAAGCACCGTTGTTTTCCCCCTTGTGGCAACAGCACATCCCCTAGACTCATGTTTATGTCACTCAAGCTAGTCATCGAGGGGCTGTTGGGGAACGTAGTATTTTAAAATTTTCCTACGATCACGCAAGATCTATCTACCAGATGCATAGCAACGAGAGGGAAGAGTGTGTCTACGTACCCTCGTAGACCGGGAGCGGAAGCGTCAAGTGACGCGGTTGATGTTGTCGAACTTCTTCGCGATCCAACCGATCAAGCACCGAACGTACGGCACCTCGGCGTTCAGCACATGTTCAGCTTGATGACGTCCCACGAGCTCTTGATCCAGTTGAGCTTCACGGGAGAGTTTCGTCAGCACGACGGCGTGGTGACGGATATGATGTGTTCACCGGCGCAGGGCTTCGCCTAAGCTCCGCGACGGTATGACCGAGGTGTGATTCTGTGGAGGGGGGCACCGCACACGGCTAAAACAATTCAACTTGTGTGTCTTTGGGTGCCCCCCTGCCCCCGTATATAAAGGAGCAAGGGAGGCAGGCCGGCCGGCCCTTCCTGGTGCGGCTAGGGAAGGAGTCCTACTAGGAATAGGATTGCAATCCTATTCCTAGTAGCATTCACCAAAAGGAAGAAGGGGGAAAGGAATAGGAGAGGTGGCGCCCCCCCCCCCCCAATCCTAGTCCAACTAGGAACCCTAGGTGGGGGCGCCGACCAGCCCTATGGGATGCCTCTCTCTTTCCCTTTAGGCCCACTATGGACCATCCCCTCTCGTAGGGGGTTCCGGTAACCCCCTCCGGCATTCCCGATAAATCCGAAACTTTTCTGGTATACTTTCGGTGTCCGAATATAGCCGTCCAATATATCAATCTTTATGTCTCGGACATTCCGAGACTCCTCGTCATGTCCGTGATCTCATCCGGGACTCCGAACTACCTTCGGTACATCAATACTCATAAACTCATAATACCGATCGTCATCAAACGTTAAGCGTGCGGACCCTACGGGTTCGAGAACTATGTAGACATGACCGAGACTCATCTCCGGTCAATAACCAATAGCGGAACCTGGATGTTCATATTGGCTCCTACATATTCTACGAAGATCTTTTATCGGTCAGAACCGCATAACAACATACGTTGTTTCTTTTGTCAAACGGTATGTTACTTGCCCGAGATTCGATCGTCGGTATCTCTATACCTAGTTCAATCTCGTTACCGGCAAGTCTCTTTACTCGTTCCGTAACACATCATCTTGTGACTAACTCATTAGTCTTTTGCTTGCAAGGCTTATTGTGATGTGTGTTACCGAGAGGGCCCAGAGATACCTCTCCGACACTCGGAGTGACAAATCCTAATCTTGATCTATGCCAACACCATGAATACTTTCGGAGACACCTGTAGAGCATCTTTATGATCACCCAGTTACGTTGTGACGTTTGATAGCACACAAGGTGTTCCTACGGTATTCGGGAGTTGCATAATCTCATAGTCATAGGAACATGTATAAGTCATGAAGAAAGCAATAGCAGTAAAACTAAACGATCATTGTGCTATGCTAACGGATGGGTCTTGTCCATCACATCATTCTCCTAATGATGTGATCCAGTTGATCAAATGACAACTCATGTCTATGGTTAGGAAACATAACCATCTTTGATCAATGAGCTAGTCTAGTAGAGGCATACTAGGGACATACTGTTTTGTCTATGTATCCACACATGTACTAAGTTTCCGGTTAATACAATTCTAGCATGAATAAAAGACATTTATCATGATATAAGGAAATACAAATAACATCTTTATTATTGCCTCTAGGGCATATTTCCTTCAGTCTCCCACTTGAACTAGAGTCAATAATCTAGATTACAAAGTGATGATCCTCACACCCATGGAGTCCTGGTGCTGATCATGTTTTGCCCGTGGAAGAGGCTTACTCAACGGGTCTGCAACATTCAGATCCGTATGTATTTTGCAAATCTCTATGTCTCCCTCCTTGACTAGATCGCGGATGGAATTGAAGCGTCTTTTGATGTGCTTTGTTCTCTTGTGAAACCTAGATTCTTTTGCCAAGGCTATGGCTCCAGTGTTGTCACAAAAGATTTTCATTGGACCCGATGCACTAGGTATTACACCTAGATCGGATATGAACTCCTTCATCTAGACTCCTTCATTTGCTGCTTCCGAAGCAGCTATGTATTCTGCTTCACACGTAGATCCCGCCACGACGCTCTGCTTGGAACTGCACCAACTGACAGCTCCACCGTTCAATAAAAATACATATCCGGTTTGTGACTTTGAGTCATCCGGATCAGTGTCAAAGCTAGAATCGACGTAACCATTTACGACGAGCTCTTTGTAACCTCCATATACGAGAAACATATCCTTTGTTCTTTTCAGATACTTTAGGATGTTTTTGACCGCTGTCCAGTGATCCACTCCTGGATTACTTTGGTACCTCCCTGCTAGACTTATAGCAAGGCACACATCCGGTCTGGTACACAGCATTGCATACATGATAGATCCTATGGCTGAGGCATAGGGAATGACTTTCATTTTCTCTCTATCTTCTGCAGTGGTCGGGCATTGAGTCTTACTCAACTTCATACCTTGTAAAACAGGCAAGAACCCTTTCTTTGACTGATCCATTTTGAACTTCTTCAAAATCTTATCAAGGTATGTGCTTTGTGAAAGTCCAATTAAGCGTCTTGATCTATCTCTATAGATCTTGATACCTAATATATAAGCAGCTTCACCGAGGTCTTTCATTGAAAAACTCTTATTCAAGTATCCTTTTATGCTATCCAGAAATTCTATATCATTTCCAATCAACAATATGTCATCTACATATAATATTAGAAATGCTAAAGAGCTCCCACTCACTTTCTTGTAAATACAAGCTTCTCCAAAAGTCTGTATAAAACCATATGCTTTGATCACCTCATCAAAGCGTATATTCCAACTCCGAGATGCTTGTACCAGTCCATAGATGGATCGCTGGAGTTTGCATACTTTGTTAGCACCTTTTGGATCGACAAAACCTTCTGGTTGCATCATATACAACTCTTCTTTAAGATATCCATTTAGGAATGCAGTTTTGACATCCATTTGCCAGATTTCATAATCATAAAATGCGGCAATTGCTAACATGATTCGGACAGACTTAAGCATCGCTACAGGTGAGAAAGTCTCATCGTAGTCAACTCCTTGAACTTGTCGAAAACCTTTCGCAACGAGTCGAGCTTTGTAAACAGTAATATTACCATCTGCGTCGGTCTTCCTCTTGAAGATCCATTTATTTTCGATGGCTTGCCGATCATCGGGCAAGTCAACCAAAGTCCACACTTTGTTCTCATACATGGATCCCATCTCAGATTTCATGGCTTCAAGCCATTTTGCGGAATCTGGGCTCATCATCGCTTCCTCATAGTTCGTAGGTTCATCATGGTCTAGTAACATGATTTCCAGAACTGGGTTGCCGTACCACTCTGGTGCGGAACATACTCTGGTTGATCTACGACGTTCAGCAGAAACTTGATCTGAAGTTTCATGATCATTATCATTAACTTCCTTACTAATTGGTGTAGGAATCACTGGAACAATTTCCTGTGATGTACTACTTTCCAATCCGGGAGAAGGTACAATTACCTCATCAAGTTCTACTTTCCTCCCACTCACTTCTTTCGAGAGAAACTCTTTTTCTAGAAAGGATCCGTTTTTAGCAACGAATATTTTGCCTTTGGATCTGTGATAGAAGGTGTACCCAACAGTCTCTTTTGGGTATCCTATGAAGACACATTTTTCCGACTTGGGTTCGAGCTTATCAGGTTGAAGTGTTTTCACATAAGCATCGCAGCCCCAAACTTTAAGAAACGACAACTTTGGTTTCTTGCCAAACCATAGTTCATAAGGTGTTGTATCAACGGATTTAGATGGTGCCCTATTTAATGTGAATGCAGCTGTCTCTAAAGCATAACCCCAAAACGATAGTGGTAAATCGGTAAGAGACATCATAGATCGCACCATATCTAATAAAGTACGGTTACGACGTTCGGACACACCATTACGCTATGGTGTTCCAGGTGGCGTGAGTTGTGAAACTATTCCACATTGTTTCAAATGAAGACCAAACTCGTAACTCAAATATTCTCCTCCACGATCAGATCGTAGAAACTTTATTTTCTTGTTACGATGATTCTCTACTTCACTCTGAAATTCTTTGAATTTTTCAAATGTTTCAGACTTGTGCTTCATTAAGTAGATATACCCATATCTGCTCAAATCATCAGTGAAGGTCAGAAAATAACGATACCCGCCGCGAGCATCAACACTCATTGGTCCACATACATCAGTATGTATGATTTCCAACAAATCTGTTGCTCACTCCATAGTTCCGGAGAACGGAGTTTTAGTCATCTTGCCCATGAGGCATGGTTCGCAAGCACCAAGTGATTCATAATCAAGTGATTCCAAAAGTCCATCATTATGGAGTTTCTTCATGCGTTTTACACCAATATGACCTAAACGGCAGTGCCACATATAAGTTGCACTATCATTATTAACCTTGCATCTTTTGGTTTCAATATTATGAATATGTGTATCACTACAATCGAGATCCAATAAGAATAGACCACTCTTTAAGGGTGCATGACCATAAAAGATATTATTCATTAAAATAGAACAACCATTATTCTCTGATTTAAATGAATAACCGTCTCGCAATAAACAAGATCCAGATATAATGTTCATGCTCAACGCTGGCACCAAATAACAATTATTTAGGTCTAAAACTAATCCCGAAGGTAGATGTAGAGGTAGCGTGCCGACGGCGATCACATCGACCTTGGAACCATTTCCCACGCGCATCGTCACCTCATCCTTAGGCAATCTTCGTTTAATCCGTAGTCCCTGTTTCGAGTTACAAATATTAGCAACCGAACCGGTATCAAATACCCAGGTACTACTACGAGCATTATTAAGGTACACATCAATAACATGTATATCACATATACCTTTGTTCATCTTGCCATCCTTCTTATCCGCCAAATACTTGGGGCAGTTCCGCTTCCAGTGTCCAGTCCCCTTGCAGTAGAAGCACTCAGTTTCAGGCTTGGCTCCAGATTTGGGTTTCTTCGTGGAAGTAGCAACTGACTTGCTATTCTTTTTGAAGTTCCCTTTCTTTCCCTTGCCCTTTTTCTTGAAACTAGTGGTCTTGCTAACCATCAACACTTGATGCTCCTTTTTGATTTCTACCTCCGCAGCTTTGAGCATAGCGAAGAGCTCGGGAATTGTCTTTTGCATCCCTTGCATGTTATAGTTCATCACGAAGCCTTTATAGCTTGGTGGCAGTGATTGAAGAACTCTATCAATAACACTATCCTCGTCAACTTTGCAACCAAGTTGAGTCATATGATTGTAATACCCAGACATTCTGAGCAAGTGTTCACTGATAGAACTATTCTCCTCCATCTTGCAGCTGTAGAACTTATTGGAAATCTCATATTTCTCAATTCGGGCATTTGCTTGCAATATTAACTTCAACTCCTGGAACATCTCATATGGTCCATGACGTTCAAAACGTCGTTGAAGTCCCGGTTCTAAGCCGTAAAGCATGGCACACTGAACTATCATGTAGTCATCAGACCGCGACTGCCAGACGTTCAAAGCGTCTACATTAGCGGGAGGGGGCTTGTCACCTAGCGGTGCTTCAAGGACATAATTCTTCTGTGCAGCAATGAGGATAATCCTCAGGTTACGGACCCAGTCCGTGTAATTGCTACCATCATCTTTCAACTTAGCTTTCTCTAGGAATGCATTAAAATTCAAAGGAACGGTAGCACGGGCCATTGATCTACAACAACATAGATATGCAAAAACTATCAGGACTAAGTTCATGATAAATTAAAGTTTGATTTAATCATATTAAATTAAAGAACTCCCACTTAGATAGACATCCCTCTGGTCATCTAAATGATCACGTGATCCAAATCAACTAAACCATGTCCGATCATCACGTGAGATGGAGTAGTTTCAATGGTGAACATCTTATGTTGATCATATCTACTATATGATTCACGCTCGACCTTTCGGTCTCCAGTGTTCCGAGGCCATATCTGTATATGCTAGGCTTGTCAAGTTTAACCCGAGTATTCTGCGTGTGCAAAACTGGCTTACACCCGTTGTATTTGAACGTAGAGCTTATCACACCCGATCATCACGTGGTGTCTCGGCACGACGAACTTTCGCAACGGTGCATACTCAGGGAGAACACTTATACCTTGAAATTTAGTAAGGGATCATCTTATAATGCTACCGTCGTTCTAAGCATAATAAGATAAACATCACATGCAATCAAAATATGTGACATGATATGGCCATCATCATCTTGTGCTTTTGATCTCCATCTCCAAAGCACCGTCATGATCACCTTCACAAAACATGATCATCTCATACAAAAACCGTATAACTCATCATGTCTTGACCATATCACATCACAACATGCCCTGCAAAAACAAGTTAGACGTCCTCTACTTTGTTGTTGCAAGTTTTACGTGGCTGCTACGGGCTTAGCAAGAACCGTTCTTACCTACGCATACAAAACCACAACGATGTTTCGTCAAGTATGTGATGTTTTAACCTTCACAAGGACCGGGCGTAGCCACAATTGATTCAGCTAAAGTGAGAGAGACAGACACCCGCCAGTCACCTTTAAGCAACGAGTGCTCGTAACGGTGAAACCAGTCTCGCGTAAGCGTACGCGTAATGTCGGTCCGGGCCGCTTCATCTCACAATACCGCCGAAGCAAAGTATGACATGCTGGTAAGCAGTATGACTAGTATCGCCCACAACTCATTGTGTTCTACTCGTGCATATCATCTACGCATAGACCTGGCTCATGATGCCACTGTTGGGGAACGTAGTATTTTAAAATTTTCCTACGATCACGCAAGATCTATCTACCAGATGCATAGCAACGAGAGGGAAGAGTGTGTCTACGTACCCTCGTAGACCGGGAGCGGAAGCGTCAAGTGACGCGGTTGATGTTGTCGAACTTCTTCGCGATCCAACCGACCAAGCACCGAACGTACGGCACCTCCGCGTTCAGCACATGTTCAGCTTGATGACGTCCCACGAGCTCTTGATCCAGTTGAGCTTCACGGGAGACTTTCGTCAGCACGACGGCGTGGTGACGGATATGATGTGTTCACCGGCGCAGGGCTTCGCCTAAGCTCCGCGACGGTATGACCGAGGTGTGATTCTGTGGAGGGGGGCACCGCACACGGCTAAAACAATTCAACTTGTGTGTCTTTGGGTGCCCCCTGCCCCCGTATATAAAGGAGCAAGGGAGGGAGGCCGGCCGGCCCTTCCTGGTGCGGCTAGGGAAGGAGTCCTACTAGGAATAGGATTGCAATCCTATTCCTAGTAGGATTCACCAAAAGGAAGAAGGGGGAAAGGAATAGGAGAGGTGGCGCCCCCCCAATCCTAGTCCAACTAGGAACCCTAGGTGGGGGCGCCGGCCAGCCCTATGGGCTGCCTCTCTCTTTCCCTTTAGGCCCACTATGGACCATCCCCTCTCGTAGGGGGTTCCGGTAACCCCCTCCGGCATTCTCGATAAATCCGAAACTTTTCCGGTATACTTCCGGTGTCCGAATATAGCCGTCCAATATATCAATCTTTATGTCTCGGACATTCCGAGACTCCTCGTCATGTCCGTGATCTCATCCGGGACTCCGAACTACCTTCGGTACATCAATACTCAAAAACTCATAATACCGATCGTCATCAAACGTTAAGCGTGCGGACCCTACGGGTTCGAGAACTATGTAGACATGACCGAGACTCATCTCTGGTCAATAACCAATAGCGGAACATGGATGTTCATATTGGCTCCTACATATTCTACGAAGATCTTTTATCGGTCAGAACCGCATAACAACATACGTTGTTCCTTTTGTCAAACGGTATGTTACTTGCCCGAGATTCGATCGTCGGTATCTCTATACCTAGTTCAATCTCGTTACCGGCAAGTCTCTTTACTCGTTCCGTAACACATCATCTCGTGACTAACTCATTAGTCTTTTGCTTGCAAGGCTTATTATGATGTGTGTTACCGAGAGGGCCCAGAGATACCTCTCCGACACTCGGGGTGACAAATCCTAATCTTGATCTATGCCAACACCACGAATACTTTCGGAGACACCTGTAGAGCATCTTTATGATCACCCAGTTACGTTGTGACGTTTGATAGCACACAAGGTGTTCCTACGGTATTCGGGAGTTGCATAATCTCATAGTCATAGGAACATGTATAAGTCATGAAGAAAGCAATAGCAGTAAAACTAAACGATCATTGTGCTATGCTAACGGATGGGTCTTGTCCATCACATCATTCTCCTAATGATGTGATCCAGTTGATCAAATGACAACTCATGTCTATGGTTAGGAAACATAACCATCTTTGATCAATGAGCTAGTCTAGTAGAGGCATACTAGGGACATACTGTTTTGTCTATGTATCCACACATGTACTAAGTTTCCGGTTAATACAATTCTAGCATGAATAAAAGACATTTATCATGATATAAGGAAATACAAATAACATCTTTATTATTGCCTCTAGGGCATATTTCCTTCAGTCTCCCACTTGAACTAGAGTCAATAATCTAGATTACAATGTGATGATCCTCACACCCATGGAGTCCTGGTGCTGATCATGTTTTGCCCGTGGAAGAGGCTTAGTCAACGGGTCCGCAACATTCAGATCCGTATGTATTTTGCAAATCTCTATGTCTCCCTCCTTGACTAGATCGCGGATGGAATTGAAGCGTCTTTTGATGTGCTTTGTTCTCTTGTGAAACCTGGATTCTTTTGCCAAGGCTATGGCTCTAGTGTTGTCACAAAAGATTTTCATTGGACCCGATGCACTAGGTATTACACCTAGATCGGATATGAACTCCTTCATCCAGACTCCTTCATTTGCTGCTTCCGAAGCAGCTATGTATTCCGCTTCACACGTAGATCCCGCCACGACGCTCTGCTTGGAACTGCACCAACTGACAGCTCCACCGTTCAATAAAAATACATATCCGGTTTGTGACTTTGAGTCATCCGGATCAGTGTCAAAGCTAGAATCGACGTAACCGTTTACGACGAGCTCTTTGTCACCTCCATATACGAGAAACATATCCTTTGTTCTTTTCAGATACTTTAGGATGTTTTTGACCGCTGTCCAGTGATCCACTCCTGGATTACTTTGGTACCTCCCTGCTAGACTTATAGCAAGGCACACATCAGGTCTGGTACACAGCATTGCATACATGATAGATCCTATGGCTGAGGCATAGGGAATGACTTTCATTTTCTCTCTATCTTCTGCAGTGGTCGGGCATTGAGTCTTACTCAACTTCATACCTTGTAAAATAGGCAAGAACCCTTTCTTTGACTGATCCATTTTGAACTTCTTCAAAATCTTATCAAGGTATGTGCTTTGTGAAAGTCCAATTAAGCGTCTTGATCTATCTCTATAGATCTTGATACCTAATATATAAGCAGCTTCACCGAGGTAATTCATTGAAAAACTCTTATTCAAGTATCCTTTTATGCTATCCAGAAATTCTATATCATTTCCAATCAACAATATGTCATCTACATATAATATTAGAAATGCTACAGAGCTCCCACTCACTTTCTTGTAAATACAGGCTTCTCCAAAAGTCTGTATAAAACCATATGCTTTGATCACCTCATCAAAGCGTATATTCCAACTCCGAGATGCTTGTACCAGTCCATAGATGGATCGCTGGAGTTTGCATACTTTGTTAGCACCTTTTGGATCGACAAAACCTTCTGGTTGCATCATATACAACTCTTCTTTAAGATATCCATTTAGGAATGCAGTTTTGACATCCATTTGCCAGATTTCATAATCATAAAATGCGGCAATTGCTAACATGATTCGGACAGACTTAAGCATCGCTACAGGTGAGAAAGTCTCATCGTAGTCAACTCCTTGAACTTGTCAAAAACCTTTCGCAACAAGTCGAGCTTTGTAAACAGTAATATTACCATCTGCGTCGGTCTTCCTCTTGAAGATCCATTTATTTTCGATGGCTTGCCGATCATCGGGCAAGTCAACCAAAGTCCACACTTTGTTCTCATACATGGATCCCATCTCAGATTTCATGGCTTCAAGCCATTTTGCGGAATCTGGGCTCATCATCGCTTCCTCATAGTTCGTAGGTTCATCATGGTCTAGTAACATGATTTCCAGAACTGGGTTGCCGTACCACTCTGGTGCGGAACGTACTCTGGTTGATCTACGATGTTCAGCAGAAACTTGATCTGAAGTTTCATGATCATTATCATTAACTTCCTTACTAATTGGTGTAGGAATCACTCGAACAATTTCCTGTGATGTACTACTTTCCAATCCGGGAGAAGGTACAATTACCTCATCAAGTTCTACTTTCCTCCCACTCACTTCTTTCGAGAGAAACTCTTTTTCTAGAAAGGATCCGTTTTTAGCAACGAATATTTTGCCTTTGGATCTGTGATAGAAGGTGTACCCAACAGTCTCTTTTGGGTATCCTATGAAGACACATTTTTTCGACTTGGGTTCGAGCTTATCAGGTTGAAGTGTTTTCACATAAGCATCGCAGCCCCAAACTTTAAGAAACGACAACTTTGGTTTCTTGCCAAACCATAGTTCATAAGGTGTCGTATCAACGGATTTAGATGGTGCCCTATTTAATGTGAATGCAACTGTCTCTAAAGCATAACCCCAAAACGATAGTGGTAAATCGGTAAGAGACATCATAGATCGCACCATATCTAATAAAGTACGGTTACGACGTTCGGACACACCATTACGCTGTGGTGTTCCAGGTGGCGTGAGTTGTGAAACTATTCCACATTGTTTCAAATGAAGACCAAACTCGTAACTCAAATATTCTCCTCCACGATCAGATCGTAGAAACTTTATTTTCTTGTTACGATGATTCTCTACTTCACTCTGAAATTCTTTGAATTTTTCAAATGTTTCAGACTTGTGCTTCATTAAGTAGATATACCCATATCTGCTCAAATCATCAGTGAAGGTCAGAAAATAACGATACCCGCCGCGAGCATCAACACTCATTGGTCCACATACATCAGTATGTATGATTTCCAACAAATCTGTTGCTCACTCCATAGTTCCGGAGAACGGAGTTTTAGTCATCTTGCCCATGAGGCATGGTTCGCAAGCACCAAGTGATTCATAATCAAGTGATTCCAAAAGTCCATCATTATGGAGTTTCTTCATGCGTTTTACACCAATATGACCTAAACGGCAGTGCCACATATAAGTTGCACTATCATTATTAACCTTGCATCTTTTGGTTTCAATATTATGAATATGTGTATCACTACAATCGAGATCCAATAAGAATAGACCACTCTTTAAGGGTGCATGACCATAAAACATATTATTCATTAAAATAGAACAACCATTATTCTCTGATTTAAATGAATAACCGTCTCGCAATAAACAAGATCCAGATATAATGTTCATGCTCAACGCTGGCACCAAATAACAATTATTTAGGTCTAAAACTAATCCCGAAGGTAGATGTAGAGGTAGCGTGCCGACGGCGATCACATCGACCTTGGAACCATTTCCCACGCGCATCGTCACCTCATCCTTAGACAATCTTCGTTTAATCCGTAGTCCCTGTTTCGAGTTACAAATATTAGCAACCGAACCGGTATCAAATACCCAGGTACTACTACGAGCATTAGTAAGGTACACATCAATAACATGTATATCACATATACCTTTGTTCATCTTGCCATCCTTCTTATCCGCCAAATACTTGGGGCAGTTCCGCTTCTAGTGTCCAGTCCCCTTGCAGTAGAAGCACTCAGTTTCAGGCTTGGCTCCAGATTTGGGTTTCTTCGTGGAAGTAGCAACTGACTTGCTATTCTTTTTGAAGTTCCCTTTCTTTCCCTTGCCCTTTTTTATGAAACTAGTGGTCTTGCTAACCATCAACACTTGATGCTCCTTTTTGATTTCTACCTCCGCAGCTTTGAGCATAGCGAAGAGCTCGGGAATTGTCTTTTGCATCCCTTGCATGGTATAGTTCATCACGAAGCCTTTATAGCTTGGTGGCAGTGATTGAAGAACTCTATCAATAACACTATCCTCGTCAACATTGCAACCAAGTTGAGTCATATGATTGTAATACCCAGACATTCTGAGTAAGTGTTCACTGATAGAACTATTCTCCTCCATCTTGCAGCTGTAGAACTTATTGGAAATCTCATATTTCTCAATTCGGGCATTTGCTTGAAATATTAACTTCAACTCCTGGAACATCTCATATGGTCCATGACGTTCAAAACGTCGTTGAAGTCCCGGTTCTAAGCCGTAAAGCATGGCACACTGAACTATCGTGTAGTCATCAGACCGCGACTGCCAGACGTTCAAAGCGTCTACATTAGCGGGAGGGGGCTTGTCACCTAGTGGTGCTTCAAGGACATAATTCTTCTGTGCAGCAATGAGGATAATCCTCAGGTTACGGACCCAGTCCGTGTAATTGCTACCATCATCTTTCAACTTAGCTTTCTCTAGGAATGCATTAAAATTCAAAGGAACGGTAGCACGGGCCATTGATCTACAACAACATAGATATGCAAAAACTATCAGGACTAAGTTCATGATAAATTAAAGTTCGATTTAATCATATTAAATTAAAGAACTCCCACTTAGATAGACATCCCTCTGGTCATCTAAATGATCACGTGATCCAAATCAACTAAACCATGCCCGATCATAACGTGAGATGGAGTAGTTTCAATGGTGAACATCTTATGTTGATCATATCTACTAGATTCACGCTCGACCTTTCGGTCTCCAGTGTTCCGAGGCCATATCTGCATATGCTAGGCTCGTCAAGTTTAACCCGAGTATTCTGCGTGTGCAAAACTGGCTTACACCCGTTGTATTTGAACGTAGAGCTTATCACACCCGATCATCACGTGGTGTCTCAGCACGACGAACTTTCGCAACGGTGCATACTCAGGGAGAACACTTATACCTTGAAATTTAGTAAGGGATCATCTTATAATGCTACCGTCGTTCTAAGCAAAATAAGAAGCATAATAAGATAAACATCACATGCAATCAAAATATGTGACATGATATGGCCATCATTATCTTGTGCTTTTGATCTCCATCTCCAAAGCACCGTCATGATCACCTTCGTCACCGGCGCGACACCTTGATCTCCATCGTAGCATCGTTGTCGTCTCGCCAACTATTGCTTCCTCAACTATCGCTACCGCTTAGTGATAAAGTAAAGCAATTACATGGCGATTGCATTTCATACAATAAAGCGACAACCATATGGCTCCTGCCAGTTGCCGATAACTTTACAAAACATGATCATCTCATACAAAACCGTATAACTCATCATGTCTTGACCATATCACATCACAACATGCCCTGCAAAAACAAGTTAGACGTCCTCTACTTTGTTGTTGCAAGTTTTACGTGGCTGCTACGGGCTTTAGCAAGAACCGTTCTTACCTACGCATACAAAACCACAACGATGTTTCGTCAAGTATGAGCTGTTTTAACCTTCACAAGGACCGGGCGTAGCCACACTTGATTCAGCTAAAGTGAGAGAGACAGACACCCGCCAGTCACCTTTAAGCAACGAGTGCTCGTAACGGTGAAACCAGTCTCGCGTAAGCGTACGCGTAATGTCGGTCCGGGCCGCTTCATCTCACAATACCGCCGAAGCAAAGTATGACATGCTGGTAAGCAGTATGACTAGTATCGCCCACAACTCATTGTGTTCTACTCGTGCATATCATCTACGCATAGACCTGGCTCATGATGCCACTGTTGGGGAACGTAGTATTTAAAAATTTTCCTACGATCACGCAAGATCTATCTACCAGATGCATAGCAACGAGAGGGAAGAGTGTGTCTACGTACCCTCGTAGACCGGGAGCGGAAGCGTCAAGTGACGCGGTTGATGTTGTCGAACTTCTTCGCGATCCAACCGATCAAGCACCGAACGTACGGCACCTCCGCGTTCAGCACACGTTCAGCTTGATGACGTCCCACGAGCTCTTGATCCAGTTGAGCTTCACGGGAGAGTTTCGTCAGCACGACGGCGTGGTGACGGATATGATGTGTTCACCGGCGCAGGGCTTCACCTAAGCTCCGCGACGGTATGACCGAGGTGTGATTCTGTGGAGGGGGGAACCGCACACGGCTAAAACAATTCAACTTGTGTGTCTTTGGGTGCCCCCCTGCCCCCGTATATAAAGGAGCAAGGGAGGGAGGCCGGCCGGCCCTTCCTGGTGCGGCTAGGGAAGGAGTCCTACTAGGAATAGGATTGCAATCCTATTCCTAGTAGGATTCACCAAAAGGAAGAAGGGGGAAAGGAATAGGAGAGGTGGCGCCCCCCCCAATCCTAGTCCAACTAGGAACCCTAGGTGGGGGCGCCGGCCAGCCCTATGGGCTGCCTCTCTCTTTCCCTTTAGGCCCACTATGGACCATCCCCTCTCGTAGGGGGTTCCGGTAACCCCCTCCGGCATTCCCGATAAATCCGAAACTTTTCCGGTATACTTCCGGTGTCCGAATATAGCCGTCCAATATATCAATCTTTATGTCTCGGACATTCCGAGACTCCTCGTCATGTCCGTGATCTCATCCGGGACTCCGAACTACTTTCGGTACATCAATACTCATAAACTCATAATACCGATCGTCATCAAACGTTAAGCGTGCGGACCCTACGGGTTCGAGAACTATGTAGACATGACCGAGACTCATCTCCGGTCAATAACCAATAGCGGAACCTGGATGTTCATATTGGCTCCTACATATTCTACGAAGATCTTTTATCGGTCAGAACCGCATAACAACATACGTTGTTCCTTTTGTCAAACGGTATGTTACTTGCCCGAGATTCGATCGTCGGTATCTCTATACCTAGTTCAATCTCGTTACCGGCAAGTCTCTTTACTCGTTCCGTAACACATCATCTTGTGACTAACTCATTAGTCTTTTGCTTGCAAGGCTTATTGTGATGTGTGTTACCGAGAGGGCCCAGAGATACCTCTCCGACACTCGGAGTGACAAATCCTAATCTTGATCTATGCCAACACCACGAATACTTTCGGAGACACCTGTAGAGCATCTTTATGATCTCCCAGTTACGTTGTGACGTTTGATAGCACACAAGGTGTTCCTACGGTATTCGGGAGTTGCATAATCTCATAGTCATAGGAACATGTATAAGTCATGAAGAAAGCAATAGCAGTAAAACTAAACGATCATTGTGCTATGCTAACGGATGGGTCTTGTCCATCACATCATTCTCTTAATGACGTGATCCAGTTGATCAAATGACAACTCATGTCTATGGTTAGGAAACATAACCATCTTTGATCAATGAGCTAGTCTAGTAGAGGCATACTAGGGACATACTGTTTTGTCTATGTATCCACACATGTACTAAGTTTCCGGTTAATACAATTCTAGCATGAATAAAAGACATTTATCATGATATAAGGAAATACAAATAACATCTTTATTATTGCCTCTAGGGCATATTTCCTTCAGGGGCATGAACCCACAATCGAGCATAACGTTCCCTCTTGGAGTCACTACGTATTACTTGGCCAAAGCAATAAATAACAACAGAGAACATGCAAGAATTACTTATGAACATAAATATAAAAGAGGTAGATCAAATATATTACTCAATCACAATCTGAACATAATATCATAATCCATCGGATCCCAGCAAACTCATCATAGCAACAGCATAAGGATTACATATGTGCCTCGATCATGTAGGGCAGCTCACGAGGACTAATTAGTGAAGCACAAGAACGGGAGGAGAACATCACATAGCTACTGGTCATGGACTCATGGTCCAAGGGAGACTACTCACAACTCATCCGGGAGGCGTCCATGGTGGTGGAGAAGCTCCCGATGGTGATCCTCCCCTCCGGCAGGGTGCGGGGAAGAGTTTTCCTGTTGCTCCCGATCTTGGAAGCGGCGGCGGCGGTGGAACAGAGATGAAATCGCGAAAAAGAGTTCCCGTCCCGAGGGTTTTGAAGGACGCTCTAAATATATGCCGAAGGGGGGCACCAGACGGGGCCCGGGGGGCCCAGGCGCCCCCCCGGCGCGGCCCAGGGGGGGGGGGCGCCGCCAGGGCGCCTGGAGCCCTGGTGGCCCCCCCGGCTGTCCTTCGGGCGCAAGGCAGGTTCTGGAACGCTGATTTTTTATATAATTTTTCTGGATTTTTCCTGGCAGTTCTCGTAACGTGAAAACCTGAAATACAAAAACAGCCGAAAACAGAAACTGGCACCGGGGTGCACTGGATTAGTAGGTTAGTCCAAATATGATCAAAAGTGTATGGAAGTGTATGAATATCATAGCAATATCACCCAAAAGTGGCATGGAGCAAGCAGAAATTATAGATACGTTTTGGACGTATCAGATGCATGTCCGGTTTAATTATGCATGGCATGGCAAAGTGCACAAACAAAACTACAAGTTAAGTGGAGCTCAATATGCAACGAGTTGCATATTGACGAAACACCACATTTTATTTATTTAGTTGACTCTCGGTTATTTACAAGACAAGATTAAATGTTTTTTTAACATGGCAAGAGGTGAAGCAAAAACTGTAATGCCCAGGATGGAGTTATACCTCCTACGTGTCGAGGCACGACTTAAAGGCATAAATCCATCCTAGAATGATCTCAAGTTCGGTAATCTTTGCACATCTCATGTAAAAGAGGGGATTGTAAACAAAAATAGTTGGCTTACACTCGCCACGTCACACAATTACATAACAAGTCTCAAACATCATACATTAAGAATATCACAACCCTCTAAGGGCAAAATCCAAATGCAAGATACCAAACTTAGATAAATAAACCACAGGCGGATCGAATCCTAGTAGGAGTCTCCACTACTGATCATCCGGATATCGCACATAGTACCGACTACGCTCCTCGTCGTACTCCAAATCCAGCTCGGTGCCATCACCTGGATAGCTCACAACTGGACCTGCATCTGGTGTGGAGTAACTGTGAGCCACATAGGACTCAGCAATCCCGTTCCCGGGTAACAAGACTATTCAAGCCTTGGGAGAGGATAAGGCTGAAGAAAAGAATAAGTGTTTGCAGCAGCAACTAGCAACTAGCTTACGTGAGTGAGAGCGAGAAGAGAAAGCCTCGGCGAGAAGTGATCACGAAGTGATCCTAGCTACAAGCTCAACAATCATAACCCCTCCGTGTTCAACTTCCGAATCCCTATTCGGAAATTGACGGTCACGGAACACACGCTGGTAGTGTATTAGAAACATTGTGTCAAGTTATCTACAACCGGATATTAACAAGCTCCCATCTGCCACATAACCGCGGGCACGGCTTTCGAAAGTTCATAACCCTGCAGGGGTGTTCCAACTTGACCCATTACAAGCCCACGATCCGCGGAGTCGCAACTCCAAAGTGGGAAGACCCGAGTATTCTCGGAATCCCGTGCTCAAGATATACCGAACTAAGGTAAGGCTAATCCAGCAAATCCTCCCGGCGTGTCGACACCCTGATAGTAGCCGCGCGTATCTAAGTCTCAGGACACGACCGGATGGGTGATGCTACGGGTTTATATCAATCCTCGAGTTTCCTCATGGTGACCCCGCAGGACCCCCGTTTCGGACCAACACTCATGTGGAGCACTGGCCCGGGGTTGTTGATTAAGAACTCGGGTTAATTACTCCCTATGCAAGTTATTTAGTTATTAGGCAAATAGTACCAATGTTGGGACTTGCTGGAAAAGACTTAGCACTTAGCGGTTTATCAAGGGGGTCCCATACACCCCAACCGTGTTAGGAACGCATAATCAAGGAACATAACACCGGTTTATACGGTTCCTAACGGCATGAGAGGAACAAATCACCAAGCAAAAGGCTTAGCCTTCCACCCTTGCCAACATATAGATGATTTCATTTTAAGCATTTATATAGTGTGATAAAACCCAACCAAACTTCATCATGAAGCAAGCATCTTCGATCTTCACCTGCAACTAGCAACGCTATAAGAAGGGCTGAGCGAAGCGTACTTAGCCAAGCAACGGTTTGCATAGGTAGGTTGGTTAAACATGGCAATGGTTTACAAGTAGGAGGCTGACAAGAAGATCATGGGCATCGAGGCAAACTATAGAGCGGAACTACTAGCAATAGGCAAAGATAGTAATGTTATCGGGGTTCGGTCATCTTGCCTGAAGAGAAGTCGTTCGGATCGTAAGAAGGGTCCTCGTGCTCAACCTCGTTGGAAACCTCGTGCTCGTACTCGAACTCAGACTCTGCTTCCGGCTCTAAACAAAACAATCACACCAAGCACAAATCAACAAGATGCAATGCGCACTCGAAAAATGATGGATGCATGAAGGATGCACTAAGGATGCACACGGAGCACGTAATATATCACTCAAGCAAAACACCTCAAAACATGATAACAATCTGATATTGTGAATCTACACGGAAAAACAATCAAGTTACATGTAAGATTCGCTGAAATCGGAGTTACGGGCTAAAAGTTATGCCCGAAACAAGAAATGAGCGAAAGCTGAAAATCACAGCAACATAGCAACTTCGGAGCACAAAATAATTGAGCTACAACATTCAAATAACATGGCAAAGGACATGAACACAAACTAGACATATACTACAACAACTAAGTCCAAAGGTGCACCCCAACGGAGCCACGGATCAATAGCAATGATCTTGGACATATTGAACTTGACAATAAAATTCTGGCAGCAGAATTTTATTGAAACTTTGGAGCAAAAGATAAACATGCTACAGCCACTAAATAGGCATGTGAGGACATTAATGGAAAGACAACAATATATACTACAAGGAACAATCAAGATCCACTCCAAAACTAACATGGTTTGTCCTAGAACATCGCACGAACATGGCATCGGAACGTTACAGATTTCAGACTTAGTGAAAATCCACTAAGTCCTAAAACAGCAATTTCATCATGACATCTAAAAGAGCATGTTTAAGTCACCTCGAAACTAAACATGGCAAGAGGTAAGCACCTCATCAAAGTACACATGAAGGTGATCCCGAAACACACAAGCATGCTTCATGGAGATAAACACAACGATAGCAACGAGCTCAACAAGATGGCATTTCATAACAAGTGAAACAACATCACAGCCACATGGCACTTTGCAACGATGATAACATGGCAAGAATAAATCTATCATGCAACCTAGCAAATACAACATGTAGATCATGGCAAGACGAACACGTGGACATGTCATTTGCATCATTCGGACAAACGAGCTAGAAGTTATCACTATGCAAAGGTGGCATAAAAACAACACATAGCAGCAGTTTATATCACGATGCACTCTTGCAACAGCAAAACAAGCACCTAGATGATCTCTAACATGCATGACACTAAAAGATGAAACGTAGAGCACGATCCCACGAACGTCTGGACATGCTATTTGCGCGAAACGGAGCACCACACTAAAAGTTATGCACAGTTGAAAACAGCATCAGCAACTAAATTACTGGGGACTTAGCAGTTGAAACAACCTCAAAAACTGGATCTGAGAAGGCAACGGGCCCGGGGCGGATCCGGCCTAGCGGTGGACGAAGCGGCGGCGGGAGGCTGGGCTTCGAACTGGCGACGCGGCCCGGCTGCGGTGGCCCGCGGTGGGCGGATGAAGGCGGCGGCCTTCGATGCGGCGGCCCGGCGCGGAGGGCCTTGGCCTGGGGCGGCCCGCTCGCGGGCGAGGAGGCAAGGCCCGGCTGGCGCGCGCGCCCAGCGAGGAGGCGGCGGAACCGGGGCGAGGAGGCGAGCGGTGGCGCTGGGCCTGGCTGCGGTCGGCCCAGCCGAGGCGGGAGGCGGCGAAGTGGGGACCTCGGGAGCTCGGGCTGGGCCCCGATCTGCAGGAGGGGAATCGGCAGCGCGGTCGAAGCGAAGGCCCAGGTGCTGGCCGATCGACCTGGCGACGAGGCCAGCGACGCGTTGACCCGATCGATGGGTGGATCGAGGATTCGGTCGTCTGCGGCGATCTGAGCGACAATTGCGGTGGCGAACTGCTGGTGCCCTCGGGAAACGGCGGCGGCTGGTTCCCAGGAGGGGACTTGCCAAGTGGAAGAGAAGTGGTGGTTGGATCCAAAAATTGAGGGGAGGAAGGGGAAAAGAAAAACTAGATGCCCAAAAATAGACTAGGGTCTATTATATAGCAGGTTATAGGGTTTGGGGGAAAATTAGGGGTGTTAGGAGCCCTCCGATCGCGATCCGACGGATCCGATCGCGGGGGTAGTTTAGAAAGGCCTAGGAGAAGGTAGTAGACTGCAGTAGGGGTGTTTCCGGGACACGAAGTGAAGGCACTTTGGTCCCACACGAATAACGGATGGGATAGCCAACGAAGTCCAAACGCGACGAGATTTGAGAGGCGGGTTGCACACAACAAAACAACAACACACACAACAACCTCGCGGCACACCGGTAACGTTACACGCCCAAACAACAAAGTAGGCCTACGGGACATCACAGACACGTGAGGGAGCTCCGGAACGCGAAACAGACAACGGGAAGGAACGCGTGGAACCGGATGCAACCGTCAACACAAATGCAATGCGATGCACATGTCTACATGATATGAATGAATGCCACACACTCACACAACAAAACGACGAAAACCCGAAAGACAAAGAACCCGGAATGGAAATAGATGAAGCCGAAGATATATTATATGCCCAAAAGGGAAAGTATTACATCCGGGGCATTACAAACTCTCCTCTACTACAAAAAGATCTCGTCCCGAGATCTAGGACTGGAAAAAGGAAGGGTACTCGGAACGAAGATGATCTTCTCGTTCCCATGTAGCCTCTCGGTCGGTGTGATGTGACCACTTAACTTTCAGAAATTTGATGGACTTGTTGCAGGTCTTGCGTTCGGTTTCTTCAAGAATTGCAACTGGATGCTCTCGGTTGGACAGGTCTTGTTGAAGATCAATCTCTTCAAACAGAATCATGCGCTCAGGTGCCTTGAAGCATTTGCGAAGTTGAGACACATGGAAGACATCATGAACATTGGCGAAGTTTGAAGGGAGCTCAAGTTGATAGGCTAGGTCGCCTCTTTTGCCAAGAATCTTGAAAGGCCCGACGTATCTAGGAGCAAGCTTTCCTTTTATACCGAATCTTTGGGTGCCTTTCATCGGAGAAACTCGGAGATAGACATGATCATCGATGTTGAATGCCAAATCATGATGCTTGCCGTCATAGTAGCTCTTCTGACGCGACTGAGCGGCCTTGAGATTCTCACGTATGACTTTGCACATTTCTTCGGCTTCTGAGATCAAGTCATTGCCAAGAAGTTGGCGTTCGCCTGTTTCAGACTAGTTGAGAGGGGTACGGCACTTTCTGCCATAGAGAATTTCAAACGGTGCTTTGCCTGCACTTGCTTGAAAGATGTTGTTGTAAGAGAACTCGGCAAATGGAAGGCAGTCTTCCCATTTCATGCCAAAGGAGATGACACAGGCTCTGAGCATGTCTTCTAGAATCTGATTCACACGCGCGACTTGACCACTAGTCTGAGGGTGAAAGGCAGTGCTGAACCTGATCTTCGTGCCCATAGCGGACTGAAAGGAGTCCCAGAACCTTGATGTGAACAAGCTTCCATGGTCTGAGGATATAACTTGAGGAATGCCATGTAGGGACACAATTCTGGAAGTGTACAGCTCTGCCAATTGAGCTGCATTGATGGATTCTTTGACTGGAAGAAAGTGAGCGACTTTGGTAAGCTTGTCAATCACCACAACGATACCATCATTTCCTCGCTTGGATTTAGGAAAGCCAGTGACGAAGTCCATTTCAATGTGGTCGAACTTCCACTCGGGGATAGGAAGAGGTTGGAGAAGACCGGCTGGACGTTGATGTTCTGCTTTCACTCTTCTGCATACATCACATTCATTCACGAATTGGGCAATCTCCCTTTTCATGCGTGTCCACCAGTAAGATTGCTTGAGATCTTGATACATCTTGGAACTGCCAGGATGAATGGAAAGGAGAGAATCATGAGCTTCTTCCATTATGAGCTTCCTGAGATCACCTTTAGGAACAACGAGTCTGTCCTCGAAGAACAAGGTATCTCTCTCATCAACACGGAAGCACTTGTATTTTGGAGTGCCTTTTGCAATACCATGTTTCACCTTCTTCACCATGGTATCACTGAGCTGGGCCTCACGGACTTGATCTTCCAAGGTAGGAGCAATTTGAAGATTTGCAAGAAAACCCTGCGGAACAACTTGGAGGTTGAGTTTCCTGAATGCTTCACAAAGCTCAGGCTGGTACGGCTTGATAAGAAGGCTGTTGCAATATGCCTTTCTGCTCAAAGCATCTGCAATCACATTCGCCTTGCCAGGAGTGTATTCAATGCTGGGATCATACTCTTGGATCATTTCAACCCAACGAGTCTGACGGAGGTTCAGATGCGACTGTGTGAAGATGTACTTCAAGCTCTTGTGATCAGTGAAGATGTCGACCTTTCTGCCCAACAATAGATGTCTCCACTTAATCAAAGCATGTACCACAGCTGCTAGCTCGAGATCATGTGTCGGATAGTTCTTCTCACTTGGCTTGAGCTGACGAGAGGTGTATGCCACAATTCTCTTATCTTGCATAAGCACACCACCAAGACCTTGAAGAGAAGCATCACAGAATACTTCATAGGGCTTGGTTTCATCTGGAGGAGTCAGAACTGGAGAAGAGACAAGCTTTTCTTTGAGAGTTTTGAATGCCACTTCACACTCTGGAGACCAAAAGTATTTGACATTCTTCTGAAGCAAGTTGGAAAGAGGCTTGGCAATCTTGGAGAAGTTCTCAACAAACCTTCTGCAATAGCTGGCAAGACCCAGAAAACTGCGGAGCTGCTTGACATTCTGAGGAGCTTCCCAGTTGACAATTGCTTCAACTTTCTCGGGATTAACCGCAATACCGTCAGCTGAGATGATGTGGCCCAGGTACAAAACCTTATCGAGCCAAAACTCGCACTTGGAGAACTTGGCATAGAACTTATGCTCTCGGAGTCGATCAAGAACCAGACGTAAGTGCTTTTCGTGATCTTCTTCATTCTTGGAAAACACCAGAATATCATCCAGATACACAAGCACAAACTCGCCAGTATAGGGGTTGAAGATGTAATGCATCATCCTCGAAAAGGTAGGAGGAGCATTGGCGAGACCGAAGGACATGACGGTATACTCGTATGAACCGTAGCTCGTTCTGAAGGCCGTCTTGGGAATGTCTTCCTCGCGAATGCGAATTTGATGATAGCCCATTCGGAGGTCAAGCTTAGAGAACACTTTAGCTCCTTTGAGCTGCTCAAAGAGTTCATTGATGTTGGGGAGCGGATATTTGTTCTTAATCGTCTTCTTGTTCAATGGCCGATAGTCAACACAGAGACGCTCCGTGCCATCTTTCTTCTTGACAAATAAGACACCACAGCCCCACGGAGACGTACTAGGCCCGATGAGACCCATACTCTCCTGCTTATCAAGCTGCTTCTTCAATTCCTTCAATTCATCCGGAGAGAGCTTGTACGGACGCCGGCATGCTGGCTCCGTACCCGGCTCGAGTTCAATGACAAACTCCACCTGACGGTGTGGAGGCATGCCTGGAAGTTCTTCAGGAAAGACGTCTTGATATTCGTTCACCACCGGAATTTGAGATATGGCATTAATTTCGCCCTTATCATTGAGAGAGAAAAGCCTGATAGTATTATCCCTGGAGGCGAAGATAATCACATCTTCATCAGAATGAGTCATCTTGACTTCCTTCTGAGCACAATCAATGTGAGCATCATGCTGAGAAAGCCAATCCATTCCGAGGATGAGGTCGATGTCAGAATTGCCGAGAATCACCGGTGAAGCCAAAAATCGATAGTCACCCATGCGAATAGAAACATCCGGAGCATATATACTGGAATGCATACGTCTCCCCGGAGAAACAACTGATAATTCCCTTGGCAGGCTTTTGATGTCAACATTATACTTGGATGCAAATGGTTGAGACATGAAAGAGCAAGAAGCACCCGAATCAAATAACACTTTAGCAGGAAAATAGTTAACTGGAAGGTTACCCAGAATGACATCAGAAGAATTCTCCGCTTGTGCTGCATTCATCAGATTGACCCTTGCTGCCTTTGGATCATGCTTGACCATAGCGGTACCGACAGGAGGAGGAGGCGGAAGGCGCCTTGGGTTGTTGCACTTGTTGGAATAATGACCCTTCTGGCCACACTTGTAGCAAGTAACCTCAGAGAGCTGACGGGCAGGAGGAACACTCGGTCTTGGAGCTTGGAACTGTTGCTTGGACTGCTTGTTGGAGTTGGGTGGGTGGGAGAAACCACGACCACTAGAGTTCTTGTTGTTTGGGTTGTTGGAGTTGTTGTAGGGAGCTCGAATCACTGGAGGAGGAGGAAGCCAAAATTTCTAATGCTTCGAGACCATCTGAGACGATGAGAAGAGTGAACGGCATCTCGAATTCTCTTCTTAGAAGCCTCCATCTTAAGCTGAGCTGCCTCTTGTTTCAAAGCCATGTTATAGAACTTGTCGAACTCATCGGGCTCGAACAAAGTGAGAGCAAGCTGAAGTTCATCTTTGAGACCTCCATGGAACTGGTAGATTTTGCTCTCGGCATCAGGAATTTCTTGCTTAGCATAGCGAGCGAGGTTTTGGAACTTGACATTATACTGATAGACTGTCATGGAGCCATGCTTCAGGTTGCGGAATTGCTCACGCATACCCTCGATGACACTTGTAGGAATGTGGTGCGAGCGAAAATCCTTGCAGAAATTCTCCCAAGAGATCACTTGACCCGGCCTGGAGTCTTTGTACTGCTGCCACCAGTCAGCTGCTTGATCTTTCAGTTGGAAGGCTGCAAACTTCACATAATCATCTTCCTTCACGTTACTGCACTCAAAATGCTTCTTTACGTCGGTTAACCAATCTTCAGCATCAAGAGGGTCGACACAGTAACTGAAAGCTTTAGGATTGTTGGCCAAGAACTGGTTGAGGGTAGCATGGTGCTGCTGGTTGAAGAAGTTGCCTTGATTCCCTGGAACACCCTGATTAGCTTGATTAGCTTGCATCTGCTGCATCATCTGCATCAACAACTGGGTGTTCTGAGCTGTAGTCTGCATAATCGCTCTCCAAGCCTCAGGCGGAGGAGGAAGGGAAGGAGGACGATCTGGGACCTCTTCACCCTCTGGGTTAGCGTTGGGAACCTTTTTCGGAGCCATCCTGAAAGAGATGACCACGAATCAGTAATTGATTGACAAAAGGTATAAGCTGAATCAATGGAATGAATTGCAACAAGTCTTCACAATAATCATTCAAACAATAAGAACGAATGAAATCATTCGAACAAGAGGAACGAATGAAATTCTTAGTTAAATGATAACATCAATCTTCACGAGAAGCCACATAGGGGACAAAAGGATAAAATAAGAAAACAACAAGGTACAGACGGGAACAAACACAAGAGAGGAGTTTCGTTCTAACATCTTTGTGCTGAAAGCATATGAACGCGTTACGAAAAGGTTTTGCAATCCCCGGATCAGCATAGCCAAGGACCCTTTAAGATGCAACTCCTGATAGTAACATCGGTCATATAACCCCTTCACTCAATGTAGAACCCCGAACTCACTAACCTGCATTCGTTGGAAGAATGCCTACGATCTACTGGATAAACCCACCTATAGATTTCCGAAAGATTCCAGTTATGCAATCATGTGTTGGGGATACACGGGAAGCACCGCGCAATCAACTCTAAACCTACATCCAGGTGTATCCATCCTTCAACACATAACCAGTCTTTCTCGGAAACTGTGTACCTCGGACCTTCGAAAAGCATCCACTATAACAAGCTATGGCAATACTCCCGAACTACCTCCCCAGTACTGGGTGATGTCGGGGTTATCTTGCCACTGGCCGTATAGGAGAGATTTTCGATGTCGGCCGTCTTAAGTATTTAGTACTGCCGCGATATGCTTGTGACGACAATACCCCGAAGCTCAACTCCCCGGGAACAGGAGGCATCGAGAACAATATCCTCGTCACAAGAACGTCGAAACAATCCCAGAATACTCGCGGGATTCCTAAAAAAAAATTGGTGCAATTTTGAAGATAGGAGAGACAAGAGTAGTCGTTAGGAGTCCTCACCAGAGAGAAAGGGATGAGAAGCAACGAAATCCTACTCTCCAATATAATATAGGACTCAAAAAGTTTTCAGTGTGTGCCTAGACTCGACCGTCAACGATTCGATCAAACAGTGGGGGCTCCTAGGTCGGAGAAGGCTCTGATACCAACTTGTAATGCCCAGGATGGAGTTATACCTCCTACGTGTCGAGGCACGACTTAAAGGCATAAATCCATCCTAGAATGATCTCAAGTTCGGTAATCTTTGCACATCTCATGTAAAAGAGGGGATTGTAAACAAAAATAGTTGGCTTACACTCGCCACGTCACACAATTACATAACAAGTCTCAAACATCATACGTTAAGAAAATCACAACCCTCTAAGGGCAAAATCCAAATGCAAGATACCAAACTTAGATAAATAAACCACAGGCGGATCGAATCCTAGTAGGAGTCTCCACTACTGATCATCCGGATATCGCACATAGTACCGACTACGCTCCTCGTCGTACTCCCAATCCAGCTCGGTGCCATCACCTGGATAGCTCACAACTGGACCTGCATCTGGTGTGGAGTAACTGTGAGCCACAGAGGACTCAGCAATCCCGTTCCCGGGTAACAAGACTATTCAAGCCTTGGGAGAGGATAAGGCTGAAGAAAAGAATAAGTGTTTGCAGCAGCAACTAGCAACTAGCTTACGAGAGTGAGAGCGAGAAGAGAAAGCCTCGGCGAGAAGTGATCACGAAGTGATCCTAGCTACAAGCTCAACAATCATAACCCCTCCGTATTCAACTTCCGAATCCCTATTCGGAAATTGACGGTCACGGAACACACGCTGGTAGTGTATTAGAAACATTGTGTCAAGTTATCTACAACCGGATATTAACAAGCTCCCATCTGCCACATAACCGCGGGCACGGCTTTCGAAAGTTCATAACCCTGCAGGGGTGTTCCAACTTGACCCATTACAAGCCCACGATCCGCGGAGTCGCAACTCCAAAGTGGGAAGACCCGAGTATTCTCGGAATCCCGTGCTCAAGATATACCGAACTAAGGTAAGGCTAATCCAGCAAATCCTCCCGGCGTGTCGACACCCTGATAGTAGCCGCGCGTATCTAAGTCTCAGGACACGACCGGATGGGTGATGCTACGGGTTTATATCAATCCTCGAGTTTCCTCGTGGTGACCCCGCAGGACCCCCGTTTCGGACCAACACTCATGTGGAGCACTGGCCCGGGGTTGTTGATTAAGAACTCGGGTTAATTACTCCCTATGCAAGTTATTTAGTTATTAGGCAAATAGTACCAATGTTGGGACTTGCTGGAAAAGACTTAGCACTTAGCGATTTATCAAGGGGGTCCCATACACCCCAACCGTGTTAGGAACGCATAATCAAGGAACATAACACCGGTTTATACGGTTCCTAACGGCATGAGTGGAACAAATCACCAAGCAAAAGGCTTAGCCTTCCACCCTTGCCAATATATAGATGATTTCATTTTAAGCATTTATATAGTGTGATAAAACCCAACCAAACTTCATCATGAAGCAAGCATCTTCGATCTTCACCTGCAACTAGCAACGCTATAAGAAGGGCTGAGCGAAGCGTACTTAGCCAAGCAACGATTTGCATAGGTAGGTTGGTTAAACATGGCAATGGTTTACAAGTAGGAGGCTGACAAGAAGATCATGGGCATCGAGGCAAAACTATAGAGCGGAACTACTAGCAATAGGCAAAGATAGTAATGTTATCGGGGTTCGGTCATCTTGCCTGAAGAGAAGTCATTCGGATCGTAAGAAGGGTCCTCGTGCTCAACCTCGTTGGAAACCTCGTGCTCGTACTCGAACTCAGACTCTACTTCTGGCTCTAAAAAAAAACAATCACACCAAGCACAAATCAACAAGATGCAATGCGCACTCGAAAATGATGGATGCATGAAGGATGCACTAAGGATGCACACGAAGCACGTAATATATCACTCAAGCAAAACACCTCAAAACATGATAACAATCTGATATTGTGAATCTACACGGAAAAACAATCAAGTTACATGTAAGATTCGCTGAAATCGGAGTTACGGGCTAAAAGTTATGCCCGAAACAAGAAATGAGCGAAAGCTGAAAATCACAGCAACATAGCAACTTCGGAGCACAAAATAATTGAGCTACAGCATTCAAATAACATGGCAAAGGACATGAACACAAACTAGACATATACTACAGCAACTAAGTCCAAAGGTGCACCCCAACGGAGCCACGGATCAATAGCAATGATCTTGGACATATTGAACTTGACAATAAAATTCTGGCAGCAGAATTTTATTGAAACTTTGGAGCAAAATATAAACATGCTACAGCCACTAAATAGGCATGTGAGGACATGAATGGAAAGACAACAATATATACTACAAGGAACAATCAAGATCCACTCCAAAACTAACATGGTTTGTCCTAGAACATCACACGAACATGGCATCGGAACGTTACAGATTTCAGACTTAGTGAAAATCCACTAAGTCCTAAAACAGCAATTTCATCATGACATCTAAAAGAGCATGTTTAAGTCACCTCGAAACTAAACATGACAAGAGGTAAGCACCTCATCAAAGTACACATGAAGGTGATCCCGAAACACACAAGCATGCTTCATGGAGATAAACACAACGATAGCAACGAGCTCAACAAGATGGCATTCCATAACAAGTGAAACAACATCACAGCCACATGGCACTTTGCAACGATGATAACATGGCAAGAATAAATCTATCATGCAACCTAGCACATACAACATGTAGATCATGGCAAGACGAACACGTGGACATGTCATTTGCATCATTCGGACAAACGAGCTAGACGTTATCACTATGCAAAGGTGGCACAAAAACAACACATAGCAGCAGTTTATATCATGATGCACTTTTGCAACAGCAAAACAAGCACCTAGATGATCTCTAACATGCATGACACTAAAAGATGAAACGTAGAGCACGATCCCACGAACGTCTGGACATGCTACTTGCGCAAAACGGAGCACCACACTAAAAGTTATGCACAGTTGAAAACAGCATCAGCAACTAAATTACTGGGGACTTAGCAGTTGAAACAACCTAAAAAATTGGATCTAAGAAGGCAACGGGCCCGGGGCGGATCCGGCCTAGCGGTGGACGAAGCGGCGGCGGGAGGCTGGGCTTCGAACTGGCGACGCGGCCCGGCTGCGGTGGCCCGCGGTGGGCGGATGAAGGCAGCGGCCTTCGATGCGGCGGCCCGGCGCGGAGGGCCTTGGCCTGGGGCGGCCCGCTCGCGGGCGAGGAGGCAAGGCCCGGCTGGCGCGCGCGCCCAACGAGGAGGCGGCGGAACCGGGGCGAGGAGGCGAGCGGTGGCGCTGGGCCTGGCTGCGGTCGGCCCAGCCGAGGCGGGAGGCGGCGAAGTGGGGACCTCGGGAGCTCGGGCTGGGCCCCGATCTGCAGGAGGGGAATCGGCAGCGCGGTCGAAGCGAAGGCCCAGGTGCTGGCCGATCGACCTGGCGACGAGGCCAGCGACGCGTTGACCCGATCGATGGGTGGATCGAGGATTCGGTCGTCTGCGGTGATCTGAGCGACAATTGCGGCGACGAACTGCTGGTGCCCTCGGGAAACGGCGGCGGCTGGTTCCCAGGAGGGGACTTGCCAAGTGGAAGAGAAGTGGTGGTTGGATCCAAAAATTGAGGGGAGGAAGGGGAAAAGAAAAACTAGATGCCCAAAAATAGACTAGGGTCTATTATATAGCAGGTTATAGGGTTTGAGGGAAAATTAGGGGTGTTAGGAGCCCTCCGATCGCGATCCGACGGATCCGATCGCGGGGGTAGTTTAGAAAGGCCTAGGAGAAGGTAGTAGACTGCAGTAGGGGTGTTTCCAGGACACGAAGTGAAGGCACTTTGGACCCACACGAATAACGGATGGGATAGCCAACGGAGTCCAAACGCGACGAGATTTGAGAGGCGGGTTGCACACAACAAAACAACAACACACACAACAACCTCGCGGCACACCGGTAACGTTACACGCCCAAACAACAAAGTAGGCCTACGGGACATCACGGACACGTGAGGGAGCTCCGGAACGCGAAACGGACAACGGGAAGGAACGCGTGGAACCGGATGCAACCGTCAACACAAATGCAATGCGATGCACATGTCTACATGATATGAATGAATGCCACACACTCACACAACAAAACGACGAAAACCCGAAAGTCAAAGAACCCGGAATGGAAATAGATGAAGCCGGAGATATATTATATGCCCAAAAGGGAAAGTATTACATCCGGGGCATTACAAAAACAAACTACCTATTTAGACATTTTAAATGGGGCCGGAAAATAACAACAACAAGTCCGGAAAATCCCCATGAGCATGTTTAGCAATTTTAAGCAAGCAACATTTCACACATATAATGTTGTTAACATGATGCGGATGACATGATCAAGTTAATGCAATTTTTATTAAAAGTTGACAAGAAGATGATAAGGAGTATTGTCACCGTGGTGGAAGAAAAGGGTGTCGCGGCAACAAACCGAAAATGATGCCACGCAACATATCGGTACCGGTAACTCGTTGAGAGACCGGGGCAAAAGAAAGATGGCGTGAGCGAGGAACAAGATGAAAAGGTGGGGTGATCCCGTCACCGGATTCCCATGAGTCGGCGAGTAGGCAACCGAGGAACATGACAAAAGGACGAAACGGCCACGGTGCAAACAACGGATGCATCTCAAACAACACAAGCATTCACAAGCGTTCCACGGGCATCGTCTCGGTGTTATACCTTCGGGTCAAACGTTCTCGAAGGGGTTCGAGTTCGTAGAGGGACATAGTGGAGGTAGTCGTTCTCGCAACTCGTAGAGGAAGTAGTGGTACACGGCCGAAGAGGAAGTAGTTGTTCACGGGTCTTCGGCGACGGTAGACGTTCACGTTACGTGTCGTGGTACTTGCGACGTCGTGTAGTTGTTCCCGTTCGTAGATGTACTTGTCATCGGAGGGGTACTTGTCCCGTCGAAGTTGACGTCGGGGTACACATTTTATGTAGTGGTACTTGGTCTCGGCGACGGTAGTCGTGCTCGGTCGTAGACGTTCGGTTCTTGCGTAGAGGTACTTGACTCGGTCGATGAACTTGACAAAAATCTGCTGGACCAAAACAAAAACACGAAGCCGACGGACGAAGCACAGCAGCAGCAGGTCTTGGCACGGGCGGCGCACGGACGAGGTGGAGGAGGCTGGACGAGGCCTCCTGGCGGCTGGAGAAGAGGCCCGGGGCGAGGAGGCGGGGCCTGGCCGCGACGTCGCTGGACGGCCGGCTGCTGGCCGCTGGAGGGATGCGACGCCTGGGGCGACGGGAGGGAGATGGCGCTGCTCTCGGCGCTGGTGGAGGAGGCGGCCGCGGAGGGAGCCAGGCGCGCTCGCTGGAGTGCGGGAGCTCCTGGCGGCGGAGGGCCTGAGGGTCGGTGGCTTGGGCGCACGCGCCTGGCCGAGGAGGGTGCGCGGGAGATGGGGGCGCGACGGGCTCGGGGCTGACGAGGAGGGGAGCCGCGCGGCGGCTGCAGGCTACGAGGAGGAAGGCGGAGGAAGGCGCTCGGGGCGGCCGGCTCGCGCCAGAGGAGGAGGGGGCGCTCGGGATGGGGACGAGGCTGCTTCGAGAGGAAGGAGGGTCGCGACGACCGAGCTAGAGGCAGAGGGGCTCGAGGGAACCGAGAGGTGCGGGCGAGGGTTCGAACGAGCGAGAGAAAGAGGAGTGGCGGCGGACAGGGGGAGAGCGAGGGGAGATGGAGCGAGGCTAGATTTAGGGGAAAACGGGCCAGTGGGCCAGGAGAGAGGTGCGGCCGACTGGGGCTGGAGGAATTGGTCCGGCTGGGGAAGTGGCCGACCGGGCCTGGAGGCCTGGTTGCAGGGCTCTCTTCCTTTTAAATTGCTGCTGTTTTCCAAAAAAAAAACAGAAAACCGCAAAGGAGAAAGAAAAGGAAGGAGGTGTTAGAAATAGAGTTAGGGCATGGGTTAAATTTTCCCGGGCTCATAAAAATAAGCATGATCCAAGAAAATTATAAGTGCCATGAAAGAAGGATGTAAATTCAAACACATTTGATTTTAATTCAAATGGATTGAACTATGACATGGTTTCGGAAGTGACCAAAATGTTGAGGTTTTGGAGGAACCTCGATAAACGGGAAAAGAAATATAGGGAAAGTTTTAAAGGTGAAACTTGAAGCAACAGAAGTCTGGAGAATAATTGCAAGTGTGTTGGTTAATTCCAAACAAAATGGAATATTTATAATATAGCTCCCTAAATATTTGGGAGGATATGTTTTAAAGAGAAGTCATACTTCCCTCGGTTTAAATGGACCGAAGGTCCACACGATTTATTTAAGTTGAGATGCAAAATAAAAAATGACATGATGGCATGATGCCATGATGCAAAGCAAAATAAATAACACAAGCACAAATAAAACACACGGGAGAACCCGAAACATCTGGAATCTTCTGGAATCTTCTGGGACGTCGGTCTTCGGGCGTCACAACTCTCCCACACTAACAGAGGATCTCGACCCGAGATCCTAGAGATGGCACCGGATAAAAACGGAAGAGGAAGAGGTAAAACAAAGTTGCTTCTTCGACAAACTGGTGAAACCACGAACCTTGGAGGGTTGAACAAATTGAAAGAAGAATACAACAGAGATGAATGAAGATGAAAATACTCCGTTAGGAAAGATGAACAAGGAACATTATGCGAACCTTGTAGGTTGAAAGACATGAAACAAGAGCTCACGGATGACGGAAGAATTTCAAAACTACTCCGGTTAACCAAGATGGAGAAGGAATAAGAACGAAATAATTTGGACAACACTCCGTCTGAAAATGGAAGGAATTGAACAAAAACTTGAGGATATGGAGTGATACTTGATGAAAACAACAACACACAGCCTCTGGAACAATTAAAAGTATGGCACAAAGGGGTAAGAAAGAATTCAGACAGCACTCCGGTTGAAAAGAGTGGAAAACTAGATAAGATGACTGAACTAGAATGGAGGACACAACACTCCGGTTAAAAGACAAGCAAGGGAAGAATATGATCTTGATAAAAACGAGATGATGGTCAAAGAGAGCAATATCTCAATAACTCCGGAATGAAAGAATAGCATATAGATCAATGAAGAAATGAACGGAGAAAATATGACAACTTCTCTCAAAATTGAATTTGAAAGAGCATCCTTACGAAGAAGGGTTGAACGGAGTTGTTGAAAAAAATCAACAACGAAAACGAATAGGCTTGATGTGGGCTTATGGAAAACATCTCAAAATTAAGAGGTGACAACCAGCCACTTACTTAAACAATTGATTGGATAGAGATCAACAAGGAGACGATAAACTTATTTCACCGAAATGATAAATGAAGAACTTGGGTCATATATAAGCACCATAATAGCAACAATCCTTAGGGAAAGCATTTAGGTGAAATACAACCCAAGATTACTCCAACAAATAAATTGAATGGTTGGAAAGATCTCCTGAACAAAGAAAAAAGATGGGTTTAAATATCTCATTCCTGACAACTCGTGAATCATGAAACATGAAGGAATTGTCAAAATGACATAACACCATCTAAAAAGATAAGGTAGAACGGATTGCAATTGGAAAGCATGATGAAGAATGCTTGAGCTCCAACAAGAATCTTGATGAAGACTTCGAGGATGAATTAAAACATGATGAACCACCATGAAGAACTCCAGTAATGAAAGCATGAGAAGTGAAAGATGAAAAGAATGAGATTCAAGGCCCGCGATGAATTAGATGTAGCTTTGGAATGATATAATTGAAATCACTTAGAGCTCCGGAAAACAAGATGAAGAATTTAGAACCAAGGATATGATATGATGAACAAGCTCCGAAGGAAGGGATTAACCTCTTGGAAGAAACTAGAATAAGATTTATGTTATGCATATCCTTCATCAATTTAAATTGATGACAAGCAACGGATTTGTCCTACTACTTATTCTCGTTGGAAAAGAATTAAAGAGAGATCTAGCACAAGCTTGGGTAAATCTTCAACGAACCACCGGTAGGATTATGAAAAGAACGAGTGAATTAATACGATAACAACGGAAGAGTAATCTAGAATGAACCACCGTAAGAATAGGGAGACGAACGAAGAGGCATCAATGAAGAATATTTGGAGGACGAAGTTGAAAACTGAGAACGAAGAAATATTCTGAAATGATGGCCTTCGGAGGATCACAAAGAAAAGAATTCATGAAATGCTTCGGACGGGTATAAAAGAATTCCTCACAATCGGAACAATAATGAGGATGGCATGAAGCTAGAACCACAACTCATCAAGAAGACGGGCCAAGATTTAAGAGAACTCTTCTTCGGTCTCCAAATGTCGAGGATGAAGACGAGAAATGCCATGAAGAATTGTTGAGCACTTCGGAATGAAGAATTAAAAGGTTGAACCAATGATGAAAAAGAATTTGAAAGCGATCTTGGAGAAGGCATGTGACTGATGGAAATCATTCTTACGTCACACTTTGAAAAGAATTTGAGAATAACTCTGAAAAAATTAGAAGAGTCTGGTAAGATCCTGGGAAAAGACCTGTGGGTTAGGGCCCACTAAAGAAATCACCGTTGAAAAAGATTGCTTAAGAGATATTGCACCGGTTGAATTAAATGGCTTGAATGGATTAAGAATGGAATTATGAATCTTCAGCACTCCGGATATGGATAGGAAGAGGAGAATGATTAATTGGTGCACCAGAATAAGAAAGCATTGTGAAATGAGGAAAAAGGATAAGATCAACACCGAAATCTTGAATTAAATCCACCGGCAGAATTTGAGAACAAAAGAAAGATGAACTTGAAGCTCTTGAGCATCCTCACGATAATCACCGGGTAAGAACATTGAAGGAAATGAATGAAGAAATATCACCAGAATAAAATGGATACTTCATTTAGAATTCCAGCTCCAAGAAGAAGAAGGGTGGGAGGGTGGGGAAAACAAAGACACTTGGGATGAATGAAACAGACAAATCGTCAGATTTCTCAACGACGTCCGTAAGGAATAACTCGAACAGAAGGCACACCGGTTGAAAAGGATTAACATGAAGATCTTGATGGTCAAGAAGAATTAGCACTCCCATAGAAATATGAGAACACCGCTTAGGAAAGGTATGGAATCAACATTTGACATCGAAGCAACTCGAATACCAGAATCAAAACGAAAACAAAGGATAGATATGTTTATGAAGAAGATTATGTTGCAACATATCTATCCGAACAGAGAATTGAAAGAATGAATTCCGCAGGTACATCAACTAGTCGAGAAGCCACTTGAAGAACAAAAGGTAAATAAAAGAACAAGGTGCAGATAGAACAAACACAAGATAGAAGCTTCGTTCGACATCTTTGTGCTGAAAGCTTATGGAACGTGTTACAAAAGGGTTTTGCAATCCCCGGATCAGCATAGCCAAGGACCCTTTAAGATGCAACTCCCGATCAGAACAAGCCCATAAAACCACTTCACTCAATGTAGAACCCCGAACTTCATATCGTGCATCCGTTGGAAGAATGCCTAGAACTACTAGATGAACCCACCTATTAATTTCCGAAAATTCCCAGTTATGCAATCAGGTGTTGGGGATACAGGGGAAGCACCGCGCACTCAACTCTAATCCTACATCCAGCTGTATCCATCCTTCAACACATAACCAGTTGTTCTCGGAAACCATTTACCTCGGACCTTCGAAACGCATCCACTATACAAGCTATGGCAATACTCCCGAACTACCTCCCCAGTACTGGGTGATGTCGGGGTTATCTTGCCACTAACCGCATAGGAGAGTTTTCGATGTCGGCCGTCTTAAGTATTCTAGTACTGCCGCGATGGATTTGTGACGACAACACCTCGAAGCTCAACTCCCCGGGACACTGCCACAACCCCTAATGACAGGAGGCATCGAGAACAATGTTCTCGTCACAAAGACATCGAAACAATCCAAACAATACTCGCGAGATCCTAAAAAAAATTGGTGCATTTTTGAAAGTAGAAGAGGCAAGAGTAATCGTCAGGAGTCCTCACCAGAGTGAAAAGAGATGAGAAGCAAAAGAAATCCTACTCTCCGATATATATATATGACTCAAAACATTTTCAAGTGTGTGCCTAGACTCAACCGTCAACGATTCGATCAAACAGTGGGGGCTTCTAGGTCGGAGAAGGCTCTGAATACCAACTTGTAATGCCCAGGATGGGACTATACCTCCTACGTGTCGAGGCACGACTTAAAGGTATAAGCCCATTCTGGAATGATCTCAAGTTTGGTATCTTTGCACGACTCATGTAAAAGAGGGATTAAAATACAAAAGGAGATAGTTGGCTTACACTCGCCACTTCACACAATACATTACATAAGCAAAGCATCATTCAAAACATCACAGCCTATCTAAGGGTAAGATCCAAAAGACAAGATACCAAACACAACATAAAGCCACAGGTCCAGATCGAATCCTAGTAGAAACCAATACTGATCGTCGAAAACGTCACAAGCATACGACCAAACTCTTCATCGAACTCCCAGAGGAGTACTGAACCAGCTCCTGCTTCATTCTCGGTTGAACCTGCATCTGGTGTTGTAGTAACTGTGAGCCACGAGGACTCAGCAATCCCATAACCATGAGTATCAAGACTAGCAAAGCGTTATGGGTAGGAAGAGGTAAAGTGGTGAGGTTGCAGCAGGGGCTAAGCATAATATGGTGGCTAGCTTACGAGTACCAGAATAAGATGAGCATCTACGCACACGGTCGCAAAAGTAGTGATCGCTAAAGATCCTGAACTACATACGAATCAAACATAACCCCACCGTGTCCTCTTCTCAAAGTGAAAAGAGACAGTCACGGTTACTCACACAGTTGTGTGTTTTAGTTCGGATCCTCTGTCAAGTTTTCTACAACCGGACATTAACGAATTCCAATCTGCCACATAACCGCGGGCACGGCTTTCGAAAGATCATAACCCTGCAGGGGTGTCCCAACTTAGCCCATCACAAGCTCTCACGATTAGCTGAAGTGATAAATATAATACCATCACCCCTTATCTTAGGGAAATCTGATCAGGCTCGGCATCCCGGTAGCACAAGACATTTCGACAATGGTAAAACAAGTCCAGCAAGACCTCCCGGCGTGCCGACACCCTGATAGTAGCCGCGCGTATCTCGTCTCAGGCCACGACCGGATGAGCACAGCGTACAGCAGCCAAAGACCCCAGATAACTGGGTGGCACCGCACACGACTCTATTTGGGACCAACACCATCAGCACTGGCCCCCCCTGCTATGTAGAATTAAGAACCCGAGGGTGCGACCCCCTATGCAAATTTAATTATTTAATTAAGTTGTTATTATGAGGCAAATTAAAACCAATGTTGGGCCTTGCTGGAGGAGTTTTATTCAAAGTCGAACTGTCAAGGGGTCCCCATCCACCCATCGTGTAAGGAACGCAAAATCAAGGAACATAATGCCGGTTTATCGGCGCCTAAGGTGGCATGAGTGGAACAAAACACCGAGCAAAAGGCCAAGCCTTCCACCCATGCCCAGTATATAGGTGTGTTAATAATAATTATAGATATTGTGATATTCCAACAACAAGTTCCCTCCTGGAACGAACTTCATCTTCACCTGCAACTAACAACGCCATAAGAGGGGCTGAGCAAGCGGGTAACATAGCCAGACAGTGGTTTTGCTAGGAAGGTGTCAAAGGTTAGAGGTTTCATGGCAACAAGGAGAGGCTGACATAAAAGATGGGTAGCGCGACATGTAACGATAGCATCGAGACAACTAAGCATGGCAATGGTAGTAAAGGTATCCAAGGGTATGATCATCTTGTCTGGGATTCCACAAGGAAGAAGAACGGATCCATGAAGTAGACGGAGCAACATAGACGAGCGAAACCTCACAACTCCGGAACGAAACCGAAGCTAACAAGAGAAGCAACCGGAAAGAAGCAAACTACACGGTAAGCACACAAGCATAAACATGGCATACGATGCACATCCAAGTATGATGCTGATGGGCCTCTAACCCCTCGTTGGTTACCCCAAGTGGAAGGTGTAAGATGCAGTGTTGTGGAAGTTTTTCCCTTAGCAAAGATGCCAAGGATCGAATCCCCAGAGACTCCTAGGTTCAACAAGTAGGTGTCAACTGCTAACGGCGCCAGATATTAGCAATCAACGTGGACCTGCACACAGATACAAATAACTTTGCTCCCAACGAGTACAGAGAGGTTGTCAATCCCTCCGGCCTTGTAGTTTACAAAGGATTAAACGTAAATGATAGTAGTGATAGATAATGTTTGCAATAGTAAGTAAAAGCGAAAAGTAAATAGCGGATGTGATCAATTATGGTAATATGTACCGGGGTCTCATAATGTTCACTAGTGATGTCTCTCTCCCAAAAGACGATAAAACAGCTATGTGAGGTAAACGAATTACAGCTGGGCAATTGACAGGACCACGAACGCAAACCAATGCTGACTACATTGCAAGAAAGGTTGAGGTTCAAAGCATGGGAGGTACGCCAAAGTAAGTAGACCGAAATCCATCAATATCTACTACTAATCATCCACCTTGAGATATCTATCCAGAACATCTCGCTGGTATTAAGTTGCGAGCCCCACCCATAGTGTAAACTCAAAGCAACAGACAACTGCATTAAAAGAATTTTGCGTAAAGTAATCAATCCTTGCACCCGCGGGCACAAGCACCGTTGTTTTCCCCCTTGTGGCAACAGCACATCCCCTAGACTCATGTTTCTGTCACTCAAGCTAGTCATCGAGGGGCATGAACCCACAATCGAGCATAAAGTTCCCTCTTGGAGTCACTACGTATTACTTGGCCAAAGCAATAAATAACAACGGAGAATATGCAAGAATTACTTATGAACATAAATATAAAAGAGGTAGATCAAATATATTACTCAATCAAAATCTGAACATAATCTCATAATCCATCGGATCCCAGCAAACTCATCATAGCAACAACATAAGGATTACATATGTGCCTCAATCATGTAGGGCAGCTCACGAGGACTAATTAGTGAAGCACAAGAACGGGAGGAGAACATCACATAGCTACTGGTCATGGACTCATGGTCCAAGGGAGACTACTCACAACTCATCCGGGAGGCGTCCATGGTGGTGGAGAAGCTCCCGATGGTGATCCTCCCCTCCGGCAGGGTGCCGGGAAGAGTTCTCCTGGTGCTCCCGATCTTGGAAGCGGCGGCGGCGGCGGAACAGAGATGAGATCGTGAAAAAGAGTTCCCGTCCCGTGGGTTTCTGTAGGATCGAAAGTATGTCTAGAGGGGGGGGGGGTGATTAGACTACTTGTAAATATAAAAATTCTGCCTTTTGATCATGAACAGTTTTTGGCAGTTTCACAATTATGATCAAGTCAAGTATCACCCTACACATGCAATTCTAGAGTATAAGCAGCGGAAAGTAAATTGCACATGTAGTAAAGAGAGGTGGAGAAGATCAAGCGCAATTTGGAGACGCAATGATTTTTCCCGTGGTTCTGATAGGTAGTGCTATCGTACATCCACGTTGATGGAGACTTCAACCCACGAAGGGTAACGGCTGCGCGAGTCCACGGAGGGCTCCACCCACGAAGGGTCCACGAAGAAGCAACCTTGTCTATTCCATCATGGCCTACGCCCACGGAGGGCTAGCCTTACTCGGGGTAGATCTTCACGAAGTAGGCGATCTCCTTGCCCTTACAAACTTCTTGGTTCAACTCCACATCTCGATGACGGAGGCTCCCAAGCGACACCTAACCAATCTAGGAGGCACCACCCTCCAAAAGGTAATAGATGTTGTAGATGATGATGAACTCCTTGCTCTTGTGCTTCAAATGATAATCTCCCCAATACTCAACTCTCCTCACTGATTTGGCTTTGGTGGAAGAAAGGATTGAGTGGAAAGCAACTTGGGAAGGTTAGAAATCATGTTTCATATGGTAGGAATGGAGCAACTTGATCTCAACACAAGGGTTGGTAGTTCTCTTCTCAGAAAGTGTAAGGTAGGAGTGGTAGTTCTTTATGATGGCTCTCTCCACGAATGAAGAGGGGGTGGAGGGGTATATATAGCCTCCACACAAAATCCAACCGTTACACACATAATTGAGCAATCTCGGTGAGACCGAAGTGGAAACTCGGTCAGACCGAAAGTTCAAATATAGTGAACGTTGGGGTTTTCGGTGGGACCGAAAATACCATCTCGGTTAGTCCGATTTGAGTCAAAGACAGGAACTTGCCAGTTTCGGTGGGACCGAAATCATCAACTCGGTTATTCCGATATGATGACAAACGGTTACAGAAGGTTGGCAGCCCATGTTTCGGTGAGACCGATCTCAAACTCGGAATGACCGATTTTTCTAGGGTTTAGCTTATGGCTGAGGTGGTTCATCTCGGTGGGACTGAGTTTGGAAAATCGGTTTGTCCGAGATTACTTATGAGTGTGTATAGTAGTGAAAGTTGCTGATAGTTAAAGGAGATATATCACTAAGCACTTGAGCAACCAGATCATCAACACAACCTCATCCCCTTTTAATAGTATTGGCTTTTCCTATGGACTCAATGTGATCTTGGATCACTAAACCAAAAATGGAGTCTTGAGCTTTTGCCAATGCTTGCCTTAGCATTTTGAGGGGTCCACTTCTTCAGTCATTGCCATACCCATATCACTGAACTTCTCTGAAATGATTCTCAAGTAACTATTAGTTCAATGATATATATGTTGTTATTAATTGCCAAAACCACCCGGGGATTAGTTGCACTTTCAATCTCCCCCTTTTTGGTAATTGATGACAACATATAGATCAAAGCTTCGACAAAGGATATAATCAATGAATAATATCGTCGCTTTGAGAAGTATGTGATAAGCAAGAGCTCCCCCTAAATTTGTGCATTATTTAAAATTTGCGTTTGAATGCAAATGCACAATCAATTAGGATCATGGGTCACTCTTCCATGTCACATACATCTTGGTGGAGCGCACAAAATGATAAGAATGAATAACATGCACCCAATCACCAAGACATGAGTAAATGATCATACAGGATAAGAAAAGCATATGATAAGCATTAAGCACATATTAAAGCATAGTATGACCAAGCACTCATTAAGGTAGCATCAAACGTAGTATCAAGCACACTGAAAGTTTCAAGAACCAAAAGAACCAAAAGTATCTCAAAGAAACCGCAAAAGAACGAAAGAGCACTCTCTCTCTCGAAGCCCTATGATCTATACAATTTCTCCCCCTTTGGCAACAAGTTACCAAAAAGTTTGAAAAAGCATAGAGCTAAGCGTCACTGTGGGCTCTGCTGGCGGCTCCCGTCTGGGTAGATGTCGGAGTAGATATGACGGCATCGGCGAAGACTTCAGCTGATGTCTGCGCTGGAGGAGTGGATGCTGGAGCTGTGGCTGGAGCAACTGCTGGAGCTGTGGGAGGTGCTGAAGTGGTAGTCCTGGAGTCAGTCACTGGAATAGCAGCTGATCGGGATCCTCTGGGAACCGGAGCAGTCTGTCGCTGAGAACCCTGGACTAGGTCATCCTGCATGAGCTCTGCCTTGTCCTGCCTTGCTTCCTCCATGTCTGCCTCAAGCTTGTTGACGGTCACCTGAAGTTCAGTCAGCTTCACGTCCAGAGCGTGGACCTTCTCGTCAACAATCCTCTCTAGGCTCTCCTGAGATTGTTCAATGCTGGCCAGGCGTTGTTCAATCCTCTGGGTAGCTTCAAGAATCTGCTCTCCGAAGCTCTTTGGTTTAGCTGCTGCTGCTGCTGCCTCTTTATCAGCTTTGGCTTTCCTAGCAGCTTCAATCTTGGCTTGACCTTCAACCGAAGTTGGATCCTCTTCGTCCATCACAACAACGTTGTCTTCATGCTCTGGCTGCAGTGGTAAGTGCTTTCTATCCAACAAGAATTTGCCCGTGCCAAACTTGGCATTGATAAGCATCTGAATCTGTGGGGCAAATCCACATGACCTTTTCTGGTCAGCTGCAGTCCTCTTAATGGTCTCTACCATTAAGTCCATCACCTTGAAAGGTGCCTTCTCATCAAGTATGTGCAGCATGTTGATAGAATAGCCTCTGATCATGCGATGGTCTCCAGACTTGGGCATCAAGGTATGCCGCAGAATAGTGTTAGTGGTAGGTAGACCTGCCTGGAGATAGTACACTGAGCCAAGCTTCCACACTTCCAAATCTGCTGCGGGGATCTCCTTGTACATGTTCTTCATGGAATCATGGTTCTTCTTAGGAATCCCATAGACATCAATGTCGTCCTCTCTTTGCACTGGAGCATTCAGAAGTTCTGCCCATTCTTCAACTGAAGAAGAGAACCTTTGACCTTCAGTCATCCAGGTGATCTTCCCATCAGGATAGAAGTGGGCTGTGGCATAGAACTGCATAATCATCTCATCGTTCCAATCTGTCAGTTTCTGACCCACAAACTCATCAACTCCACATGCAGTGAAGCTTTCATGCACATGGGGAAAGAAGTCTCGGTGCTCTTCACTGTCAATGTACTTCCAGTCAACGTATCTGGTATCTGCAACAATTGGCTTCTTGTCCATCAGCACAGTCTCATACAAGTCCTGCTGCTCTCTGGTGTGGAATCTGGGGTCCACAGCAGTCCTTCTCCTCACGGCATATGGATCAGCTTGCCTCCATAGCCTGAGACCTCTATCTTTCCTTGCCTTCATATCCTCGGCTTGAGGATGAGCATCGTTGTGGAGTGGCAGTTTTGGACGGAGCTTCAGCAACACATGTCCTTCTTCATCAGACTCAGACGGTGGCACATCACCCTTGTTCTTCTCAGATGCTGTAATGTTCCTGGTTGTCCTCTTGGGCTTGGCAGAAGGCTTTGCTGGAGCTGCCTTAGCTTGAGCAGGCTTCTTGGGCTTTGAAGTGGCTCCAGCCCTAATAGCATCACCCATGAGTTTCTGCTTCTGAGGAGCAGGCTGGGGTGCTTCTTCTTCTTCATCTTCCTCGGCTGCTGCATCTGCATGAGGATCAGCATACACTACCCTCTTCCTCTTGGAAGTTTTCTTCACTTTGCTTGGGGCTGGCTCTCCCAAGTTCAGCTTCTTAGCAACAGCTGACTGCTTGACCTTGCTGGTGCCTTTCTTCGACTGCTGACCTTGTTGCTCTTTGGCAACAACCTTTCTCTTAGGCTTGGAGGTCACTTCTTCAGCAATGGAATCAGAATCCTCATCATCAGAATTCCTCTCCTTTCTGGCTCTTGTGGCTGCAGGAGGCAATCCACTAGGTGTACTCCTCTCACCATCATCAATAGGGCTACTAGCCTCAGGACTAGTATCTGCCTCAGGAATATCCGCAAAAGGTGACTCTGACCTGTTCTGGCTGTCACTGGCATCTGACATGGCTGACAACCTGTGAATAGATAAGGTATAGGCAGAGTAGAAGAGTTATCACAAACTGCAGAAGTTTTTGCAAACAAAATGAGTTCAAATCTTAGTTTTAAGTTTTCACAGAATGCATTTCGGTCAAACCGATTTTCAGTTTCAGTGAATCCGAAGTGTATAACAGAAACTTTACACACCACTTTCGGTTGGACCGAAATGGGTTTCGGTCCTATCGATAAACTAGGGTTTCACTAAAACTATACTTCGGTCACACCGATTTGCACAACTCGGTTGGACCGAAAGTGCAGTGCAATGGCCAGAGGCCGAATCGGTCACACCGAAAATTTAAAACCGGTTTCACCGAGATGTGTTCCGTGGAAACCTAACCCTAAAATTTGTACTCTAAACTAGAATCGATCTGTGGAAAGGAAGTTTTTCAATCGTGGCTAGATGTAGGGCAAACCAAACGTGCAATGAATCAGATGGGAGCACGAGAGGGATCGAGACTCACCCTAACTTGGTGGAGTCCCTCTACGGCGGCAACGGCGCGGAGGAGAAGGCCGTTGACGGCGACGGAGACCTGCGGCGAGGGCGCACAGGCGACGACGGCGACGATCCGGAGATCAGGGCGACGGCAGCAGGGGACGTGGGAGCAAAACGTTTGAAGGAATAATCAACGCGCGCTGCCCTCAGTATTTATATCCCCTTGCTGTCGGTGGGACCGAGTTGAAAAACTCGGTGACACCGAGATGGATAACTGCTATGCAGTTACGCATTTCGGTCACGCCGAGATTTAGAACTCGGTTTCACCGAGATGAAACCTAGATCAGTCTAAATGGTTTCGGTTTGACCGAGTGGGAGAAAGTTGGTCTGTCCGAAAATCACTTAGAAGGTTTTGGAAGTCAGCCTTAGACGGATCGGTGGCTCCGAGTGCTCCTCACTCGGAGGGTCCGAAAATGACTTGTTCAAAGTTTGTGATATGAGCATGAATAGAATTTGAGACAAGAAAGCATAGATAGCTAGGGGAGGTACTTAGGCATTCTTGTCCATCCATTTGGCCAGAAAAATCAAAACAACCAAAACAACAAATGGATGTCCTCGAATGGATAAAATCATGCATTCAACATGCTCACACAATAAGATAGCAAATGAAATATGTGTCAAACATGCACAACCAACACTCTAGCTACTAGCACACAATTTGTCGATGACTAGGTCATCTTTATATGAGTATTTTGACTTAGGATCCAAATGAGAACATTTGATCATAGGTCATACTCATCGTTTAAGCACAAGTGGGGTTACCACTTTTACATAAAGCATTGATGTGTTCACATCATTTGGAGATGCTTTAGCTCAATTTTTAGAGCAAAGCTCCCCCTAGATGTGAGAACCCCTTTTAAAGGGTCAAACTAACCTTGGGTTGTCGTAGAAGACTTCATGTAGATGTTGAAGATGTGGATGCTCAATGTTGATGTAGATCATCAAGAGTTGGGAGCTATCCTTTGGATTAGGGCACTTTCAATACCTTGTCCCTTGACTTACCAACAAGAGGGTTTGTGACTCCATGAACTAGTGCATGATGTGGAAGTTGTTTGCACAAGTTGCCAAAATGAATGTGAGTGAAGTATGTTGGCGGAGTCACCCTCAAGAACCTTCTAGTTCTTCTTCTTCGGGATCCACATCATCTTGATGGGAATCCTTGGGGTTGTAGTTGAGCTTGACGAAGTAGAACTTGACGTGTCCTTGGGAACCCACTTGACCATAGCTTGAGGTGCTTCAATGAATGCATCAATCTCCTCTTGAAGCTTGTCCTTGACTTTTAGCTTGTGGTCTTGTGGTGGAAGGTCATCTTGAGCTTGTTCCACATTGGAAGAAGTAGGATCATACTTCTCCTTTTGAGAAACAAACTGTGGAGTAGGGTATTGACCTTCTTCCCACTCAACACCTTCGGCGTTGAACTTTCGCTCAAAACCAATCCCTTGATTCTTCCGGTGTCTTCCTTGTTTGCGAACAATTTCCTCAAAGTTCTTGCTTCCGGCAAGACTCTTGTAGACACCTTTCTCTATGATTTCCTTCAATAAGCTATTCTCTTGCTCAAGTGTAACTTGGCTTGAAACATTGTTAGTGGAATCAAGAGAACTACTAGAAGCAACAATATTAGATTTAACATGGTTATTGTTACTACTAGAGGAAGAATTTTTCTTATGCTTGTCATGCTTAGTCTTAATAGGTGGCAAGAAATTAGACAAGAGAAGTCGTTTGGCAAGATATGAAGAACTCTTCTTTCGAAGATCATCATTGATCGCTTTTAGAAACTCATGTTCTTGCTCTAGAGTGAGCTTCTCGAAGCGTAGCTTCTCATGAGATCTTAGGAGCTCTCTATGATCTTCTTGAGTTGTTTCATGAGCTAACTTAAGAGTGTTTAGTTCTTTAGTTAGACGCTCAATCTCCTTCATAGCATTGTCATTCGACTCTTCTCGACTATAAAGACTACTAGCATTTTCATCGTTACTAAGCTCACTAGATTTATCATGCAAGAGCTCATCTTCACCAAGCAAGTCATCCTCATCACTATTGAAGTCAATGAATTCAGGGTGTGTTACCTAGGGGCCTTTAGCCATGAAGCATCTTCCAATTCCCTCATTTGGTGAGTCAAATAAGTCGTAGGAGTTGGAGTTGGAGGATACGAGAGCAAGACCAACAACACCTTCATCTTGACTGTAGTCGGAGTCGGAGTGATAGCTTCCATCGGATTGATTGTCGGAGTCGGAGCCGGAGACCCATTCACCTACATGAGCTTGATGTCTTCTTCTTGTATAGCTTCTTGATGACTTGTCTTTCCTCTCCGAATCCTTGCTTCTCCGAGAGAGTCTTCGTTCATAACGATCATCTCTACTCCTTCTCTCTTTCCGAGGTGACTCATCTCTTGATCTTCTTCTTGGAGATTCTTCTCTTCTCTTGTGGGGAACCGTACACTCATTTGAGTAGTGTCCGGGTCTTCCACAATTGTAGCAGTTTCGATCACGGCTAGAAGATCTCTTTTCATCATATGATCTAGACTTTGAGCTTCTCTCTTTGCCTCTATTCTTGTAGAATTTGTTGAAGTTCTTAACCATTAGGCTTATCTCTTCATTGGAAATTAACTTGTCACTTGAGGTTGTGGGAGCATCACTTGTAGCTTTGTAAGCACCGCTTGACTTGTTGTGACGCTCTTCCTTATCCTTATGTGTCATCTCATGAGCAACAATTCTTCCAATGACTTCAGTTGGCTTGAGAGTCTTGTAGTTTGGCATCATTTGGATCAAAGTGCACACGGTGTCATATTTTCCATCCAAAGCTCTGAGAATCTTCTTAATGATGAATCGGTCGGTCATTTCTTCGCTTCCTAAGCCGGCAATCTCATTTGTGATGAGAGCAAGCCTAGAGTACATTTCAGCGACTCCTTCACCATCCTTCATCTTGAACTTGTCAAGTTGACCTTGAAGAATATCTAGCTTTGATTCCTTCACAGATTCAGTACCTTCGTGCATTTCAACCAAAGTATCCCAAATCTCTTTTGCATTCTCAAGACGGCTGATTTTGTTGAACTCCTCGGGACACAAAGCATTGAAGAGAATGTCACAAGCTTGAGCATTGTTTTGCAACATCCGCAACTCGTCCGGTGTAGCTTCGCGATCCGGAACTTTTCCTTCCTCGAAGAATTCACCTTGCATACCAACACAAATAATGCCCCATGCGGCTGGGTTATGACCAAGAATATGCATTTTCATTTTATGCTTCCAACTAGCAAAATTTGTACCATCAAAGTAAGGACCTCTACGATAATTACCCTCACTAGACGCCATACTCTCCTAGGTTGTGAAACCAAGCTTATGGAGTCCAATGCAATGGAAACCAAAACAATGGAGACCAAAGCTCTGATACCACTTGTAGGATCGAAAGTATGTCTAGAGGGGGGGGGTGATTAGACTACTTGTAAATATAAATTTTTTGCCTTTTGATCATGAACAGTTTTTGGCAGTTTCACAATTATGATCAAGTCAAGTATCACCCTACACATGCAATTCTAGAGTATAAGCAGCGGAAAGTAAATTGCACATGTAGTAAAGAGAGGTGGAGAAGATCAAACGCAATTTGGAGACGCAATGATTTTTCCCGTGGTTCCGATAGGTAGTGCTATCGTACATCCACGTTGATGGAGACTTCAACCCACGGAGGGTAACGGCTGCGCGAGTCCACGGAGGGCTCCACCCACGAAGGGTCCACGAAGAAGCAACCTTGTCTATTCCATCATGGCCTACGCCCACGGAGGGCTAGCCTTACTCGGGGTAGATCTTCACGAAGTAGGCGATCTCCTTGCCCTTACAAACTTCTTGGTTCAACTCCACATCTCGATGACGGAGGCTCCCAAGCGACACCTAACCAATCTAGGAGGAACCACCCTCCAAAAGGTAATAGATGTTGTAGATGATGATGAACTCCTTGCTCTTGTGCTTCAAATGATAATCTCCCCAACACTCAACTCTCCTCACTGATTTGGCTTTGGTGGAAGAAAGGATTGAGTGGAAAGCAACTTGGGAAGGTTAGAAATCAAGTTTCATATGGTAGGAATGGAGCAACTTGATCTCAACACAAGGGTAGGTAGTTCTCTTCTCAGAAAGTGTAAGGTAGGAGTGGTAGTTCTTTATGATGGCTCTCTCCACGAATGAAGAGGGGGTGGAGGGGTATATATAGCCTCCACACAAAATCCAACTGTTACACACATAATTGAGCAATCTCGGTGAGACCGAAGTGGAAACTCGGTCAGACCGAAAGTTCAAATATAGTGAACGTTGGGGTTTTCGGTGGGACCGAAAATACCATCTCGGTTAGTCCGATTTGAGTCAAAGACAGGAACTTGCCAGTTTCGGTGGGACCGAAATCATCAACTCGGTTATTCCGATATGATGACAAACGGTTACAGAAGGTTGGCAGCCCATGTTTCGGTGAGACCGATCTCAAACTCGGAATGACCGATTTTTCTAGGGTTTGGCTTATGGCTGAGGTGGTTCATCTCGGTGGGACTGAGTTTGGAAAATCGGTTTGTCCGAGATTACTTATGAGTGTGTATAGTAGTGAAAGTTGCTGATAGTTAAAGGAGATATATCACTAAGCACTTGAGCAACCAGATCATCAACACAACCTCATCCCCTTTTAATAGTATTGGCTTTTCCTATGGACTCAATGTGATCTTGGATCACTAAACCAAAAATGGAGTCTTGAGCTTTTGCCAATGCTTGCCTTAGCATTTTGAGGGGTCCACTTCTTCAGTCATTGCCATACCCATATCACTGAACTTCTCTGAAATGATTCTCAAGTAACTATTAGTTCAATGATATATATGTTGTTATTAATTGCCAAAACCACCCGGGGATTAGTTGCACTTTCAGTTTCGAAGGACGCTCTAAATATATGCCGAAGGGGGGCACCAGACGGGGCTCGGGGGGCCCAGGCGCCCCCCCGGCGCGCCCAGGGGGGGGGGGGGGGCGCCGCCAGGGCGCCTGGAGCCCTGGTGCCCCCCCGGCTGTCCTTCGGGCGCAAGGTAGGTTCTGGAACGCTGATTTTTTATATAATTTTTCTGGATTTTTCCTGGCAGTTCTCATAACGTGAAAACCTGAAATACAAAAACAGCCGAAAACAAAAACTGGCACCGGGGTGCACTGGATTAGTAGGTTAGTCCAAATATGATCAAAAGTGTATGGAAGTGTATGAATATCATAGCAATATCACCCAAAAGTGGCATGGAGCAAGCAAAAATTATAGATACATTTTGGACGTATCAACATCCCCAAGCTTAATTCCTGCTCGTCCTCGAGTAGGTAAATGATAACAAAAATAATTTCTGTGGTGACATGCTATTAACCATATAGGACTTTTTATAGTCATATGACAAAAGCTTACTGAGACAATGATTCTATAGTAATTAAGTTGCCTCATGAGAAAATCACAAATGACTGAAAGTTTTACAACATGACATTGAAGCATCAAAAAGATTTGCAATGAACATAATGTGCAAATATGATAAAGTGATATCTAGCTTGCCCCCTTTAGTGAAGCAAAACATAAATGCAGGGGCACCTTCAAGGTTTAAGTGATGACTAGATACAATGATTTCAAAATAAACGATATCTCAATCATGCAAAAGACAGTGCTACTTTGGAACAATGCACATTACACTTAGAATGACAATCATGCTCTCAGTAGTTGGTGCTTGAAGAAAGAAGGTGGAGACACAACATAAAAGTAAAAGAATGGTTATGTGCTAGAGCTTTTTATTTTGAAAACATAGAAGCAATTTTGTCAACGGTAGTAGTACTTCATATGTGTCATGCATAAGACATCCTATAAGTTGCAAGCCTCATGCATCGAATACCAATAGTGCTAGCACCTTGTCCTAATTAGCTCGGATTTCCATGGGTTATCATTGCATTACATATGTTTCAACCAAGTGTCACAAAGGGTTACCTCTATGCCACCTGTACAAAGGTCCAAGGAGATAAATCGCATTTGATTTCTCGTTTTTGATAGATCTCAACTTGAGGACATCCATACCGGGACAAGATAGAAAATAGATGATGGACTCCTCTTTAATGCATAAGGATATTCTCATAAGAGATTGAGGATTAATGTCCAAGCTAAAACTTCCACCATGATGCATGGCTTTGGTTGGCGTCCCAATGTTCTTCTCTAACAATATGCATACTCAATCAACCCATGGCAAATCACCCTTACTTCAGACAAGACGAACATGCATAGCAACTCACATGATATTCAACAAAAGTGTGGCAGTTGATGGCATCCCCAGAAACATGGTTACCGCTCAGCAAGCAACTTATAAGAAATAAGATACATAAGCAACATATTCTTTACCACAATAGTTTTTAAGCTACTTTCCCATGAGCTATGTATTGCAAGGTTAGTCTGCTTAGTACAGGTGGAGGTTAGCAAAAGACTGGGAGCGACCAACTAAGAGAGCAATGACGGTCATAATCATGCAGAGCGACAAAGCAACATTGAATCAGGCATGGTAGTTATATCGCTACTCAGAAATAAAAGATCATCAAGGCTTGACAGACTTTCTTTACAGTCTTAAATATGCGTGAGCATACGCCAAGTCAATCAAAATAAATTCTCGAAGGAAGATATTACTAAACCATACCACCTCATCGGCAAACAAATCAAGTTGGTACTCCAATAACACATTGGGAATCCCCCAGCTGTTTGAGACTAACCATAAGAAAACCTGAACTACTAAGCGCCATTATGCACGTAGCATCTTTATCATAGACATATTAACCAATGCAACAGAAGCAAACTCTTTTAATAAGATAAGCATGATAATTAAAGAGAGTTCAAGCAACCAACTAAACAAAAGCTCTTTGAAAAGATAAGCATGAATACTAAGAGCAGAGCATGATAGTAGCTATTAAAAGACAAAGAACACACACAGCAAAGATAGACATGAAAATTCTATGTTATGTTCTAGGTAGAAGTGGAGCGTGTTTCTCTCCCACATAAAGAACGCTGAGTTCCGACTCATTATGAAAAACTAAAAAGAAAACTAAAAGCAAGACGCTCCAAGCATAGCACTTAACACATGAAGTGATAAAAATATAGTGGAACGAAAGACGAACTGATAATGTTGATGGAGAAGGGGATGCACGGGGGCATCCCCAAGCTTAGACGCTTGAGTCTCCTTGAATATTTCTTGGGGGTGCACGGGGGCATCCCCAAGATTGAGCGCTTGACACTCCTGAATCTTTTTATCATCTTCCCTCGCACACTTGAAAACTCCCTTCATACATAACTCATCATAATCTGATTAGCGAGGTTAGTACCCTTAATAAAATAATTATACCTTGCTGGAAATAAAGATATTCTTGAAGTTATACTGTTTCTCAAGATTGCCAAAAGGTTTTTGCAAGGAAAAAGCAAGCTCTTGGTTTGCAAAATGAAGGAAAGGCAAAACAGGACAGAATCTGTGAAAAACAGAACAGCGGGTGGTAATTGATTTGTTCGGGGTATTTCTTCAACTCAAATAAAAAAACTCAGAACAGAAGCACGAAAGACAATTATATAGAGAACGCTGTCAAAAAAATTCAGACCAAAAAGATGATCCGGTGATTTTATACGAATTTTTCTATCCAAGGACAGAATCTGTTTCCTGGACAGCACCTCACAACTTTTGAACTTTCTAGCAATCAGAGGCTATACTTGGCACAAATATGAAAAGCAAAGATACAATGATGATGCTACAATAGTAAACAACATCAAGACACAACAAAAGCAAAATATAAAAATTTATTCATTGGGCTGCCTCCCAAAAGCGCTTTCTTTTATGCCTTTAAGCTAGGCATAATGCATAGAGATCAAGTTTTATCAAGAGTAAAAGAATAGCTAGCCCGTACAACGGACTCAAAAGGTAACTTGATCTTCTTTCGAGGGAAGTGTTCCATCCCTTTCTTGAGAGGAAACTGAAATTTTATATTACCCTCTTTCATGTCAATGATAGCACCAACGGTGCGTAAAAAGGGACGTCCCAAAATAATTGGACATGAAGGATCACATTCAATATCCATAATAGTAAAATCAACGAGAACGTAGTTGTCATTGACAACGATAAGAACATCGTCGATCCTCCCCAAAGGTTTCTTTTTGGAAGAATCAACGAGACGAACACCAAAAGAACAAGAATCATAAGGTTTCAATTTAAGCATATCATACATTCTTTTGGGCATAACAGAGGTACTAGCTCCAACATCACATAATGCATAACAAGAGAAGTCATTCAATTTAATTTTTATCATAGGTTCCCAACCATCTTCTAGCTTTCTAGGTATGGAGGCTTCTACTCTAAGTTTATCCTCCCTAGCTTTGATGAGAGCATTAGTGATATGCTCCGTGAAGGCAAGGTTAAGCGTGCTAGTGCGGGGATCTCTAGACATCTTGTGAAGGAAATCAATAACTTCGGTAAGAGTGCAATTACCAAAATCAAGATCACGAGCATCAAGTAAAGTGGTAGTAGTGTCCTTTAGGTTCACTTGTTTGGTAGTTTCTATAGTCATAGCATCACCATTAATAGGTCCATTGGGACCAGGAGTACATTGGGTGCTAAGAGTTTGGATATCCTCAACAACTTGGATAGTAGCAACAGTGTGGTGGGTAGGAAGGCTCTTAATTCTATCTTCTTCCTCCCTTTCTCTAGCCCATCTTTCTTTAAGTTTAGCCATCATCCTAATGTTTTCATTAATTCGCACTTGAATAGCATTTATAGGAGTGACTTCCCTCTCCTCAAGAGGAGAAGTTCTAATTTTAAGCAATTCTACCTCATTGGCTAAATTGTCTACCTTAAAAGAAAGATCATCTAGTTTATGTAGTTTTTCTTCTACACTCTTATTAAAGGCTTTTTGGGTAGTAATGAAATCTTTAAGCATAATCTCTAGTTCAGTAGTGGAGTTCTTGGTACTAGGATAAGCATTGTTGTTCCCATAGGAATTAGAGGGGAACGGTCTAGGATTGCTACCAAAGTTACTCCTATAAGCATTGTTGTTAAAATTGTTTCTAGAGATAAAGTTCACATCTACTTGTTCTTGAGCAATCAAAGAATTTAAAGGAACATCGCGAGGATCAACAGTAGATTGCTTCGAAAGTAGAGACATGATCAAGTCAACTTTTTCATTAAGGGAGGAAATCTCCTCGACAGAGTTTACCTTCCTACCTGTTGGAGCGCGTTCGGTGTGCCATTGGGAATAGTTGGTCATCATCTCATCGAGAAGCTTTGTGGCAGCACCAAGTGTAGTTGACATAAAAGTTCCTCCCGCGGCCGAATCTAACAAGTTCCGCGAGGTAAAGTTCAAGCCTGCATAAAAAGTTTGGATAACCATCCAAGTAGTCAAACCATGAGTAGGGCAGTTCTTGATAAGAGATTTCATACGTTCCCAAGCTTGGGCAACGTGTTCATTATCCAATTGTTTAAAATGTTACTTCTCAGTTGGATAATTTTAGCAGGTGGATAGTATTTTCTGATAAAAGCATCTTTGCACTTGTCCCAGGAATCTATGCTATTTCTAGGCAAAGACTGAAACCAAATTTTAGCTCCTCCTCTCAAGGAGAAAGGAAAAAGCTTAAGCTTAACAATATTACCATCTATTTCTTGGTACTTTTGCATATCACAAAGTTCAACAAAGTTGTTTAAGTGTAAAGCAGCATCATCTCCAGCACCGGAGAATTGATCTTTCATGACTAAGTTCAGTAAAGCAGGTTTAATTTCATATGAAGGTGCTGAAGTTGCAGGTGTAGTGATAGGTGTGCTGATAAAGTCATCGTTGTTGTGACTAGTGAAGTCACACAACTTGGTGTTCTCGGTGGAACCCATAGTAGAAAGCAAGCAAGATAACTATTTTTGTGATTTTCGATAAAAGGTACTAAAGCAAAAACTGAAAGGTAAACTAACAAGACTAAAAAGCAAAGGTAAAAGATAGCATGCAACTCCCCTATCCTGAAGAGTGGAGTCCCCGGCAACGGCGCCAGAAAAACTCCTTGATGGGCCTCTAACCCCTCGTTGGTTACGCCAAGTGGAAGGTGTAAGATGCAGTGTTGTGGAAGTTTTTCCCTTAGCAAAGATGCCAAGGATCGAATCCCCAGAGACTCCTAGGTTCAACAAGTAGGTGTCAACTGCTAATGGCGCCAGATATTAGCAATCAACGTGGACCTGCACACAGATACAAATAACTTTGCTCCCAACGAGTACAGAGAGGTTGTCAATCCCTCCGGCCTTGTAGTTTACAAAGGATTAAACGCAAATGATAGTAGTGATAGATAATGTTTGCAATAGTAAGTAAAAGCGAAAAGTAAATAGCGGATGTGATCAATGATGGTAATATGGACCGGAGTCTCATGATGTTCACTAGTGATGTCTCTCTCCCAAAAGACGATAAAACAACTATGTGAGGTAAACGAATTACAGTTGGGCAATTGACAGGACCATGAACGCAAACCAATGCTGACTACATTGCAAGAAATGTTGAGGTTCAAAGCATGGGCGGTACGCCAAAGTAAGTAGACCGAAATCCATCAATATCTACCACTGTTCAAGAATTTACCCGATTAATCAGTTAATGGGCCAGTTAATCGCTACTCACCGCATGGCCGAATCGAATAACACCTATTCATCAAGTTAACTTGTCGGGCCGATTAATTGGCCAGTTAGACCGATTAACCAGTTGTCATGCCGATTAATCCCTGCCGGTTCATTAATGGGTGGGCAAACAAAGCCCAAAATTTTGACCCGTAACCCCTTCCATCCCCATCCCGCTCCTTAATAGCTAGGATTAATAATTGTACCTCCTCTCTATGATTTTCATATGTCTAAGGAAGCATGTTTTAGTATACTACCTACCTGTGATCTTGGGAGTATGGTATAATACATAAAAAATCTTGATATATGTTGGCAAGTTCCTATTCAATCTACCGATTAATGGTCGACCGATTAATCCAGTTAATAGGCCGATTCACCGATTAATCGCTACTCCTAAACCGACCGAGCAGCTACCAGTTAACGATTTCTTGAACATTGATATCTACTACTAATCATCCACCTTGAGATATCTATCCAGAACATCTCGCTGGTATTAAGTTGCGAGCCCCACCCATAGTGTAAACTCAAAGCAACAGGCAACTGCATTAAAAGAACTTTGCGTAAAGTAAACAATCCTTGCACCCGCGGGCACAAGCACCGTTGTTTTCCCCCTTGTGGCAACAACACATCCCCTAGACTTATGTTTCTGTCACTCAAGCTAGTCATCGAGGGGCATGAACCCACAATCGAGCATAACGTTCCCTCTTGGAGTCACTACGTATTACTTGGCCAAAGCAATAAATAACAACAGAGAACATGCAAGAATTACTTATGAACATAAATATAAAAGAGGTAGATCAAATATATTACTCAATCACAATCTGAACATAATATCATAATCCATCGGATCCCAGCAAACTCATCATAGCAACAGCATAAGGATTACATATGTGCCTCGATCATGTAGGGCAGCTCACGAGGACTAATTAGTGAAGCACAAGAACGGGAGGAGAACATCACATAGCTACTGGTCATGGACTCATGGTCCAAGGGAGACTACTCACAACTCATCCGAGAGGCGTCCATGGTGGTGGAGAAGCTCCCGATGGTGATCCTCCCCTCCGGCAGGGTGCCGGGAAGAGTTCTCCTGGTGCTCCCGATCTTGGAAGCGGCGGCGGCGGTGGAATAGAGATGAAATCGCGAAAAAGAGTTCCCGTCCCGAGGGTTTCGAAGGACGCTCTAAATATATGCCGAAGGGGG
>LR738712.1:493141162-493168029 GCA_902687465.1 Secale cereale
CCCCCCCGGCTGTCCTTCGGGCGCAAGGTAGGTTCTGGAACGCTGATTTTTTATATAAGTTTTCTGGATTTTTCCTGGCAGTTCTCGTAACGTGAAAACCTGAAATACAAAAACAGCCGAAAACAGAAACTGGCACCGGGGTGCACTGGATTAGTAGGTTAGTCCAAATATGATCAAAAGTGTATGGAAGTGTATGAATATCATAGCAATATCACCCAAAAGTGGCATGGAGCAAGCAGAAATTATAGATACGTTTTGGACGTATCAGATGCATGTCCGGTTTAATTATGCATGGCATGGCAAAGTGCACAAACAAAACTACAAGTTAAGTGGAGCTCAATATGCAACGAGTTGCATATTGACGAAACACCACATTTTATTTATTTAGTTGACTCTCGGTTATTTACAAGACAAGATTAAATATTTTATTAACATGGCAAGAGGTGAAGCAAAAACAAACTACCTATTTAGACATTTTAAATGGGGCCGGAAAATAACAACAACAAGTCCGGAAAATCCCCATGAGCATGTTTAGCAATTTTAAGCAAGCAACATTTCACACATATAATGTTGTTAACATGACGCGGATGACATGATCAAGTTAATGCAATTTTTATTAAAAGTTGACAAGAAGATGATAAGGAGTATTGTCACCGTGGTGGAAGAAAAGGGTGTCGCGGCAACAAACCGAAAATGATGCCACGCAACATATCGGTACCGGTAACTCGTTGAGAGACCGGGGCAAAAGAAAGATGGCGTGAGCGAGGAACAAGATGAAAAGGTGGGGTGATCCCGTCACCGGGTTCCCACGAGTCGGCGAGTAGGCAACCGAGGAACATGACAAAAGGACGAAACGGCCACGGTGCAAACAAGGGATGCATCTCAAACAACACAAGCATTCACAAGCGTTCCACGGGCATCGTCTCGGTGTTATACCTTCGGGTCAAACGTTCTCGAAGGGGTTCGAGTTCGTAGAGGGACGTAGTGGAGGTAGTCGTTCTCGCAACTCGTAGAGGAAGTAGTGGTACACGGACGAAGAGGAACTAGTTGTTCACGGGTCTTTGGCGATGGTAGACGTTCACGTTACGTGTCGTGGTACTTGCGACGTCGTGTAGTTGTTCCCGTTCGTAGATGTACTTGTCATCGGAGGGGTACTTGTCGCATCGAAGTTGACGTCGGGGTACACGTTTTATGTAGTGGTACTTGGTCTCGGCGACGGTAGTCGTGCTCGGTCGTAGACGTTCGGTTCTTGCGTAGAGGTACTTGACTCGGTCGATGAACTTGACAAAAATCTGCTGGACCAAAACAAAAACACGAAGCCGACGGACGAAGCACAGCAGCAGCAGGTCTTGGCACGGGCGGCGCACGGACGAGGTGGAGGAGGTTGGACGAGGCCTCCTGGCGGCTGGAGAAGAGGCCCGGGGCGAGGAGGCGGGGCCTCGCGACGTCGCTGGACGACCGGCTGCTGGCCGCTGGAGGGGTGCGACGCCTGGGGCGACGGGAGGGAGATGGCGCTGCTCTCGGCGCTGGTGGAGGAGGCGGCCGCGGAGGGAGCCAGGCGCGCTCGCTGGAGTGCGGGAGCTCCTGGCGGCGGAGGGCCTGAGGGTCGGTGGCTTGGGCGCACGCGCCTGGCCGAGGAGGGTGCGCGGGAGATGGGGGCGCGTCGGGCTCGGGGCTGACGAGGAGGGGAGCCGCGTGGCGGCTGCAGGCTACGAGGAGGAAGGCGGAGGAAGGCGCTCGGGGCGGCCGGCTCGCGCCAGAGGAGGAGGGGGCGCTCGGGATGGGGACGAGGCTGCTTCGCGAGGAAGGAGGGTCGCGGTGACCGAGCTAGAGGCAGAGGGGCTCGAGGGAACCGAGAGGTGCGGGCGAGGGTTCGAACGAGCAAGAGAAAGAGGAGTGGCGGCGGACAGGGGGACAGCGAGGGGAGATGGAGCGAGGCTAGGGTTAGGGGAAAACGGGCCAGTGGGCCAGGAGAGAGGTGCGGCCGGCTGGGCCTGGAGGAATTGGTCCGGCTGGGGAAGTGGCCGACTGGGCCTGGAGGCCTGGCTGCAGAGCTCTCTTCCTTTTAAATTGCTGCTGTTTTCCAAAAAAAAAACAGAAAACCGCAAAGGAGAAAGAAAAGGAAGGAGGTGTTAGAAATAGAGTTAGGGCATGGGTTAAATTTTCCCGGGCTCATAAAAATAAGCATGATCCAAGAAAATTATAAGTGGCATGAAAGAAGGATGTAAATTCAAACACATTTGATTTTAATTCAAATGGATTGAACTATGACATGGTTTCGGAAGTGACCAAAATGTTGAGGTTTTGGAGGAACCTCGATAAACGGGAAAAGAAATATAGGGAAAGTTTTAAAGGTGAAACTTGAAGCAACAGAAGTCTGGAGAATAATTGCAAGTGTGTTGGTTAATTCCAAACAAAATGGAATATTTATAATATAGCTCCCTAAATATTTGGGAGGATATGTTTTAAAGAGAAGTCATACTTCCCTCGGTTTAAATGGACCGAAGGTCCACACGGTTTATTTAAGTTGAGATGCAAAATAAAAAATGACATGATGGCATGATGACATGATGCAAAGCAAAATAAATAACACAAGCACAAATAAAACACACGGGAGAACCCGAAACATCTGGAATCTTCTGGAATCTTCTGGGACGTCGGTCTTCGGGCGTCACAACTCTCCCACACTAACAGAGGATCTCGACCCGAGATCCTAGAGATGGCACCGGATAAAAACGGAAGAGGAAGAGGTAAAACAAAGTTGCTTCTTCGACAAACTGGTGAAACCACGAACCTTGGAGGGTTGAACAAATTGAAAGAAGAATACAACAGAGATGAATGAAGATGAAAATACTCCGTTAGGAAAGATGAACAAGGAACATTATGCGAACCTTGTAGGTTGAAAGACATGAAACAAGAGCTCACGGATGACGGAAGAATTTCAAAACTACTCCGGTTAACCAAGATGGAGAAGGAATAAGAACAAAATAATTTGGACATCACTCCGTCTGAAAATGGAAGGAATTGAACAAAAACTAGAGGAGATGGAGTGATACTTGATGAAAACAACAACACACAGCCTCTGGAACAATTAAAAGAATGACACAAAGGGGTAAGAAAGAATTCAGACAACACTCCGGTTGAAAAGAGTGGAAAACTAGATAAGATGACAGAACTAGAATGGAGGACACAACACTCCCGTTAAAAGACAAGCAAGGGAAGAATATGATCTTGATAAAAACGAGATGATGGTCAAAGAGAGCAATATCTCAATAACTCCGGAATGAAAGAATAGCATATAGATCAATGAAGAAATGAAAGGAGAAAATATGACAACTTCTCTCAAAATTGAATTTGAAAGAGCATCCTTACGAAGAAGGGTTGAACGGAGTTGTTGAAAAAAATCAACAATGAAAACGAATAAGCTTGATGTGGGCTTATGGAAAACATCTCAATATTAAGAGGTGACAACCAGCCACTAACTTAAACAATTGATTGGATAGAGATCAACAAGGAGACGATAAACTTATTTCACCGGAATGATAAATGAAGAACTTGGGTCATATATAAGCACCATAATAGCAACAATCCTTAGGGAAAGCTTTTAGGTGAAATACAACCCAAGATTACTCCAAGAAATAAATTGAATGGTTGGAAAGATCTCCTGAACAAAGAAAAAAGATGGGTTTAAATATCTCATTCCTGACAACTCGTGAATCATGAAACATGAAGGAATTGTCAAAATGACATAACACCATCTAAAAAGATAAGGTAGAACGGATTGCAATTGGAAAGCATGATGAAGAATGCTTGAGCTCCAACAAGAATCTTGATGAAGACTTCGAGGATGAATTAAAACATGATGAACCACCATGAAGAACTCCGGTAATGAAAGCATGAGAAGTGAAAGATGAAAAGAATAAGATTCAAGGCCTGCGATGAATTAGATGTAGCTTTGGAATGATATAATTGAAATCACTTAGAGCTCCGGAAAACAAGATGAAGAATTTAGAACCAAGGATATGATATGATGAACAAGCTCCGAAGGAAGGGATTAACCTCTTGGAAGAAACTAGAATAAGATTTATGTTATGCATATCCTTCATCAATTTAAATTGATGACAAGCAACGGATTTGGCCTACTACTTATTCTCGTTGGAAAAGAATTAAAGAGAGATCTAGCACATGCTTGGGTAAATCTTCAACGAACCACCGGTAGGATTATGAAAAGAACGAGTGAATTAATACGATAACAACAGAAGAGTAATCTAGAATGAACCACCGTAAGAATAGGGAGACGAACGAAGAGGCATCAATGAAGAATATTTGGAGGAGGAAGTTGAAAACTGAGAACGAAGAAATATTCTGAAATGATGGCCTTCGGAGGATCACAAAGAAAAGAATTCATGAAATGCTTCGGACGGGTATAAAAGAATTCCTCACAATCGGAACAATAATGAGGATGGCATGAAGCTAGAACCACAACTCATCAAGAAGACGGGCCAAGATTTAAGAGAACTCTTCTTCGGTCTCCAAATGTTGAGGATGAAGACGAGAAATGCCATGAAGAATTGTTGAGCACTCCGGAATGAAGAATTAAAAGGTTAAACCAATGGTGAAAAAGAATTTGAAAGCGATCTTGGAGAAGGCATGTGACTGATGGAAATCATTCTTACGTCACACTTTGAAAAGAATTTGAGAATAACTCCGGAAAAATTAGAAGAGTCAGGTAAGATCCTGGGAAAAGACATGTGGGTTAGGGCCCACTAAAGAAATCACCGTTGAAAAAGATTGCTTAAGAGATATTGCACCGGTTGAATTAAATGGCTTGAATGGATTAAGAATGGAATTATGAATCTTCAGCACTCCGGATATGGATAGGAAGAGGAGAATGATTAATTGGTGCACCGGAATAAGAAAGCATTGTGAAATGAGGAAAAAGGATAAGATCAACACCGAAATCTTGAATTAAATCCACCGGCAGAATTTGAGAACAAAAGAAAGATGAACTTGAAGCTCTTGAGCATCCTCACGATAATCACCGGATAAGAACATTGAAGGAAATGAATGAAGAAATATCACAAGAATAAAATGGATACTTCATTTAGAATTCCAGCTCCAAGAAGAAGAAGGGTGGGAGGGTGGGGAAAACAAAGACACTTGGGATGAATGAAACAGACAAATCGTCAGATTTCTCAACGACGTCCGTAAGGAATAACTCGAACAGAAGGCACACCGGTTGAAAAGGATTAACATGAAGATCTTGATGGTCAAGAAGAATTAGCACTCCCATAGAAATATGAGAACACCGCTTAGGAAAGGTATGGAATCAACATTTGACATCGAAGCAACTCGAATACCAGAATCAAAACGAAAACAAAGGATAGATATGTTTGAAAGTAGAAGAGGCAAGAGTAATCGTCAGGAGTCCTCACTAGAGTGAAAAGAGATGAGAAGCAAAAGAAATCCTACTCTCCGATATATATATAGGACTCAAAACATTTTCAAGTGTGTGCCTAGACTCAACCGTCAACGATTCGATCAAACAGTGGGGGCTTCTAGGTCGGAGAAGGCTCTGAATACCAACTTGTAATGCCCAGGATGGGACTATACCTCCTACGTGTCGAGGCACGACTTAAAGGTATAAGCCCATTCTGGAATGATCTCAAGTTTGGTATCTTTGCATGACTCATGTAAAAGAGGGATTAAAATGCAAAAGGAGATAGTTGGCTTACACTCGCCACTTCACACAATACATTACATAAGCAAAGCATCATTCAAAACATCACAGCCCATCTAAGGGTAAGATCCAAAAGACAAGATACCAAACACAACATAAAGCCACATGTCCAGATCGAATCCTAGTAGAAACCACTACTGATCGTCGAAAACGTCACAAGCATACGGCCAAACTCTTCATCGAACTCCCAGAGGAGTACTGAACCAGCTCCTACTTCATTCTCGGCTGAACCTGCATCTGGTGTTGTAGTAACTGTGATCCACGAGGACTCAGCAATCCCATAACCATGTGTATCAAGACTAGCAAAGCGTTATGGGTAGGAAGAGGTAAAGTGGTGAGGTTGCAACAGCGGCTAAGCATAATATGGTGGCTAGCTTACGAGTACCAGAATAAGATGAGCATCTACGCAAACGGTCGCAAAAGTAGTGATCGCTAAAGATCCTGAACTACATACGAATCAAACATAACCCCACCGTGTCCTCTTCTCAAAGTGAAAAGAGACAGTCACAGTTACTCACACAGTTGTGTGTTTTACTTCGGATCCTCTATCAAGTTTTCTACAACCGGACATTAACAAATTCCAATCTGCCACATAACCGCGGGCACGGCTTTCGAAAGATCATAACCCTGCAGGGGTGTCCCAACTTAGCCCATCACAAGCTCTCACGATTAGCTGGAGTGATAAATATAATACCATCACCCCTTATCTTAGGGAAATCTGATCAGGCTCGGCATCCCGGTAGCACAAGACATTTCGACAATGGTAAAACAAGTCCAGCAAGACCTCCCGACGTGCCGACACCCTGATAGTAGCCGCGCGTATCTCGTCTCAGGCCACGACCGGATGAGCACAGCGTACAGCAGCCAAAGACCCCAGATAACTGGGTGGCACCGCACACGACTCTATTTGGGACCAACACCATCAGCACTGGCCCCCCTGCTATGTAGAATTAAGAACCCGAGGGTGCGACCCCCTATGCAAATTTAATTATTTAATTAAGTTGTTATTATGAGGCAAATTAAAACCAATGTTGGGCCTTGCTGGAGGAGTTTTATTCAAAGTCGAACCGTCAAGGGGTCCCCATCCACCCATCATGTAAGGAATGCAAAATCAAGGAACATAATGCCGGTTTATCGGCGCCTAAGGTGGCATGAGTGGAACAAAACACCGAGCAAAAGGCCAAGCCTTCCACCCATGCCCAGTATATAGGTGTGTTAATAATAATTATAGATATTGTGATATTCCAACAACAAGTTCCCTCCTGGAACGAACTTCATCTTCACCTGCAACTAACAACGCTATAAGAGGTGCTGAGCAAGCGGGTAACATAGCCAGACAGTGGTTTTGCTAGGAAGGTGTCAAAGGTTAGAGGTTTCATGGCAACAAGGAGAGGCTGACATAAAAGATGGGTAGCGCGACATGTAACGATAGCATCGAGACAACTAAGCATGGCAATGGTAGTAAAGGTATCCAAGGGTATGATCATCTTGTCTGGGATTCCACAAGGAAGAAGAACGGATCCATGAAGTAGACGGAGCAACATAGACGAGCGAAACCTCACAACTCCGGAACGAAACCGAAGCTAACAAGAGAAGCAACCGGAAAGAAGCAAACAACACGGTAAGCACACAAGCATAAACATGGCATACGATGCACATCCAAGTATGATGCATGTCCGGTTTAATTATGCATGGCATGGCAAAGTGCACAAACAAAACTACAAGTTAAGTGGAGCTCAATATGCAACGAGTTGCATATTGACGAAACACCACATTTTATTTATTTAGTTGACTCTCGGTTATTTACAAGACAAGATTAAATATTTTATTAACATGGCAAGAGGTGAAGCAAAAACAAACTACCTATTTAGACATTTTAAATGGGGCCGGAAAATAACAACAACAAGTCCGGAAAATCCCCATGAGCATGTTTAGCAATTTAAGCAAGCAACATTTCACACATATAATGTTGTTAACATGATGCGGATGACATGATCAAGTTAATGCAATTTTTATTAAAAGTTGACAAGAAGATGATAAGGAGTATTGTCACCGTGGTGGAAGAAAAGGGTGCCGCGGCAACAAACCGAAAATGATGCCACGCAACATATCGGTACCGGTAACTCGTTGAGAGACCGGGGCAAAAGAAAGATGGCGTGAGCGAGGAACAAGATGAAAAGGTGGGGTGATCCCGTCACCGGGTTCCCACGAGTCGACGAGTAGGCAACCGAGGAACATGACAAAAGGACGAAATGGGCACGGTGCAAACAAGGGATGCATCTCAAACAACACAAGCATTCACAAGCGTTCCACGGGCATCGTCTCGGGGTTATACCTTCGGGTCAAACGTTCTCGAAGGGGTTCGAGTTCGTAGAGGGACGTAGTGGAGGTAGTCGTTCTCGCAACTCGTAGAGGAAGTAGTGGTACATGGCTGAAGAGGAAGTAGTTGTTCACGGGTCTTCGGCGACGGTAGACGTTCACGTTACGTGTCGTGGTACTTGCGACGTCGTGTAGTTGTTCCCGTTCGTAGATGTACTTGTCATCGGAGGGGTACTTGTCGCGTCGAAGTTGACGTCGGGGTACACGTTTTATGTAGTGGTACTTGGTCTCGGCGACGGTAGTCGTGCTCGGTCGTAGACGTTCGGTTCTTGCGTAGAGGTACTTGACTCGGTCGATGAACTTGACAAAAATCTGCTGGACCAAAACAAAAACACGAAGCCGACGGACGAAGCACAGCAGCAGCAGGTCTTGGCACGGGCGGCGCACGGACGAGGTGGAGGAGGCTGGACGAGGCCTCCTGGCGGCTGGAGAAGAGGCCCGGGGTGAGGAGGCGGGGCCTGGCCGCGGCGTCGCTGGACGGCCGGCTGCTGGCCACTGGAGGGGCGCGACGCCTGGGGCGACGGGAGGGAGATGGCGCTGCTCTCGGCGCTGCTGGAGGAGGCGGCCGCGGAGGGAGCCAGACGCGCTCGCTGGAGTGCGGGAGCTCCTGGCGGCGGAGGGCCTGAGGGCCGGTGGCTTGGGCGCACGCGCCTGGTGATGACCCACAACCGTAAGGGATCTATTGCAGCGTTTTCGATAAGTAAGAGTGTCGAACCCAACGAGGAGCAGAAGGTATTGATAAGCTATTCTGAGCAAGAAATTACTGCAAGCACTGAAAGATAACTTTTAGGGGTTTTCTCGGTATAAGCAACAGGAAAGTAAAAGCAAGTAATGTAAAAGGTACTGAGAGTAACAAGTGGCCCAATCCTTTCTTAGCAAAGGAGAGGCCTAGCAACTGAACTTATAAAGACTAAAGCGTTCCTGAGGACACACGGGAGAGGTAGTCATGTGCTTTCACCATATTCCGTATCGATACTATGTTATGTGTTGATAAGTGTTGAGTGGGTGGATCTATGCTAGTACACTCTCTAGACTAAGATGAGTGCACCCTTATGATTAAACACTGTCACATCCCTAGCTAGCACTTGCATTAGGACCTAACTAGAGTGTGCATCATGTTTACTTTCAAAGAAACTTGAAATGGGATTAACAGAAACCCCAGCACCCCTCCCCTAACAACTAGGGTTTGCTAAAATAGTTTCCAATGTACCCAAAACGCCCTTCAAAATGTTCATCATTTCTGCCTTGGTCTTAAACCTCTGCCAAAAATGGTGCACAATTTTCTAGGACAATCTAGGGCTTTGGATTAAATCATATGGTATTTGAATTTGGGCATTTAAATGCTACAAAATATTTTAAATGCTCAAATAATCATAAACTATAATGTTTCCTACTGTTCATATTATATACAACAGGTATGACAAGTGTTATGATTTATAAAAATGTTTAGGCATTTTTATTAAATGAACAAAGCTGCAAAAGAAATAAATTAGAAAAGAAAATAGAAAAAAAGGGAGAGAGAGAACTTACCTGGCGCCCACCCGGCCCACCTGCCGGCCCAGCCCAGCTGCCGCTCCAGCGAGCTGCTTGGCTCGGCCAGGCAGGCAGGCAGGTGCTCGACGGCGACCGCACGGCACACCACGCAGCTGCCCGCCGCCCTGCTTCGTCCCCTCGCCGTCCTGGAGGGATGGTTCGACCCTCCACGTCCTCCTCGACCCCGCAGACACCTCCACCTCCCCTCAGTTCCTATCCTCCGCTCTCCCCGCGCCATGGCCGACGCCGCCGTGATCGCACCGTCGTAGAAGCCGCGTCCACCGTCGTCCCTAAGCTCCGCCTTGGTGTCCTTCGTCTCCGCCGTCCTCGACTGCTTCGAACAGGCCGAGCCCCGAGCGCTCGCCCGCCCTGGAGACGCCCCGACCTCTTCTTCCCCAACTCCGGCCGCGGAGATCCCCCTCGCCGTTCTGCTCAGCTCCGACCACCCCCGAGCTCGCTCCGGTGCTTGCCGCAACTCCTGTGAGCCTAGCTACCTCCTCCCCCTCTCGGTTGGCTCCCTTTTGCCCTGTAACACACTGCACGGAGCTCAACCGCACGCACCGCCGCCGTGCTCGCCGCCGGTGATGCTCCGGTGACCATTTGGTCACTGGCACCCGTCCAACGTACTCACTACAACACGTAGATGCGAACGGTGCTACGCACGCATCGCCTAGGCCCCTGCAGCCGTTTCTCCACACGCGCCCGACGCCGGTCGCCGCCGTCGAGCTCGTTGCCGTCGTCTCCGGCCACCCCAGGTCCGGCGACCACCTCCATCCGATGCGCAACAGCAAGGGCTATCCAACGCACCCAGCCGCAGCTCGAGCCGTGCACCGTAGGCGTTTTCCGAAGCACGCCGCCGTGTTTGGCCTCGCCGGCGAGTTGGACCTGTTTTGACCACGGGTTTGACCCCCTGGTTCAATGACATGTGGGCCCTACCCGCAAGTCAAACCTAGTTTAGGTGTTAAATTTAATTTAATTAGTTAATTAGTTTAGTCACTGAGCGTGGGCCCTGGCCCCACTGACAGCTAATTAGTTTTAGTTTAACTCTAATTAACTCAGTTAATTAGCTGTGACACTGACATGAGGGACCCACTAGTCAGGTTTGACCTGGACTGGCCCTGTTGACTGGCTGACGTCAGCATGATGTCATGCTGACGCAGTAAAGGTTTTCTGGGATTTTTAGATTTAAAATAATTCAGGAAATTCCAGAAAATACCCAAAACTTCTAAAAATCATATAAAATCAACCATAGCTCAGATAGAAAAGATTTATATATGAAAAATGATCAGAAAAATCCAATCTTTCTAATGGCACTGGTTTCATGCATGTTTGAACAAGTTAACTTGCTGTATATATCAAAAACATGATAATGCACTTATTTAAATAATAGTTTGAACTTCTATTTGAATCCTTGATTCAAATAGATTTAAACCCTTCTGGTTTTAGTTGCATTAGCCAACACACATGCATATTGCCATGTCATAAACATGCATCATATTGTTGCATTTGTTTGTTAATGATTGTATCGTCGGTATTCCCTGTGTTAGGTCCTGCTCCCGAGGATACTGCTGCGTATCCAGTTGATGAGCAGTACCCGACAACTACCTTGTCAGGCAAGCAATCATTGATCATTCCGATACAAACCCAATCTTCTCGCTCCTGCTCTCTTTTACTGCATTAAGGCAACAACGCGTGAACTGCTACTTGCTGCGGTAGTTGAACCCTATTCCCCTGCATGACCTGTCATTGCCACAGTAAATAGTTGAAACCCACTAGCATGTGTAGGAGTTGATTGAGCCATGTGATGTGTGATCCACCATGCTATTTACTTATGTTGCCTGCTATGCTTAGAGTTGTGTCTGGTCTGGTTCATTTGGGTGATGGATCAGAGTGAAATGATCTTACCGATAAAGAGAGGGAAGTGTGGAATACGCTTGGTAAAGGTATCGATGAAAGGCCATGTAGGAGTACATGGTGGGTTGTTTCATTGGAATCGTCCATAGGACCCGAGATCTGTGTGTGTGATTCAAGTTACAGTTACCACCACACATTGGGCCTGAAATATGACCCCGCTCGACTTATTGACTGCCCTTGTACTCTGTCCAGGAGTTGCAACTAGTTTCTGGTGTTTATAGTTTACTGGAGGTCGTGCGCAGCGCTGACCCTCGGGGTGGGCTGTGATGCGACAGGTACGTGGCACGGTGTACCGGTTGCCCGTTTGGTGACTCGGGAACCCTGTACACATCATTTGGGGCCGTGAGCGACACCCCGGCCGGATCTCCCCACGGATGGAACCCAAATAGGCGATAAACCTGGACGAGAGACTTGAGTGGTTGGTTAGGTCGTGGTCTACACCCACGTCGGCTTTCGCTTGAAGTCTGCCGAGCACATGTCGTGTGCAGACGCTAAGTGGTGAAAACATGTGTGAAGAAGTACACCCCTGCAGGGTTATCAAACTATTCGAATAGCCGTTGTTCGCGGTACGAACTACTTGGTTACTCTTACAGTTCATAGACAAGTTGATGGACACTACTAAAAGCCTCAAGATAAGCGTGAGTGCCGTGGATGGCCCTTCCGTAGGATTACGGAAGAGGATCCTCGGTAGTGTATTGATGTGGTGAGTAGAGGACTCCTGTTCGTAACAATATCTTGCAATCCGTTGAGAGTTGTAGTATAGGTTAGCCAAGGTCAAAGCTGGCATTCTGCTATAAACTCCACTACCCCCTTTGATAATGTTGCATGTATGATAGGTTCTGTGGTAAGACTTGCTGAGTACCTTTGTACTCATATTTGCTTAATAACTGTTGCAGAGGAGAACCCTGCCCCTGCTGATGGGTTCTACATAGACGTTGACGTCGACGAGTAGCTTGACACCCAGACGATGATCTGGAGCTTGTGAAGGGCCTGTAGATAGTCAGGCTACACCAAGCCTGTTTTATTTTCTAAGTTGTCTGTACTCAGACATGTAGCTTCTGCTTGTGCTTGTATGACTGTATGACTTGAGTGTTGGGTCATGTGACCCCTACCTGTATGGATATGTTATGTATGGCTCTTGGAGCCTTTTAAATAAAGTACTTTGAATCATAGAGTTCTTTTGTGATGCAATGTTGTATTTGCACATATTGAGCATATTGCGTGTATGATTGAAATGCTTGGTATGTGTGGGATCCGACACCTAGTTGTTTTCCTTTGGTAGCCTACCTTACAGGGAAATGCCTCCTAGTGATTCCAATGAGCCTTGGTAGCTTGCTACTGCTCGGAACACGTAGGCTGGCCGGCATGTGTCCTTCTTCGTTCCTGTGTCTGTCCCTTAGGGGAAATGTCACGCGTTGTTCCTTTAAGTCCATGTAGCTTGCTACGACTTGGGTTCATACGTTGATGACCGACACGTTCGTTGCTGGGTCATGGATGCCTGTCTCTGTAATTTAGTGCCACTTTTGGTTTATAACTAGCCATGTCGGCCCGGATTCTCTGTCATATGGATGCTAGCGACACTGTCATATACGTGTGCCAAAATGCGCAAACGGTCCCGGGCCAGGTAAGGTGGCACCCGTGGGGTTACCGTGCGTGAGGCCGCAAAGTGATATGACGTGTTACAGCTAGATCGGTGTGATTTAGGATCGGGGTCCTGACAGCGTTGGCATCAGAGCTGGACTGCCTGTAGGTTTCTCAAGCCAAACTGGTCGATGTTGAGTCTAGAAAAATTCTTAGTTATATGTAGGGGAATTGATTGTGGAAGGGAACGTAAGGCTCTTTTTACTCCTTTACCTTATGCCCTTCTGATCTGAGTCAGTCTATTCTTTCTACGGGGATTTAGGACTAGGCCTCTTATCCTTACTAGGTTCACGTGTTACTATTCCGTAGACTCTTAGGATTGTTGGTTTCAAGCCTCAGTTCAGTTTCTATCCTTTTAGTATGATGATTGTTGAACCGGAACCTTGATATGGAATTGTTGAGTGGCTATGCTATCATTTGTATGATGTCTCAAATCTTTGTTTGAGCATTTACAGTTGTTATGCTGCCCGATTTCTTCCAGAAACACTAATGCCTTTGCATTATTTCGTGTTTCAGATGTCTGGCCGCATCCCTCACCAAGTGGTTCGTTTGACTCGGTGCATTAATGTGCCCGGTCACACGGCCATGCTAGTCCGTGTGATGACTGAGACCGGTTATCGCTGGTATCCTGAATACACCGTGGAGGAACAGTATCGGGATTTTAATCAAAGTCAGTATTTCTGCACAGTCCGGATATACCCCTCATATCCCGGAGCTAATGATCCCATCCATTGGTCTTATGGACTCGGGATTACCATCGAGATGGCAGTGCAGGATGCCGCTTATTCGATGATGACCATTCTCCGTGCTAGGCATGCCCTGTTGCTGAACACTGAGTTCTGTTACATGCCAGCTTCACTCCCCGGAGAGGAAGGCTACTACACTGGTCTATATACTGATGCTGCTCATGAAGAGCCACTGCTTCAGACTACTGTTCAGATGTTGGAGGATAGGGACCGTGAGGTCCGTGCCCTCCGAATGGAGCTGTATAACACCCGAGCCGCTCACTGGACTACTTTGACACGGCTTGCACTTGCTGTGCACGCCGGATATCTGGACATGCGGGATTTGTACCCCGTGCAGACTCGTCTGCCTGATCGCATGGATTGGCGTGACGTTGGGGGTATTACACCTCCACGTGGGCGTCGGTTACCACCAGCATCGGGACCGAGACCACACCCATGCCCCTATGGTCCACAGCCCTCGAGTGCTCGCGAGTTCCAAGATCCGTCTGTACCACTTCCAGGCTACGGTGGTAATCTTTACGAGGATTACTACGCGAATGTCTGAGCTAGTCCGTGGTAGTAGTAGTATTGTAGTAGTTGTATTTCCACAGTCCTGCGCGTCTTGTGGAATATGACTTAGTGTGTACTGAATTCCGGAGGTGTAGTTAAATAATGTATAGGAGCTTGGAATGCCTCTGATGGGATGTATCGTCTTTCACCGCAGTTGTACTTTAGCCTTGGCTTGTACTAAACTTTGTATGGTGTGTATGACCACTGGTGTATATATAGCAGTTCCTATATTACCATGTCGTACAGATGAACATGTCTGCATTCTGTGTCGTCCATTACATTTTGCGCTTCTATGTCAAAGTTTTGCCATCCTTGTCTAAACCGTTGTTTTGTTTTCCTAGGATGGTCAACACTCGCAACACTCCTGCTGCTCAGGAGCAGGGTGAGGCTAGTGGGGCTAGAGATGGGAATCTGCCCCAGCCACCCTCTTTGGCGGAAGTTATGCTTGAAGCAGAACGGAACAAGAGAGAGACCAACCGTCTGCTGGAACGCATAGAGCAGAACACTGGGTTCCGTCAGAGGAATGACGTGGTGTCAATCCACGATTTTATCAAGATGTGTCCACCAAAGTTCCATCACTCCACTGAACCTTTGGATGCTGATGACTGGCTACGTAGTATCACCCACAAGCTACACTCTGCCCGTGTGGCCGAAGCTGACAAGGTTATCTACGCCGCCTACCATCTTGAGGGCCCTGCCAGTCTTTGGTGGGAAAACTTTGAAGCTATGCGTCCTGCTGGCCAAGTCACTACCTGGGTTGAGTTCAGTGAGGCATTCCATGAACATCACATTCCGGAAGGTCTCATGGATCATAAGCGGGAGGAATTCTGCAATTTCACCCAGGGCCGTTTAACTGTGGATGGCTATAGTCGTGAGTTTGGTAATCTGGCACGCTATGCACCTGAGGAAGTATCCACTGATGCCAAGAAACAGGCGAGGTTCCGCAAGGGACTCAGCCCTGAACTTCGTCGAGATCTACGTCTGCACGAGTGCACCTCCTTCCAGAAGTTGGTTAACAAGGCTATCAGTGCTGAGACAGGCCAGACCGACTTCGAGGCTACCCGCAAGCATACTCGAGACCTTGGTTCCTCATCCGGCTCTGGCTCTCACAAGCGCCGTGTGTGGGTTCCTAACACTGCTCTGCCACCCAAGTATACACCGAGGCCATCCTATGAGGCGCCTCATCCAACTCAACAGTTTGCACCTGCTAAGACCTATGGAGGTCCACCCTCCAACTTTGCTCCACGCACCACCACTGTGACATGTTTCAAGTGTGGAGAACCGGGACACTACATGCGTGATTGTCCCCAGAATCAGCCAGGAAAACCCGTTGGCCGTGGTAAGCCAACCGGCAAGGTGAACTATGTCAAGCCAATCCCCACTGCACGTGGTCATGTCAACTATGTTTCTGCCGAAGAAGCTTATGAGGATCCTAACGTCGTCCTTGGTACGCTTCTCGTAAACTACCATCCGGCATCTGTTCTTTTCGATACTGGAGCATCCCATTCGTTCATATCTGAGAGCTATGCTCGATTGCACAACATGACTTTTTGTGACATGCCTACTTCCATGGTTATTCAAACTCCTGGTTCAAAGTGGCAAACCTCTAGGGTAAGCCATGGAAATGAAATCCTTGTCGATAGACTTGTTTTCCTTGCATCTTTAATCGCTCTCAAGTCCTCGGACATAAACATCATCTTGGGTATGGATTGGATGACAACTCTTTATGCCAAAATTGATTGCTTTACTAGGACCGTTCAACTTACACATCCATCCGGCAAGATAGTCAATGTCTTGACTCGAATGGCTGAACGTCAGCTCTACTCTCTTAATGCCAGCCCTCTACCAGAACTCGAAGATATCCCGGTAGTCCGTGACTTTCCGAATGTTTTTCCAGAAGAACTGCCAGGAGTTCCACCTGACAGAGATGTCGAGTTCGTGATAGATCTTATCCCTGGAACTGTCCCAATCTCTAGGAGACCTTATAAGATGGCACCACTAGAGTTAGCTGAGCTAAAGAAACAACTCAATGAGTCCTTGCAAAAAGGTTTCATCCGTCCTAGCTCTTCCCCTTGGGCTTGCCCCGTCCTCTTCGTCAAGAAGAAGGATGGAACGGAGCGGATGGTTGTAGATTACCGACCTGTCAATCTGGTCACCATAAAGAATAAGTATCCGCTTCCCAGGATCAACGACCTGTATGATCAGCTCGCTGGATCCTCAGTCTTCTCTAAGATGGATTTGAGGTTGGGCTACCATCAAATCAAAATCAAGAATGGGGACATTCCTAAAACGGCTTTCGTTACTCGTTATGGCCAATATGAGTACACCGTCATGTCCTTCGGATTAACCAATGCCCCAGCTACCTTTTCTCGGTTAATGAATTCTATATTCATGGAGTATTTGGATAAATTCGTCGTGGTATACCTCGATGATATACTCATTTTCTCCAAGAACAAGGAAGATCATGCCGAGCATTTAAGGCTGGTATTGACGAAGCTTCGAGAGCACCGCCTTTATGCCAAATTCTCCAAATGTGAATTTTGGTTGCCAGAAGTAACCTATCTAGGTCATGTGATCTCTGGCAAGGGTATTGCTGTCAATCCCGAGCGAGTTCAAGCCGTCCTTGATTGGACTCCCCCTGAATCGGTCAAGCAAGTTAGGAGTTTTCTTGGCTTAGCGAGCTATTGCCGACGTTTCGTCGAGAACTTCTCCAAAGTTGCTAAACCTCTAACCGAACTCCTCAAGAAAGATAAAAAGTTTGAGTGGACCCCACAGTGCGAGTCCAGTTTTCAGGAACTGAAAAGACGCCTCACATCTGCACCTGTACTGGTACCACCAGACTTTTCCAAGGATTTTATAATCTATTGCGGCCTCGCGACAAGGACTAGGTTGCATTCTTATGCAAGATCGTCAAGTGATTGCATACGCATCCCGACAGTTGCGTCCACATGAGGATAACTATCCTACTCATGATTTAGAGCTTGCAGCTGTAGTCCATGCACTCAAAACATGGCGACATTACCTTCTTGGTAATCGCTGTGAAATCTTCACTGATCACCAAAGTTTGAAGTATATCTTCACCCAACCGGATTTGAATCTCAGGCAAAGACGTTGGGTTGAGTTGCTCACCGATTACGATTTAGGAATCACTTACACTCCTAGAAAGGCCAATGTCATGGCTGATGCACTAAGTCATAAGTCATATTGTAACAATTTAATGTTACAACAAAGTCAACCACTTCTCCACGAGGAATTTCGTAAGCTTAACCTTCACATTGTTCCTCGAGGATTCCTTTCCACCTTGGTGGCGAAACCTACCCTTATGGATCAAATCATAGCTGCCCAGAAGCGTGATAAAGGTGTATCACGACTCCAAGAGAATATTGCTAGCGGACTCGCTAAAAGTTTCTCCATGGATGATCGAGGTGTTGTTTTCTTTGAGAACCGTGTAGTGGTTCCCAAGAACCACCATCTACGGCAATTAATTCTTAAGGAGGCTCATGAGTCTCCTCTCACGATTCATCCCGGTAGTACTAAAATGTATCAGGATCTACGTCAGAGATTCTGGTGGACTAGGATGAAGAGAGAAATCGTTCAGTTCATTGCTAACTGCGACGTTTGTCGTTGAGTCAAAGCAGAGCATCAACGGCCTGCTGGCACCCTTCAACCTTTAGCTATTCCTGAATGGAAATGGGACAAAGTCGGTATGGACTTCATTACCGGGTTTCCCAGGTCCAGGAAAGGGAATAATGCTATCTTCGTCGTTGTCGACCGCCTCTCTAAAGTAGCTCATTTCCTGCCTGTTCGAGAGAGCATTACCGCTAGCCAGCTAGCAGACTTATATATCTCTCGAATAGTATCACTTCATGGTGTACCGTTGGAGATTAACTCAGACCGTGGAAGTCTTTTCACTTCACGATTTTGGGAAAGTTTCCAGAATGCTATGGGAACTCATCTCTCTTTCAGTACTGCCTTCCATCCGCAGTCAAGTGGTCAAGTGGAACGAGTCAATCAAATTCTGGAAGACATGCTTCGAGCCTCTGTCATTTCTTTCGGTATGGAATGGGAAAAGTGTCTTCCATTTGCCGAATTCGCTTATAAAAATAGTTATCAGGCCAGCCTGGGTAAAGCTCCCTTCGAAGTTCTATATGGACGAAGGTGTCGAACACCTCTTAACTGGTCAGAGACCGGGGAAAGACAATTCTTTGGCCCGGATATAATCCAGGAAGCAGAGGAACAAGTTCGCATCGTTCGTGAGAGATTGAAAACAGCCCAGTCTCGCCAAAAGAGCCAATATGATAGTCGTCATAAGGCTGTGACTTTTGATGTCGGCGATAAGGCTTACCTTCGGGTTACTCCTCTTAAGGGAACCCATCGCTTCGGTATCAAAGGCAAATTGGCCCCTCGTTACATCGGTCCTTTTCGCATTCTTGCCAAACGAGGAGAAGTTGCCTACCAATTGGAACTACCTCCGCACCTCTCCAGAGTTCATGATGTTTTCCACGTTTCTCAACTCAGGCGTTGCTTCTCGGATCCTATCCGCGGAGTGGACCACGAAACGCTTGATCTCCAAGACAATCTCACATATCGAGAATACCCCGTTCGTATTCTTGATCAAACTGAGCGCACCACTCGACGCCACAATATCAAGTTTCTCAAGGTTCAATGGTCACATCATTCCGAGAGTGAAGCTACTTGGGAAAGGGAGGATCGTCTTCGACTTGAGTACCCCACCCTCTTTCCGGAGGAACCCGAATCTCGGGACGCGATTCTTTTAAGTGGGGGTGAGTTGTCACATCCCTAGCTAGCACTTGCATTAGGACCTAACTAGAGTGTGCATCATGTTTACTTTCAAAGAAACTTGAAATGGGATTAACAGAAACCCCAGCACCCCTCCCCTAACAACTAGGGTTTGCTAAAATATTTTCCAATGTACCCAAAATGCCCTTCAAAATGTTCATCATTTCTGCCTTGGTCTTAAACCTCTGCCAAAAATGGTGCACAATTTTCTAGGACAATCTAGGGCTTTGGATTAAATCATATGGTATTTGAATTTGGGCATTTAAATGCTACAAAATATTTTAAATGCTCAAATAATCATAAACTATAATGTTTCCTACTGTTCATATTATATACAGCAGGTATGACAAGTGTTATGATTTATAAAAATGCATAGGCATTTTTATTAAATGAACAAAGCTGCAAAAGAAATAAAACAGAAAAGAAAATAGAAAAAAAGGGAGAGAGAGAACTTACCTGGCGCCCACCCGGCCCACCTGCCGGCCCAGCCCAGCTGCCGCTCCAGCGAGCTGCTTGGCTCGGCCAGGCAGGCAGGCAGGTGCTCGACGGCGACCGCACGACGCGCCACGCAGCTGCCCGCCGCCCTGCTTCGTCCCCTCGCCGTCCTGGAGGGATGGTTCGACCCTCCACGTCCTCCTCGACCCCGCAGACACCTCCACCTCCCCTCAGTTCCTCTCCTCCGCTCTCCCCGCGCCATGGACGACGCCGCCGTGATCGCACCGTCGTAGAAGCCGCTTCCACCGTCGTCCCTGAGCTCCGCCTTGGTGTCCTTCGTCTCCGCCGTCCTCGACTGCTTCGAACAGGCCGAGCCCCGAGCGCTCGCCCGCCCTAGAGATGCCCCCGACCTCTTCTTCCCCAACTCCGGCCACGGAGATCCCCCTCGCCGTTCTGCTCAGCTCCGACCACCCCTGAGCTCGCTCCGGTGCTTGCCGCAACTCCTGTGAGCCTAGCTACCTCCTCCCCCTCTCGGTTGGCTCCCTTTTGCCCTGTAACACACTGCACGGAGCTCAACCGCAGGCACCGCCGCCGTGCTCGCCGCCGGTGATGCTCCGGTGACCATTTGGTCACTGGCACCCATCCAACGTACTCACCACAGCACGTAGATGCGAACGGTGCTACGCACGCATCGCCTAGGCCCCTGCAGCCGTTTCTCCACACGCGCCCGACGCCGGTCGCCGCCGTCGAGCTCGTTGCCGTCGTCTCCGGCCACCCCAGGTCCGGCGACCACCTCCATCCGTCGCGCAACAGCAAGGGCTATCCAACGCACCCAGCCGCAGCTCGAGCCGTGCACCGTAGGCGTTTTCCGAAGCACGCCGCCGTGTTTGGCCTCGCCGGCGGCTAAACGCCGGCGAGTTGGACTTGTTTTGACCACGGGTTTGACCCCCTGGGTCAATGACATGTGGGCCCTGCCCGCAAGTCAAACCTAGTTTAGGTGTTAAATTTAATTTAATTAGTTAATTAGTTTAGTCACTGACACGTGGGCCCTGGCCCCACTGACAGCTAATTAGTTTTAGTTTAACTCTAATTAACTCAGTTAATTAGCTGTGACACTGACATGAGGGACCCACTAGTCAGGTTTGACCTGGACTGGCCCTGTTGACTGGCTGACGTCAGCATGATGTCATGCTGACACAGTAAAGGTTTTCTGGGATTTTTAGATTTAAAATAATTCAGGAAATTCCAGAAAATACCCAAAACTTCTAAAAATCATATAAAATCAAACATAGCTCAGATGGAAAAGATTTATATATGAAAAATGATCAGAAAAATCCAATCTTTCTAATGGCACTGGTTTCATGCATGTTTGAACAAGTTAACTTGCTGTATATATCAAAAACATGATAATGCACTTATTTAAATAATAGTTTGAACTTCTATTTGAATCCTTGATTCAAATAGATTCAAACCCTTCTGGTTTTAGTTGCATTAGCCAACACACATGCATCTTGCCATGTCATAAACATGCATCATATTATTGCATTTGTTTGTTAATGATTGTATCGTCGGTATTCCCTGTGTTAGGTCCTGCTCCCGAGGATACTGCTGCGTATCCAGTTGAAGAGCAGTACCCGACAACTACCTTGTCAGGCAAGCAATCATTGATCATTCCGATACAAACCCAATCTTCTCGCTCCTGCTCTCTTTTACTGCATTAAGGCAACAACGCGTGAACTGCTACTTGCTGCGGTAGTTGAACCCTATTCCCCTGCATGACCTGTCATTGCCATAGTAAATAGTTGAAACCCACTAGCATGTGTAGGAGTTGATTGAGCCATGTGATGTGTGATCCACCATGCTATTTACTTATGTTGCCTGCTATGCTTAGAGTTGTGTCTGGTCTGGTTCATCTGCGTGATGGATCAGAGTGAAATGATCTTACCGATAAAGAGAGGGAAGTGTGGAATACGCTTGGTAAAGGTATCGATGAAAGGCCATGTAGGAGTACATGGTGGGTTGTTCCATTGGAATCGTCCATAGGACCCGAGATCTGTGTGTGTGATTCAAGTTACAGTTACTACCACACATTGGGCCCTGAAATATGACCCCGCTCGACTTATTGACTGCCCTTGTACTCTGTCCAGGAGTTGCAACTAGTTTATGGTGTTTATAGTTTACTGGAGGTCGTGCGTAGCGCTGACCCTCGGGGTGGGCTGTGATGCGACAGGTACGTGGCACGGTGTACCGGTTGCCCGTTTGGTGACTCGGGAACCCTGTACACATCGTTTGGGGCCGTGAGCGACACCCCTGCCGGATCTCCCCACGGATGGAACCCAAATAGGCGATAAACCTGGACGAGAGACTTGAGTGGTTGGTTAGGTCGTGGTCTACACCCACGTCGGCTTTCACTTGAAGTCTGCCGAGCACATGTCGTGTGCAGACGCTAAGTGGTGAAAACATGTGTGAAGAAGTACACCCCTGCAGGGTTATCAAACTATTCGAATAGCCGTTGTTCGCGGTACAAACTACTTGGTTACTCTTACAGTTCATAGACAAGTTGATGGACACTACTAAAAGCCTCAAGATAAGCGTGAGTGCCGTGGATGGCCCTTCCGTAGGATGACGGAAGAGGATCCTCGGTAGTGTATTGATGTGGTGAGTAGAGGACTCGTGTTCGTAACAATATCTTGCAATCCGTTGAGAGTTGTAGTATAGGTTAGCCAAGGTCAAAGCTGGCATTCTGCTATAAACTCCACTACCCCCTTTGATAATGTTGCATGTATGATAGGTTCTGTGGTAAGACTTGCTGAGTACCTTTGTACTCATGTTTGCTTAATAACTGTTGCAGAGGAGAACCCTGCCCCTGCTGATGGGTTCTACATAGACGTTGACGTCGACGAGTAGCTTGACACCCAGACGGTGATCTGGAGCTTGTGAAGGGCCTGTAGATAGTCAGGCTACACCAAGCCTGTTTTATTTTCTAAGTTGTCTGTACTCAGACATGTAGCTTCCGCTTGTGCTTGTATGACTGTATGACTTGAGTGTTGGGTCATGTGACCCCTACCTGTATGGATATGTTATGTATGGCTCTTGGAGCCTTTTAAATAAAGTACTTTGAGTCATAGAGTTCTGTTGTGATGCAATGTTGTATTTGCACATATTGAGCATATTGCGTGTATGATTGAAATGCTTGGTATGTGTGGGATCCGACACCTAGTTGTTTTCCTTTGGTAGCCTACCTTACAGGGAAATGCCTCCTAGTGATTCCAATGAGCCTTGGTAGCTTGCTACTGCTCGGAACACGTAGGCTGGCCGGCATGTGTCCTTCTTCGTTCCTGTGTCTGTCCCTTAGGGGAAATGTCACGCGTTGTTCCTTTAAGTCCATGTAGCTTTCTACGACTTGGGTTCATACGTTGATGACCGACACGTTCGTTGCTGGGTCATGGATGCCTGTCTCTGTAATTTAGTGCCACTTTTGGTTTATAACTAGCCATGTCGGCCCGGATTCTCTGTCATATGGATGCTAGCGACACTGTCATATACGTGTGCCAAAATGCGCAAACGGTCCCGGGCCAGGTAAGGTGGCACCCGTGGGGTTACCGTGCGTGAGGCCGCAAAGTGATATGACGTGTTACAGCTAGATCGGTGTGATTTAGGATCGGGGTCCTGACAAACACCTTGCAAGCATCCGCAAATACAAGATAGAATTTAAGGCAAAAGCCTAACCATAGCAATACGATCGAGGATCCATTATTCCCTTATGCAAAAGCGTGCGAACTGGGGTTCAGGTTTCTGTCACTCCGGCAACCCACCATAAGGATTCTTTATACACAATGTATTCTCCTAGGTCCTTAATAAGGCAAAGTGTTGGGTGTTCGACTCACACAACACCACTAGTAGAATGACAACACAACTTAAGTATCAAACAACACATATTACTTCAACAGCATATGACTACTAACAGCGAGACTTTCCCCATGTCCTCAAGAACTAAGGTAACTACTCACGAGACATAAAAGAGATCATGATCAGTGGGGATAAATATGTGATAAACAATCTGGACATAATAATATTTCTCCAACAAAACTCAATAGCATTCACCACAAAGTAGTAATCAACACCGATGGAGTAGAGAGGATAGGTAGTACGAGTTACAACACAAGTTACGATTGTAAGATGAGATTTGGATGAAGATGGAGATGGTGCTGGTGTTGGGGATGATGTTGATGATGATCTCGATGATGCCCGTGACGATGGTGATGACGATGGCGACGATCTCCCCTTCCTGGAGGTGATCTCCCCGGTGGAATCTGCCCGCCGGAGATGCCCTTTTCTTCTCTGTAGGTTTCCGCCTCGGAGCGGCGGCGGAACTCCGTAAAAATTCCCGTCTCTAGGGTTTTTGGATAACGGAGAGCATATATGCAAAAGGGGGCGGCCAGAGGTGGGCCAGGGGCTCCAGGCGACCCCCCGGTGCGGCCAGGGGGGGGGGGGGGGCAGGCCGCCTGGGCACCCTGTGGCCCCCCTCTGGTTGCCCTTTCGCGTGCCTTCATGATCCGTCCGAAAAATATCTCCCGTCAATTTTCAGGTAATTTGGAGGTATTCTTCTTCAGCAACTCAGTGTCCACTTTTTACTGCTGAATCCTGCGTCTGCTGCTCCGGCATCGGAAAGTTTGCAAACTGTGTAAAATAGACCAAAACAACATAAGAACATCACCGTAACGTGAAATATATCAATGAATAAGGATAAATTATGATACAAAATAGTGATGCATTTTGGACGTATCAACACCCCCAAGCTTAGACCTCGCCTGTCCCCAAGCGAATATGAACTCGGTAAACCTGTCCACAGGTTTAGAGAGTGAAGTGTCGATAAATAGAATACGGACAAGAAGCATCATAGTTTCTTTACCAACTCAAATATCCTCAACAGCAATCTTCAATTCATAAAGCCCTTATAAAAAAGTGATAACACTTATATTCGAAAGTAGGGCTAAGGAAACTCATTATAGCATGGCAAACATGTCCTTCGGTCAAAGAACAACAAATAGATTTAACTTTTGCTCTTATATTTTGATGAGATCAATTGAAGCTTTTGAAATAACATGTTAATAGGCAAGAAGTGAAAGTGTTAACACAAAGGAAGATATTTGCCTTAGCTGGGCATGACAAACAACTTACTTATCGAATGATAATGTCAACAAGGATATGATATGACAAATCTTAATGCAGCTTTATATGGATGAATCCTTATCAACATCATACGTCTGCTCTCTTTGAGAAATAGAAAGAAGTAGAAGTAACTGACTCAACTTAAAATTAAAAGATAGGCGCTGTTCTAGGGTAGTAGGGAAAACTCATGTGCTACCCTCAAATCAAACAGAATGAAAACAAGTTTTTAGGGGTGCATGATTTGTCAACGAATGCTAATAGATAACTCAATTGCTTTTTGAGCTGGACAAGTTTCGAGGAACGGCTCCCGCACGAGGACGATAACATCCTCTTATTCTCCTTTGTTTATCACTGCCAAAGTTTTCCGATTTCTCATGAACAAAGCGTGAAGGAGGGTTTGTTTGTTATATTATTTTTAAGCCGGGCGCACTCTATGCCAGCTCGTTCTCGTATTATGGGTTTGCACATTATACATGCAATCCCGGGGTGAAGCTTGTCCAACTCAAAAAGACTATGAATTAGCTATTACTTCCTCATGAGCTAAAACAGAGGCACAAAATAAAAGATTTTGAACATTTGAGGATAACACATAAATTATATACTTTTAGGAGGTGGTAGCGGAATACCACGGGTAGGTAGGTATGATGGACTCATATGGAAGGTATTGGCTTAAGGGTATGGATGCACAAGCAGAATACCGCTTAGTACAGAGTTAGGCTAGCAAAGGTTTTGAAAGAACAGACAATTGATGATGACTAAGATGCGAAGCAATATAAAGCATGAACATTGGAATAAGCATAACACATCAAGTTGTCCTTGTCAGCATAACACTTCAAGCATAATAACATAAAGGTTTTGGCTATGTTGATACTTTAAGAAAATCATGCTTGTTGTTATGACCAAAGCTATGTTTGCCAAAATTAAATAAAGTTTTCACAGCCATACCTGATATAAGGTCAATACTCCCCATAAGAATCATCATATAAGGTCGATTGCGTGAAGAGAATACCGAGTGCAGCAAAAGGAACCAATAAACTTCTCATTAATATTTCATCATAGACGACTCCACACTCACGGATACAATTCTTCACCGAAGGAGTGATAGACCTCAATGCACACACCTATCTCATATAATAACCTCCCTAGACATGATATGACTCTACTTGACTCTAAAAGACAAAAGGTAAAGATAAAGATACGGGCACTCCCCCAAGCTTGGAACAAGCCAAGGGAATGCCATTACCCCAGGAGATTTCACTCATCATCCTTGTTGGCGTTGATCAAGTAGTCCTTGGCGAAACGCTTCCATGGAAGGGGTTCTCCAGTCTCATATGAGAAGCTCGTCTCCTGAATCCTGCATTCAGCACCCAAACCCATGCGCAAAAACCTAAGTTCATACTCACAGTTCTGGTTATGTAGATCATTAATTTGCCCTTGGAGCTCTATAATTCTTTCTTCAGACGCGGTGATGCTTTTCCACATCTCATTCATCTCCTTCAGGAAGTGGGTCTTCAGCTCGTCGATGATGTTAAAGTTAGCTTCAACACCACGCTCGATCATCTTCTTGTACTCGAAGACTTCTTGCTCCACTTCTTCCAGCCTGGCCTGGATGCTCCCCTCCTTGATTGGTCCCTTCAGATCTTCTCGATGAAGGACACCGTCCTCCATCCGAACAACCTGAGGGTGCTTCTTCACCTCAGCGAGGTAAGGGTTGATGACGTTGACGACGAACTTGTCCTTGGGGGAACTTGGAGAAGCCATGGCACCTAAATTCAGCTGAAAGATTCCCTGGCAGAAACAGATCGAAGAGAAAACACGCGAAATCGCAAGATACGTTGCCGGAACAGTCCGGGCAAATATATAGGAAAAATTTATGCACAGAAAGGAAGGTAACGGACCAAAGCGGGGTCGGAGACGGGCTCCCGGGTGTCCAGGCGGCCTGCCGGCGCGGCCCGGGG
>LR738712.1:493168148-493265576 GCA_902687465.1 Secale cereale
GGGGGGGGGGCGCCAGGGGGGCGCCTGGACTCCCTGGAGGTCGTCTCCGGCTCCACTTAGACTCGGAATTTTACTAATTTTGCAGAAACTCGTAATACGGAACTTTTATGGCTGTTCACGATGTTTCCTTACCGTACTACATACCTTTTCTTTATTCTGCTTCTGCTGGCGTCTGAAACAGGGCTGCAACATGTTCTTCATGGTTTGTTGTGTATATTATATTCACATCAACATTGACAGGGTCTCCTGCTATGTAATGTTTAAGTCTTTGCCCATTCACAACTTGAGGTTTGGTACCTTCAAAATTATTAATCTTAATTGCTCCAGACCGATAAACTTCTTCAATATGAAATGGTCCTTCCCACCTGGAAAGTAGTTTACCTCGAGAAAACCTGAAACGGGATCTGAACAACAAAACTTTATCACCAACATTAAATTCACGTTTCAGAATCTTCCTATCATGCCACCTTTTTACCTTTTCCTTGAACATTTTAGCGCTCTCGTAAGCTTCACTTCTCCATTCATCTAGAGAAGTCAAGTTCATGAGACGCTTCTCACCAGCTAATTTTAGGTCAGCGTTAAGCTCTCTAACAGCCCAGAAAGCTTTGTGCTCTAACTCTAATGGCAAATGGCAAGCCTTGCCATACACCATCTTATAGGGGGACATGCCCATGGGGTTTTTGTAAGCAGTTCTATATGCCCACAAAGCATCTCCTAACTTATTTGACCAGTCCTTTCTATTTCTGTTTACTGTTTTCTGCAAGATCAACTTAATCTCTCTATTGGTGAGCTCAACTTGCCCACTAGTTTGAGGATGATATGGTGAAGCAATTCTATGATTAACATCGTATTTGGCCAAAGCTTTTCTAAAAGCTCCGTGCGTGAAGTGTGATCCTCCATCGGTCATGAGATACCTTGGTACACCAAACCTAGGAAAAATTACATCTTTAAGCATTTTCAAGGATGTCTTGTGATCAACACTTTCAGTGGGGATTGCTTCAACCCACTTGGTCACATAATCAACAGCTACTAAAATGTGAGTGTACTTATGCGAAGAAAAAAAAAGGACCCATAAAATCAAAACCCCAACAATCGAAAGGTTCAATCACTAGTGAGTAATTCATAGGCATCTCATTCCTTCTACTAATGTTACCAACTCTCTGACATTTATCACAGGCTAAAACATAATTTCTAGCATCTTTAAAGAGAGTGGGCCAATAAAAACCTGGTTGAAGAACCTTATGTGCAGTCCTCTCACCGGCATGATGTCCTCCATAGGTACTATCATGACACCGTCTGAGGATGTCCTTCTGCTCATGTTCCGGAATGCATCTTCTCACGATCCCGTCGGGACCTTCTTTGAAAAATGTGGGTCATCCCAAAAGTAGTGCCTCAAATCGAACTTCTTCCTTTGCTGAAGTGTTAGACCTGGAGGCAAATACTTTGCAACAATAAAATTAGCATAATCTGCATACCAAGGATCGGAAAGAGATTGTACTTTTACAATGGCAAGTTGCTCGTCTGGAAAACTACCGTTAACTGGGATGGGGTCGTGCGGTATATCTTCCATCCTTGAAAGATTGTCCGCCACCGGATTGTCTTCCCCTTTCCTATCGACAATCTGCAAATCAAATTCTTGAAGAAGGAGTACCCATCTGATAAGCCTTGGCTTGGCATCCTTCTTTGTCATAAGATATTTAATGGCAGCATCATCAGTATGAATAATAACTTTGGAATCAACAATATACTACCTAAACTTATCACAAGCAAAAACTACAGCTAAGAATTCCTTCTCAGTAGTAGCATAATTTCTTTGAGCACTATCAAGGGTTTTACTAGCATAATGTATAACATTCAATTTCTTATCAACTCTTTGTCCTAAAACAGCTCCAACAGCAAAATCACTTGCATCACACATAATCTCAAAAGGTAAATTCCAGTCAGGTGGTTGTACTATAGGAGCAGTTATTAAAGCTTTCTTAAGGACTTCAAAAGCTTCCTTACAATTTTCATCAAATACAAAAGGAACATCCTTCTGGAGAAGATTAGTGAGGGGTCTCGAGGTTTTAGAAAAGTCTTTAATAAATCTTCTATAAAAACCTGCATGACCGAGAAAACTATGAATACCTTTGATGTCCCTTGGATAGGGCATCCTCTCAATAGCTTCGATCTTGGCCTTGTCCACTTCAATTCCCCTTTCGGAAATCTTGTGACCAAGAACAATTCCTTCATTAACCATAAAGTGGCACTTTTCCCAGTTGAGTACCAAATTTGTCTCCTCGCATCTCTGCAAAACTTTATTAAGGTTGTGAAGACAATGGTCAAAAGAAGTTCCATAGACGGAGAAATCATCCATGAAGACTTCCATAATATCCCCGCAGAAACCATGAAAGATAGCAGACATACACCTTTGAAAAGTAGCAGGGGCATTACATAAACCAAAAGGCATACGCCTGTAAGCATAAGTACCAAAGGGACAAGTAAAAGTGGTCTTCTCTTGATCGGCAGTGTTAACATGAATTTGAGAGAAGCCAGAATAACCATCGAGATAACAAAAGTGGGTATTTTTGGATAACCTTTCAAGCATTTGGTCGATGAACGGCAATGGGTAGTGATCCTTCCTAGTTGCCTTGTTCAACTTCCTGTAATCAATACACATTCTATATCCAATAATAATTCTCTGAGGTATTAATTCATTTTTATCATTAGGAACCACAGTTGTACCTCCTTTCTTAGGAACACAATGTACCGGACTTACCCACTTACTATCAGCTATAGGGTAGATAATACATGCGGCTAGAAGCTTGAGAATCTCAGTTCTCACGACATCCATCATCTTCGGGTTCAACCGTCGTTGATGATCAACAACTGGTTTAGCATCAGGATCAAGGTTGATAGTATGTTGACAGATAGATGGACTAATCCCCTTAAGGTCATCAAGGGTATAGCCAATTGCGCCTCGGTGTTTACGAAGTACTCCCAATAATCGCTCCTCTTCATATCCTGAAAGGTTAGAATTAATAATAACAGGATATACTTTCTTTTCATCTAAATAAGCATACTTGAGCGTATCGGGAAGAGGTTTAAGATCGAACACCGGATCTTCTTTCGGTTTTGATAAAATTCCCAAAGGTTCAACCGGAAGGTTGTACTTCAGAATAACAGGCTGCCTCAAGAATATTTCATCTAGTTCATTTCTTTCCTGCATATGCAAATCATTCTCGTGGTCCTCCATGTATTGCTACAAAGGATCATTAGGGGGAATAGCAATAGAGGCAATACTTTCAATAATTTTATCATCACTAGGTAAATCAGTACCACGAGGCTGCTTAGAGAACTTAGAAAAATTAAATTCATATGGCTCACCATCGAATTCAACAGAAACTTTACCTTTCTTGCAATCTATTATAGCTCCACAAGTTCTAAGAAAAGGTCTACCAAAAATAATTGGACAAAAATTGTCCCTCTCTGAACCAAGTACTAGAAAGTCGGTAGGGTATTTTACCTTTCCACATAGGACTTCAACGTCCCTCACAATTCCGATAGGAGAGATAGTTGTTCTGTTTGCAAGATGAATAGTAACATCAACTTCTTCGAGTTCACAAGGGGAAATCTCACCGACGATTTATTTATAAAGTGAATAGGGGATAGCGCTTGCACTCGACCCCAAATCGCATAGCCCATAATAATTGTGATCTCCTATTTTAACAGATACCACTGGAGTACCTGAAATTGGGCCTTTATTCTTGGCTGTGACAAGGTTAGTGGAAACAGCACAAAAATTTATATTGGAATCCAAAACATCATTAGTAGCAAGGTCTTTAATCAATGCAACTTGAGGATCGACTTTGATCTGGTCCTCAGGCTTATCAACTCTTCTCTCACTTTTATTTATTATGCCTGTCACAAGAGAGTGCTCCCTCATCCTCGTGGGAAAAGGAGGCTTTTCATATATAACTGCAGGAAAAATAGGGTCAGCAACATAAATATCAATAGGTGGTTCTTTAAAAGGTTCATGGTGCTGGTCTCCCTTCTTTTTAAAAGGATCAACATGAGAGGCAAAATTCTTACACAAATCAATCACTAGATGGGAATCAAGACCAATCTTAGAGCAAAAAGTATTGAAGTAATCAGTTTTAACATAGCTCTCAATATAATCATGTTCATAATTTATAGCGGGTTCAATACCTTTATCAATTTCCCAATCTTCGGTATTCCTCTGGATTCTTTCAATGAGATCCCACCTTTCTTCAACACTCTTCTTTTGAAATACCCCACTAGAGGAGGCATCCAGCATCTCTTTATCCTGACGAGAAAGCCTGGCATAAAAAATTGTAAGTATAATTTCCTTGGGAAGCTTATGAATAGGGCATTTGAGCATTATGGACTTCAATCTCCCCCAAGCTTGAGCAATGCTTTCTCCGTCACGAGACCTAAAGTTATAGATATAATTCCTGTCTCGATGAATTTCATGAAGAGGATAAAACTTAGTATAAAAGAGAGACATAAGCTCCTGCCAGTCCAGCAAGTGTGAGTTATCGAGAAGCCCATACCAATCTGAAGCTTTATCTATAAGTGATACGACAAACAATTTCCTCATGACAAACTCCCTCGATACACCTGCAAGCTTAAATAATGAACATAGTTGTGACAGATATAGCAAGTGTTCACCGGGATGTCTGTCTCCTGCATAACGATTAGCCAAAACATATTCGATAATACCAGCTGGTATTTTATAAGGCACAATTTCAGTAGGGGGAGGATCAACCACCACAGGTGTGGGGCGTCTTCCCGCAAGCATCGATCCAATAACAGGGTTATCCATAAGGACAAAGAGCAGCAATAGCAAAAACAAAAACAGAATTATATATAAAATAACTTTCTTACCAGTTTCACTTTACCAATAGCGCTACGCTCCCCGGCAACGACGCCAGAAAACGGTACTTGATGACCCACAACCGTAAGGGATCTATTGCAGCGTTTTCGATAAGTAAGAGTGTCGAACCCAACGAGGAGCAGAAGGTATTGATAAGCGATTCTGAGCAAGAAATTACTGCAAGCACTGAAAGATAACTTTTAGGGGTTTTCTCGGTATAAGCAACAGGAAAGTAAAAGCAAGTAATGTAAAAGGTACTGAGAGTAACAAGTGGCCCAATCCTTTCTTAGCAAAGGAGAGGCCTAGCAACTGAACTTATAAAGACTAAAGCGTTCCTGAGGACACACGGGAGAGGTAGTCATGTGCTTTCACCATATTCCGTATCGATACTATGTTATGTGTTGATAAGTGTTGAGTGGGTGGATCTATGCTAGTACACTCTCTATGTTGGGTAACGTAGTATTTTAAAATTTTCCTACGATCACGCAAGATCTATCTACCAGATGCATAGCAACGAGAGGGAAGAGTGTGTCTACGTACCCTCGTAGACCGGGAGCGGAAGCGTCAAGTGACGCGGTTGATGTTGTCGAACTTCTTCGCGATCCAACCGATCAAGCACCGAACGTATGACACCTCCACGTTCAGCACACGTTCAGCTTGATGACGTCCCACGAGCTCTTGATCCAGTTGAGCTTCACGGGAGAGTTTCGTCAGCACGACGGCGTGGTGACGGATATGATGTGTTCACCGGCGCAGGGCTTCGCCTAAGCTCCGCGACGGTATGACCGAGGTGTGATTCTGTGGAGGGGGGCACCGCACACGGCTAAAACAATTCAACTTGTGTGTCTTTGGGTGCCCCCCTGCCCCCGTATATAAAGGAGCAAGGGAGGGAGGCCGGCCTGCCCTTCCTGGTGCGGCTAGGGAAGGAGTCCTACTAGGAATAGGATTGCAATCCTATTCCTAGTAGGATTCACCAAAAGGAAGAAGGGGGAAAGGAATAGGAGAGGTGGCGCCCCCCCCCCAATCCTAGTCCAACTAGGAACCCTAGGTGGGGGCGCCGGCCAGCCCTATGGGCTGCCTCTCTCTTTCCCTTTAGGCCCACTATGGACCATCCCCTCTCGTAGGGGGTTCCGGTAACCCCCTCCGGCATTCCCGATAAATCCGAAACTTTTCCGGTATACTTCCGGTGTCCGAATATAGCCGTCCAATATATCAATCTTTATGTCTCGGACATTCCGAGACTCCTCGTCATGTCCGTGATCTCATCCGGGACTCTGAACTACCTTCGGTACATCAATACTCATAAACTCATAATACCGATCGTCATCAAACGTTAAGCGTGCGGACCCTACGGGTTCGAGAACTATGTAGACATGACCGAGACTCATCTCCGGTCAATAACCAATAGCAGAACCTGGATGTTCATATTGGCTCCTACATATTCTATGAAGATCTTTTATCGTTCAGAACCGCATAACAACATACGTTGTTCCTTTTGTCAAACGGTATGTTACTTGCCCGAGATTCGATCGTCGGTATCTCTATACCTAGTTCAATCTCGTTACTGGCAAGTCTCTTTACTCGTTCCGTAACACATCATCTTGTGACTAACTCATTAGTCTTTTGCTTGCAAGGCTTATTGTGATGTGTGTTACCGAGAGGGCCCAGAGATACCTCTCCGACATTCGGAGTGACAAATCCTAATCTTGATCTATGCCAACACCATGAATACTTTCGGAGACACCTGTAGAGCATCTTTATGATCACCCAGTTACGTTGTGACGTTTGATAGCACACAAGGTGTTCCTACGGTATTCGGGAGTTGCATAATCTCATAGTCATAGGAACATGTATAAGTCATGAAGAAAGCAATATCAGTAAAACTAAACGATCATTGTGCTATGCTAACGGATGGGTCTTGTCCATCACATCATTCTCCTAATGATATGACCCCGTTGATCAAATGACAACTCATGTCTATGGTTAGGAAACATAACCATCTTTGATCAATGAGCTAGTCTAGTAGAGGCATACTTGGGACATACTGTTTTGTCTATGTATCCACACATGTACTAAGTTTCCGGTTAATACAATTCTAGCATGAATAAAAGACATTTATCATGATATAAGGAAATCCAAATAACATCTTTATTATTGCCTCTAGGGCATATTTCCTTCAGTCTCCCACTTGAACTAGAGTCAATAATCTAGATTACAAAGTGATGATCCTCACACCCATGGAGTCCTGGTGCTGATCATGTTTTGCCCGTGGAAGAGGCTTAGTCAACGGGTCTGCAACATTCAGATCCGTATGTATTTTGCAAATCTCTATGTCTCCCTCCTTGACTAGATCGCGGATGGAATTGAAGCATCTTTTGATGTGCTTTGTTCTCTTGTGAAACCTGGATTCTTTTGCCAAGGCTATGGCTCCAGTGTTGTCACAAAAGATTTTCATTGGACCCAATGCACTAGGTATTACACCTAGATCGGATATGAACTCCTTCATCCAGACTCCTTCATTTGCTGCTTCCGAAGCAGCTATGTATTCCGCTTCACACGTAGATCCCGCCACGACGCTCTGCTTGGAACTGCACCAACTGACAGCTCCACCGTTCAATAAAAATACATATCCGGTTTGTGACTTTGAGTCATCCGGATCAGTGTCAAAGCTAGAATCGACGTAACCGTTTACGACGAGCTCTTTGTCACCTCCATATACGAGAAACATATCCTTTGTTCTTTTCAGATACTTTAGGATGTTTTTGACCGCTGTCCAGTGATCCACTCCTGGATTACTTTGGTACCTCCCTGCTAGACTTATAGCAAGGCACACATCAGGTCTGGTACACAGCATTGCATACATGATAGATCCTATGGTTGAGGCATAGGGAATGACTTTCATTTCCTCTCTATCTTCTGCAGTGGTCGGGCATTGAGTCTTACTCAACTTCATACCTTGTAAAACAGGCAAGAACCCTTTCTTTGACTGATCCATTTTGAACTTCTTCAAAATCTTATCAAGGTATGTGCTTTGTGAAAGTCCAATTAAGCGTCTTGATCTATCTCTATAGATCTTGATACCTAATATATAAGCAGCTTCACCGAGGTCTTTCATTGAAAAACTCTTATTCAAGTATCCTTTTATGCTATCCAGAAATTCTATATCATTTCCAATCAACAATATGTCATCTACATATAATATTAGAAATGCTACAGAGCTCCCACTCACTTTCTTGTAAATACAGGCTTCTCCAAAAGTCTGTATAAAACCATATGCTTTGATCACCTCATCAAAGCGTATATTCCAACTCCGAGATGCTTGTACCAGTCCATAGATGGATCGCTGGAGTTTGCATACTTTGTTAGCACCTTTTGGATCGACAAAACCTTCTGGTTGCATCATATACAACTCTTCTTTAAGATATCCATTTAGGAATGCAGTTTTGACATCCATTTGCCAGATTTCATAATCATAAAATGCGGCAATTGCTAACATGATTCGGACAGACTTAAGCATCGCTACAGGTGAGAAAGTATCATCGTAGTCAACTCCTTGAACTTGTCGAAAACCTTTCGCAACAAGTCGAGCTTTGTAAACAGTAATATTACCGTCTGCGTCGGTCTTCCTCTTGAAGATCCATTTATTTTCGATGGCTTGCCGATCATCGGGCAAGTCAACCAAAGTCCACACTTTGTTCTCATACATGGATCCCATCTCAGATTTCATGGCTTCAAGCCATTTTGCGGAATCTGGGCTCATCATCGCTTCCTCATAGTTCGTAGGTTCATCATGGTCTAGTAACATGATTTCCAGAACTGGGTTGCCGTACCACTCTGGTGCGGAACGTACTCTGGTTGATCTACGACGTTCAGCAGAAACTTGATCTGAAGTTTCATGATCATTATCATTAACTTCCTCACTAATTGGTGTAGGAATCACTGGAACAATTTCCTGTGATGTACTACTTTCCAATCCGGGAGAAGGTACAATTACCTCATCAAGTTCTACTTTCCTCCCACTCACTTCTTTCGAGAGAAACTCTTTTTCTAGAAAGGATCCGTTCTTAGCAACAAATATTTTGCCTTCGGATCTGTGATAGAAGGTGTACCCAACAGTCTCTTTTGGGTATCCTATGAAGACACATTTTTCCGACTTGGGTTCGAGCTTATCAGGTTGAAGTGTTTTCACATAAGCATCGCAGCCCCAAACTTTAAGAAACGACAACTTTGGTTTCTTGCCAAACCATAGTTCATAAGGTGTCGTATCAACGGATTTAGATGGTGCCCTATTTAATGTGAATGCAGGTGTCTCTAAAGCATAACCCCAAAACGATAGTGGTAAATCGGTAAGAGACATCATAGATCGCACCATATCTAATAAAGTACGGTTACGACCTTCGGACACACCATTACGCTGCGGTGTTCCAGGTGGCGTGAGTTGTGAAACTATTCCACATTGTTTCAAATGAAGACCAAACTCGTAACTCAAATATTCTCCTCCACGATCAGATCGTAGAAACTTTATTTTCTTGTTACGATGATTCTCTACTTCACTCTGAAATTCTTTGAACTTTTCAAATGTTTCAGACTTGTGCTTCATTAAGTAGATATACCCATATCTGCTCAAATCATCAGTGAAGGTCAGAAAATAACGATACCCGCCGCGAGCATCAACACTCATTGGTCCACATACATCAGTATGTATGATTTCCAACAAATCTGTTGCTCGCTCCATAGTTCCGGAGAACGGAGTTTTAGTCATCTTGCCCATGAGGCATGGTTCGCAAGCACCAAGTGATTCATAATCAAGTGATTCCAAAAGTCCATCATTATGGAGTTTCTTCATGCGTTTTACACCAATATGACCTAAACGGCAGTGCCACATATAAGTTGCACTATCATTATTAACCTTGCATCTTTTGGTTTCAATATTATGAATATGTGTATCACTATAATCGAGATCCAATAAGAATAGACCACTCTTTAAGGGTGCATGACCATAAAAGATATTATTCATTAAAATAGAACAACCATTATTCTCTGATTAAAATGAATAACCGTCTCGCAATAAACAAGATCCAGATATAATGTTCATGCTCAACGCTGGCACCAAATAACAATTATTTAGGTCTAAAACTAATCCCGAAGGTAGATGTAGAGGTAGCGTGCCGACGGCGATCACATCGACCTTGGAACCATTTCCCACGCGCATCGTCACCTCATCCTTAGCCAATCTTCGTTTAATCCGTAGTCCCTGTTTCGAGTTACAAATATTAGCAACCGAACCGGTATCAAATACCCAGGTACTACTACGAGCATTAGTAAGGTACACATCAATAACATGTATATCACATATACCTTTGTTCATCTTGCCATCCTTCTTATCCGCCAAATACTTGGGGCAGTTCCGCTTCCAGTGTCCAGTCCCCTTGCAGTAGAAGCACTCAGTTTCAGGCTTGGCTCCAGATTTGGGTTTCTTCGTGGAAGTAGCAACTGACTTGCTATTCTTTTTGAAGTTCCCTTTCTTTCCCTTGCCCTTTTTCTTGAAACTAGTGGTCTTGCTAACCATCAACACTTGATGCTCCTTTTTGATTTCTACCTCCGCAGCTTTGAGCATAGCGAAGAGCTCGGGAATTGTCTTTTGCATCCCTTGCATGTTATAGTTCATCACGAAGCCTTTATAGCTTGGTGGCAGTGATTGAAGAACTCTATCAATAACACTATCCTCGTCAACTTTGCAACCAAGTTGAGTCATATGATTGTAATACCCAGACATTCTGAGCAAGTGTTCACTGATAGAACTATTCTCCTCCATCTTGCAGCTGTAGAACTTATTGGAAATCTCATATTTCTCAATTCGGGCATTTGCTTGAAATATTAACTTCAACTCCTGGAACATCTCATATGGTCCATGACGTTCAAAACATCGTTGAAGTCCCGGTTCTAAGCCGTAAAGCATGGCACACTGAACTATCGTGTAGTCATCAGACCGCGACTGCCAGACGTTCAAAGCGTCTACATTAGCGGGATGGGGCTTGTCACCTAGCGGTGCTTCAAGGACATAATTCTTCTGTGCAGCAATGAGGATAATCCTCAGGTTACGGACCCAGTCCGTGTAATTGCTACCATCATCTTTCAACTTAGCTTTCTCTAGGAATGCATTAAAATTCAAAGGAACGGTAGCACGGGCCATTGATCTACAACAACATAGATATGCAAAAACTATCAGGACTAAGTTCATGATAAATTAAAGTTCGATTTAATCATATTAAATTAAAGAACTCCCACTTAGATAGACATCCCTCTGGTCATCTAAATGATCACGTGATCCAAATCAACTAAACCATGTCCGATCATCACGTGAGATGGAGTAGTTTCAATGGTGAACATCTTATGTTGATCATATCTACTATATGATTCACGCTCGACCTTTCGGTCTCCAGTGTTTCGAGGCCATATCTGCATATGCTAGGCTCGTCAAGTTTAACCCGAGTATTCTGCGTGTGCAAAACTGACTTACACCCGTTGTATTTGAACGTAGAGCTTATCACACCCGATCATCACGTGGTGTCTCGGCACGACGAACTTTCGCAACGGTGCATACTCAGGGAGAACACTTATACCTTGAAATTTAGTAAGGGATCATCTTATAATGCTACCGTCGTTCTAAGCAAAATAAGAAGCATAATAAGATAAACATCACATGCAATCAAAATATGTGACATGATATGGCCATCATCATCTTGTGCTTTTGATCTCCATCTCCAAAGCACCGTCATGATCACCTTCGTCACCGGTGCGACACCTTGATCTCCATCGTAGCATCGTTGTCGTCTCGCCAACTATTGCTTCCTCAACTATCGCTACCGCTTAGTGATAAAGTAAAGCAATTACATGGCGATTGCATTTCATACAATAAAGCGACAACCATATGGCTCCTGCCAGTTGCCGATAACTTTACAAAACATGATCATCTCATACAAAACCGTATAACTCATCATGTCTTGACCATATCACATCACAACATGCCCTGCAAAAACAAGTTAGACGTCCTCTACTTTGTTTGTTGCAAGTTTTACGTGGCTGCTACGGGCTTTAGCAAGAACCGTTCTTACCTACGCATACAAAACCACAACGATGTTTCGTCAAGTATGTGCTATTTTAACCTTCACAAGGACCGGGCGTAGCCACACTTGATTCAGCTAAAGTGAGAGAGACAGACACCCGCCAGTCACCTTTAAGCAACGAGTGCTCGTAACGGTGAAACCAGTCTCGCGTAAGCGTACGCGTAATGTCGGTCCGGGCCGCTTCATCTCACAATACCGCCGAAGCAAAGTATGACATGCTGGTAAGCAGTATGACTAGTATCGCCCACAACTCATTGTGTTCTACTCGTGCATATCATCTACGCATAGACCTGGCTCTGATACCACTGTTGGGTAACGTAGTATTTTAAAATTTTCCTACGGTCACGCAAGATCTATCTACCAGATGCATAGCAACGAGAGGGAAGAGTGTGTCTACGTACCCTCGTAGACCGGGAGCGGAAGCGTCAAGTGACGCGGTTGATGTTGTTGAACTTCTTCGCGATCCAACCGATCAAGCACCGAACGTACGACACCTCCGCGTTCAGCACACGTTCAGCTTGATGACGTCCCACGAGCTCTTGATCCAGTTGAGCTTCACGGGAGAGTTTCGTCAGCACGACGGCGTGGTGACGGATATGATGTGTTCACCGGCGCAGGGCTTCGCCTAAGCTCCGCGACGGTATGACCGAGGTGTGATTCTGTGGAGGGGGGCACCGCACACGGCTAAAACAATTCAACTTGTGTGTCTTTGGGTGCCCCCCTGCCCCCGTATATAATGGAGCAAGGGAGGGAGGCCGGCCGGCCCTTCCTGGTGCGGCTAGGGAAGGAGTCCTACTAGGAATAGGATTGCAATCCTATTCCTAGTAGGATTCACCAAAAGGAAGAAGGGGGAAAGGAATAGGAGAGGTGGCGCCCCCCCCAATCCTAGTCCAACTAGGAACCCTAGGTGGGGGCGCCGGCCAGCCCTATGGGCTGCCTCTCTCTTTCCCTTTAGGCCCACTATGGACCATCCCCTCTCGTAGGGGGTTCCGGTAACCCCCTCCGGCATTCCCGATAAATCCGAAACTTTTCCGGTATACTTCCGGTGTCCGAATATAGCCGTCCAATATATCAATCTTTATGTCTCGGACATTCCGAGACTCCTCGTCATGTCCGTGATCTCATCCGGGATTCTGAACTACCTTCGGTACATCAATACTCATAAACTCATAATACCGATCGTCATCAAACGTTAAGCGTGCGGACCCTACGGGTTCGAGAACTATGTAGACATGACCGAGACTCATCTCCGGTCAATAACCAATAGCGGAACCTGGATGTTCATATTGGCTCCTACATATTCTACGAAGACATGACCGACACTCGGAGTGACAAATCCTAATCTTGATCTATGCCAACACCACGAATACTTTCGGAGACACCTGTAGAGCATCTTTATGATCACCCAGTTACGTTGTGACGTTTGATAGCACACAAGGTGTTCCTACGGTATTCGGGAGTTGCATAATCTCATAGTCATAGGAACATGTATAAGTCATGAAGAAAGCAATAGCAGTAAAACTAAACGATCATTGTGCTATGCTAACGGATGGGTCTTGTCCATCACATCATTCTCCTAATGATGTGATCTCGTTGATCAAATGACAACTCATGTCTATGGTTAGGAAACATAACCATCTTTGATCAATGAGCTAGTCTAGTAGAGGCATACTAGGGACATACTGTTTTGTCTATGTATCCACACATGTACTAAGTTTCCGGTTAATACAATTCTAGCATGAATAAAAGACATTTATCATGATATAAGGAAATACAAATAACATCTTTATTATTGCCTCTAGGGCATATTTCCTTCACTCTAGACTAAGATGAGTGCACTCTTATGATTAAACACCTTGCAAGCATCCGCAAATACAAGATAGAATTTAAGGCAAAAGCCTAACCATAGCAATACGATCGAGGATCCATTATTCCCTTATGCAAAAGCGTGCGAACTGGGGTTCAGGTTTCTGTCACTCCGGCAACCCACCATAAGCATTCTTTATACACAATGTATTCTCCTAGGTCCTTAATAAGGCGAAGTGTTGGGTGTTCGACTCACACAACACCACTAGTAGAATGACAACACAACTTAAGTATCAAACAACACATATTACTTCAACAGCATATGACTACTAACAACAAGACTTTCCCCATGTCCTCAAGAACTAAGGTAACTACTCACGAGACATAAAAGAGATCATGATCAGTGGGGATAAATATGTGATAAACAATCTGGACATAATAATATTTCTCCAACAAAACTCAATAACATTCACCACAAAGTAGTAATCTACACCGATGGAGTAGAGAGGATAGGTAGTACGAGTTACAACACAAGTTACGATTGTAAGATGAGATTTGGATGAAGATGGAGATGGTGCTGGTGTTGGGGATGATGTTGATGATGATCTCGATGATGCCCGTGACGATGGTGATGACGATGGCGACGATCTCCCCTTCCGGGAGGTGATCTCCCCGGCGGAATCTGCCCGCCGGAGATGCCCTTTTCTTCTCTGTAGGTTTCCGCCTCGGAGCGGCGGCGGAACTCCGTAAAAATTCCCGTCTCTAGGGTTTTTGGATAACGGAGAGCATATATGCAAAAGGGGGCGGCCAGAGGTGGGCCAGGGGCTCCAGGCGACCCCCCGACGCGGCCAGGGGGGGCGCCCCCAGGCCGCCTGGGCACCCTGTGGCCCCTCTCTGGTTGCCCTTTCGCGTGCCTTCGTGATCCGTCCGAAAAATATCTCCCATCAATTTTCAGGTAATTTGGAGGTATTCTTCTTCAGCAACTCAGTGTCCACTTTTTACTGCTGAATCCTGCGTCTGCTGCTTCGGCATCGGAAAGTTTGCAAACTGTGTAAAATAGACCAAAACAACATAAGAACATCACCGTAACGTGAAATATATCAATGAATAAGGATAAATTATGATACAAAATAGTGATGCATTTTGGACGTATCACCTGGCCGAGGAGGGTGCACGGGAAATGGGGGCGCGTCGGGCTCGGGGCTGACGAGGAGGGGAGCCGCGCGGCGGCTGCAGGCTACAAGGAGGAAGGCGGAGGAAGGCGCTCGGGGCGGCCGGCTCGCGCCAGAGGAGGAGGGGGCGCTCGGGATGCGGACGAGGCTGCTTCGAGAGGAAGGAGGGTCGCGGCGACCGAGCTAGAGGCAGAGGGGCTCGAGGGAACCGAGAGGTGCGGGCGAGGGTTCGAACGAGCGAGAGAAAGAGGAGTGGCGGCGGACATGGGGAGAGCGAGGGGAGATGGAGCGAGGCTAGGGTTAGGGGAAAACGGGCCAGTGGGCCAGGAGAGAGGTGCGGCCGGCTGGGCCTGGAGGAATTGGTCCGGCTGGGGAAGTGGCCGACTGGGCCTGGAGGCCTGGCTGCAGGGCTCTCTTCCTTTTAAATTGCTGCTGTTTTCCAAAAAAAAAAAACAGAAAACCGCAAAGGAGAAAGAAAAGGAAGGAGGTGTTAGAAATAGAGTTAGGGCATGGGTTAAATTTTCCCGGGCTCATTAAAATAAGCATGATCCAAGAAAATTATAAGTGGCATGAAAGAAGGATGTAAATTCAAACACATTTGATTTTAATTCAAATGGATTGAACTATGACATGGTTTCGGAAGTGACCAAAATGTTGAGGTTTTGGAGGAACCTCGATAAACGGGAAAAGAAATATAGGGAAAGTTTTAAAGGTGAAACTTGAAGCAACATAAGTCTGGAGAATAATTGCAAGTGTGTTGGTTAATTCCAAACAAAATGGAATATTTATAATATAGCTCCCTAAATATTTGGGAGGATATGTTTTAAAGAGAAGTCATCCTTCCCTCGGTTTAAATGGACCGAAGGTCCACACGATTTATTTAAGTTGAGATGCAAAATAAAAAATGACATGATGGCATGATGACATGATGCAAAGCAAAATAAATAACACAAGCACAAATAAAACACACGGGAGAACCCGGAACATCTGGAATCTTCTGGAATCTTCTGGGACGTTGGTCTTCGGGCGTCACAACTCTCCCACACTAACAGAGGATCTCGACCTGAGATCCTAGAGATGGCAGCGGATAAAAACGGAAGAGGAAGAGGTAAAACAAAGTTGCTTCTTCGACAAACTGGTGAAACCACGAACCTTGGAGGGTTGAACAAATTGAAAGAAGAATACAACAGAGATGAATGAAGATGAAAAATACTCCGTTAGGAAAGATGAACAAGGAACATTATGCGAACCTTGTAGGTTGAAAGACATGAAACAAGAGCTCACGGATGACGGAAGAATTTCAAAACCACTCCGGTTAACCAAGATGGAGAGGGAATAAGAACGAAATAATTTGGACAGCACTCCATCTGAAAATGGAAGGAATTGAACAAAAACTTGAGGAGATGGAGTGATACTTGATGAAAACAACAACACACAGCCTCCGGAACAATTAAAAGAATGGCACAAAGGGGTAAGAAATAATTCAGACAACACTCCGGTTGAAAAGAGTGGAAAACTAGATAAGATGACGGAACTAGAATGGAGGACACAACACTCCGGTTAAAAGACAAGCAAGGGAAGAATATGATCTTGATAAAAACGAGATGATGGTCAAAGAGAGCAATATCTCAATAACTCCGGAATGAAAGAATAGCATATAGATCAATGAAGAAATGAACGGAGAAAATATGACAACTTCTCTCAAAATTGAATTTGAAAGAGCATCCTTACGAAGAAGGGTTGAACGGAGTTGTTGAAAAAAATCAACAACGAAAACGAATAAGCTAGGGGCTTATGGTGTTGCCTCCCAACCTTTTACCTCAAGGGTAATGTCAACAGTAATAGATTATGAAAACTTACATCCAAGTGGGCATATATATCAGGATCTTTCCAACACAATGTGCTTGCCAAAGGATAAAATGTAAAAAGGAAAGGTGAATTTCACCTTGACTCTTATAAGACAGGGATAATAGATAGGCCCTTCGCAGAGGGAAGCAGAGGTTGTCATGTGTTTTTATGGTTGGATGCACAAAGTCTTAGCATAGAAGAACTTCGCTTTATATTGCCACTTGTGATAAGGAACTTTATTATGCAGTCCGTAGCTTTTATTACTTCCATATCACAAGATCGTATAAAGCTAATTTCTCCCACACTAATAAATTATACATATTTTAGCGAGTTTGCAACATGACAACTTACTTGGAAGGATCTTTCTCAATCCATAGGTAGGTATAGTGGACTCTCATGGCAAAACTGGGTTTAGGGATATATGGAAGCACAAGTAGTAACTCTACTTAGTGCAAGGAGGTTTGGCTAGCATGAGGGGGAAAGGCAAGCTCAACATGTTGGATGATCCATGACAATATACTTTATTTCGGATATAAGAAGACATAACCCATTATGTTGTCTTTCTTGTCCAACATCAACACTTTAGCATGTCATACTTTAATGAGTGCTCACAATCATACAAGATGTCCAAGATAGTATATTTGCATGTGAAGCCTCTCTTCTTTTACTACTTCCTATTAATTGCAACGATGACCAAAACTATGTTTGTCACCTCCCAACAACTTTTATTTATCATACTCTTGTATGTGAAGTCATTACTTCCCATAAGATCGATATGATCTCTTTGATACTCTTTATGTTTTCTTTCTTTTTATCATGACCCAAGTGAGGAAATCAAGCCCTTGACTCAACACTAATCTTTATTATATAGCTCACAGACTTGATTACAAAGGGTAAAGCTCACAAGGCAAAAGCTCACAACTAGATCATGCTAACTTTATTCTAATAGATCAAGATACTACCAAAAGGACCGAACTAAGTAAAGCGGTAAAGATAGGAGTGATGGTGATACGATACCGGGGTCACTCCCTCAAGCTTGGCAGTTGCCAAGGGGAGTGCCCATACCCATATGATTATGTATCCTTCTTCGGGGGTGGTGATGATGGGGTTGTTGATGATGTAGGCTTGTTGTCCACCTTCCAAGGCATGGGTTCACCATCGTAAAAGGATGATCGAGTCTCCGGGATAGTCAAATCTGCAGCCAAACTCATCTTCTTGAATCTATATTCATACTCACAGTTTTGGTTTTGCAGGTCATAGATCTGGGCTTGGAGGTGTTCGATCTTCTCTTGAAGATTGGAGATAGCTTCCCCAAAGAACCTTGAGTCCAGCTTGAGGTTGTTGGCGAGCTCCGAGATCATCATGTGGTTGGCGTTTAGTCCTCGTTCCACCATACCTTGGCACTTGAAAACTTGCTGCTCCATTGCTTCGAGTCTTGTCTCCACGCTCCCGGTCCTCCTCGGCCCCTCAACATCACGGATGTGCAGCACCCCCTCATGCAACTCCATGGTTTTAGGGTGGTGCAGCACCTCCGCAAGGTAGGGGTTGATGACCTTCTCGAAGAACTTGTCCTTGGGGGTGTTGGAGGACGCCATGATGATCTAGATCTGTCAAAAACAGTAGCTCGAAACGAAAACAGAGGATTTTTGCGTGATACAGAGGTCAAAACCTTCGGGAGTATATATAATGAATTTTTATCGACCAAAAGGAGTAACCCACAAGAAAATGGAGTCAGGGGGACACACGGGGTGCCCACGAGGCAGGGGGCGCGCCCTCCATCCTCATGGATGCCTCGTGTCTCTTTCGGACTGCGGTTTATTTTTCTATTTTTCTAAATATTCCAAAACAGAGAAAAATTGCCTTTAGGACTGCTTTGGAGTCGGTTTACTTACCGTATCACGTACCCCTTCCTTTTCAGAGGCTGAATCGTTCTGGAAAGTGTCCCTTATGTATTCCTCCGGGGTTACGGTTTCAATAACATTAGTTTCAACATTTATAGGATTACCTGAGATATAATGTTTGATTATTTGACCATTCACCACCTTCGGATTTGTGCCTTCGAAGTTGTTGATTTTTATGGCACCAAAACGATAGACCTCCTCGATAACGTAAGGTCTTTCCCACTTGGAGAGAAGTTTTCCTGCAAAAAATCTTAAACGAGAGTTGTATAGCAAGACATAATCACCTACGTTAAACTCACGCTTTTGTATCCTTTTGTCATGCCATCTTTTAACTTTTTCTTTATACAGTTTAGCATTCTCATAGGCCTGGGTTCTCCATTCATCGAGACCGCTAATATCAAATAACCTCTTCTCACCGGCAAGTTTGAAATCATAGTTGAGCTCCTTAATAGCCCAATATGCCTTATGTTCTAGCTCAAGAGGTAAGTGACATGCTTTTCCTTATACCATCTTATATGGAGACATACTCATAGGATTTTTGTATGCAGTTCTATAGGCCCATAATGCATCATCTAGTTTCTTGGACCAATTCTTCCTAGACCTATTAACTGTCTTTTGCAAGATTACTTTCAACTCCCTATTACTTAGTTCAACTTGACCACTAGTCTGTGGGTGATAGGGTGATGCAATTCTATGGTTGACATCATACTTAGCAAGCATCTTACGGAAAACACCATGAATGAAGTGTGAACCACCATTAGTCATTAGATACCTAGGGACTCCAAACCTCGAGAATATAACTTCTTTAAGCATCTTAATAGATGTGTTGTGATCGGCACTACTAGTTGGAATAGCTTCTACCCACTTAGTAATGTAATCAACAGCAACTAAAATATGTGTGTACCCATTTGTCGGGGGAAACTGTCCTCCCACGAGCACCAATGGGACCGGAGCCCCTTCTACGTTGCGGTAAGGGAGCAGAGGGAGCACGGAGAGCAGATCGAGGAGCGCACGTGGGCAGTTTTACCCAGGTTCGGGCCGCGCGGACGCGTAAAACCCTACTCCTGCTTAGGTTGTATTGAGTTCTTGAGCTCGGGAGCTTGAAGATCTACAGTACTAGCTACACCGAGTGAGAGAGTTGTCTAGGTCTCGAACCTCCTCTACGTTGTGCATGGGCCTCCTTTTATAGCTCAAAGGGGTCACCGACAGGTGTCAACGTAGAGGAGGGTAAAAGTGTAAATTTGGTGGTAGTTGCAACAGTGCATGAATAGTATATGAACAGTGGTCTTCACCTAATTTTGACAATGGGGGAAAAGGGAATTAAATGCCCGTCGCCGTCGCCCCCAAAAGCGTCCTTCCGTGCTTCTCCGTTCGCCACGGCGGTAGCCTCGTCACCGTGGCTTGCCACCGCGTGCCCCAGGCTGCACAGCCGTCTGCCACGTGCCCCTGGAAGGGCCCCAGGGCGACGCGTGGGCAGATGAGCTGGAGCGCGGGCACACAGCGTAGGTTTCCCCGGCAAGCACCTTGCCGGGGTCGTGATCTTGCCGGGTCCGGAAGCTTGTCGCTCTCCGGGTCCTGCCGGGGCGCATGATGCGCCGAGGCATCTCTTTGAGATATGTAGTCCTTGGCCTTCCTGGCAAGCTCCTCTTGCCAGGGTCTTGTGCTAAAGTGATAACCTTGAGCCTGGTGCGGCCTTCCCGGCAAGCTCCTCTTGCCGGGGCCCTGATCTTCTGACTTGTATAGTTTGTTCTTGAATGGCTTCATAGGGACCAGAACGGTTCTTGGCGAGCACGTGGTAAGCCCTGCCACGGGAAGCTGCTACTGCCCGTGCACAAGTTGGGGTACTAAGGTACCCCTATCTTAGTACACCGACAGGAGCCCCCGGGCCTGGGCCACACACGGTGCCGAGCACTGTTGGGCCAGGCCCAAGACAGTGCACGGGCACACGCGGCCCACGGCAAGCCGTATCCCCTTCCGTATCCGCCGCGTCCCTCCCTAATGGCACGCGTCGATCGCGGCGTCGTGGGAGAGATCGTGGCCTGTTCTTTAATGGGAAATGCGGAACGTCCCCCACTTCCCCCTTAAAAGCAGAGGAAGCAGGGGCAGTTCCCTCCATCGTCTTCATTGCGCCTTGATTCTCCAGAAACCCCCGTCGCCCTCCGCCTCCCAAAGGTCGACAGAGACCCAAGCCCCTCCCTTCCTCCGCCGTCTCCCGCATCCGCGGCACCGTCGACCTCCTCGGCTCTTTCCTCGCCGCCCCCGCCATGGCTCCGAAGAGCGACAAGGCGAAGAGTGACAAGGCCAAGAAGGAGAAGTCCGAGCAGGCGGCGAAGCTGGCAGCCCTGCGGAAGAAGTGCGTGGTCTTCGCGCCGAGGCTTGGCGCGAGGGAGCTGCGGGACAAATACTATTTGTTCTGGGCGAGGGAGACCAAAGCTCATCCCCGCACCAGAGTCCTCCCCGCCGTCGCTGCTGACATGTTCCCCGGCGGGTACTTTTTCTTTGCCGCATTCTTCCATTGTGGTTTGTGCCCTCCGTACTCGGAGTTCTTTTGTGATGTAATGAATACGTATGGCCTCCAGCTCCTAGATTTCACCCCCAACGCCATCCTTACGATGGCCGTTTTCGCACATCTGTGCGAAAACTATGTTGGGGTTCATCCAAATGTAGCTCTTTTCCGCCACTTCTTCATGCCTAGAGTAGAGTCCGGTGCTCCCCTCTCTGGGGGCATCTCCTGGATCTTCAGGCTGAACAAGAAGGATGCGTACTTGAAGGGAGAGCTCCGCGGCAAGTGGGAGGAGTGGAGAGCCGATTGGTGCTGGGTGCTGGAAGCTAATCCTGAGCCCTTTACCTCGCTGCGCAAGACTGCCATAGTGCGCGGCAGGGATTGGAGTGAATTGGCCCCGGAGGACAGCAAGCTTCAGATCGCCCTCATTAGGATCATTCGTCTCTGGGTCGCCAATCTGACTGTTGGAGAAGTTGGAGCAGATTTCCTCCGCCGCCGCATCGCCCCTTTACAAGAAAGGAAGAGGCCCGCCTGGGAATTCGGCAATGCGGCAGACATCATGAGGCTGCGCCCTGGATTGAACTACAACTTCACCGTCTTGGAGTTGAAGGGGATGGTCCGGGAGCTCTTCAAGCATGACCCGACCCACCCGGAGTGGTTCAAACCTTCCCGGGGAGTGGTGCCGCTGTGCAACAGCACTGCCCGCGGTTCCATACGCGCGATAATGCCTGAGTGCGACTCCCATGGCGTCGTCCCCACTTGGCTGGAGCCTCCACCGGAGACCGTGCTGACCTTCTTCGACAACTTGGTCGAGAAGCCCCGCAATGTCGAGGAGAAGAAGGGCCTCATCCGGGATACTACTGACCGGGATGTAGCTTACATCGCCTCCAGGATGGAGGAGGCCGCCGCAGCTGCGGCTGCGGGCGAATTTGGATACACTGTGGACGAGGCAGAGGTCGCGGACGCCGTGAGTCAAGCAGAGGAGGCGGAAATCCTCAAGCTGCTGAAGATTGCGCCCGAGGAGTTTGCCGGGGAGCCTTCCGTGAAGCTTGCCGGGACGAGCGAGGTTGCCGGGGGGAGCAAGGCCGCCGGGCATGGTACTGAGTCCAGCGGGCCTGCCGAGGAGGAGGAGGACGCCGAGGCTGGAGATTCCGATGAAGACTCCGGTGGATCTCTGAATCTTGACGACGATGCCTCCTCATCCTCGGAGAACTCTCCGCCTCCGCCAAGCCCTCCGCAGCAACCGAAGAAGCGCCTCCGCAAGGCAGCTGAGACAGCGAGGCCACAGGCGCCTCGACAGCAGCCGACGCGCCGTGCGACGCGCGCCACCAAGACGAGCAAAGTCGTCAAGGAGGCTCCCCGTGCTCGAGCGCCAAGCGGAGGGGGATCCTCCCGGAGCGGAACGGGTGCTCCTTCTGCCCCTCGGTCCTCGGCGACAACGGGGGCCGGGTCTTCACAGCCCACAGCCCCGGAGACCGCCAAGCACCCGAGGGAGCCTTCTCCTCCTGCTCCTCGCGCGGAAGCGCACCAGGCGGAGTTTGACTTCTCCGCCCTCAGCTCCGACGAAGAAGAAGAGGAGTAAGTACTTGCAATTCTTTTAGTTTCTTTGATTTTGTCTTGATTTTCCTTGCTTGGTTCTGATCTTGTTTTTGTTTTGCTTCGCATGACCTTGACCCAGCGGATGGCGAAGAGGGCCAAGATCCCTGTGGTCAACATTGAGGACGACGAGCCCGTCGTGGCGACAAGCGACGCGCCGGCAACGAGCTTGCCGGATCAGCCTGCTGCTCCGAGGAGCAGCTCCCAGCGCAACCCCCAGCGTAAGTCTGGTACTTATCTTTCTGCTTGATGGGTGCGCTTGAGGTTATCATCTTGGTTGATGTTTTGTTGTCTTGTGCAGAAGTGGAGCCGCAGCCGCAGGAGCGCCAGGAGGTCGCCCCCGACGAGCCACTTGCTCCACCCTCCCCGCCAAGGATGAACTCCCCGGCAAGGGAGAACACTCCGCCAAGGACGGGCACTCCGCCAGGGGCGAGTACCCCGCCAAGGGTGAGCAGCCCGACAAGGGTGAGTGCCCCGCCAAGGGAGGGCGCAGGCGGCCCTCCGCCAGCAGGGGCCACTACTCCGCCGCCAAGGGAGAATTCCCCGGCGAGGGACCCCGTCGTCGAAGAGATCCGCGAAGGTAAAGCTTGTAATTTCTTCTTCCCGGATTTGTCTTTTTGGATATTTGCTTGATTCTTTCTTTTCTTTTTCTTCCACTAGATCCTCCTGCCCCAGAGCTGATGGAGACGTAGGCCACCGCTGAGGAGGAGGTGCACGGCGATGGCAGCAACGCCACTGCCACCGAGGGAATGGCTGGATCCGACGAGCCTGCCGCTGAAGAGACCGCCCCGACCGCATACGCCGCGGCTGGGGAAGGGACCGGCGACCGCACTGCCGGCCCAGAGGCCGCAGGAGCGCTGGACGCTGCACCGGCCGCCGAACCTTCCGCCTCCGCGGCTGGGCAGGGCGTCTACCTGGAGGCCGCCAACGGGGTTTTCATACAAGTCCCGTGGGCGTCCTCGTCTCGAGCACCCGCGGAGGGAGAGACCTTCGACGGAGAGGTCCTCGCCTCCGCCGGGCTGAAGGTCGTGGATGCGCCCGGCAGCAGCGACGAGCCCGAAGAGGAGAGACTCCTTCGTCGGCTCCTGGCCTTGTATCGGGCCAGGCAAGCGAAGTTGGAGTCTCGGGAGGCTCTGGCTGCCAAGGCTGGAGCTGACTTGGAGAAGCGCGCCGCGGAGCTCCGCGCCGCCAACCAGGCGGCCCTCCGCAACTTGGGGGCGCAGCAAGCATTTATCCTTGAGAAGGCTGAGGTAGAAGAGCAGCAGCGACTGGCCACCGAGGAGCTGTCTCGGCAGGAGGGGGCGCTCAACCAGCGGAAGGTCGACCTCGATAGCCATGAGGACGACCTCACCGCCCGGGAGCAAGCCATCGGCGGGGCCCTGAAGGAAGCGAGGGACGCTGCCGCTGCCGCGGAGACTGCCAAGAAGGACCTGGAGGCCAAGGTGGCGCAGACGGAGCTGTACCTGAAGGCGAGCGAGGAGAGGGTCACTGCGCTCAATGTGGAGCGGGAGAAAGATGCCCACACCAACTCTGAGCTGCAGGTACGTCTCTCCGAGAAGGGCAAAGAGCTCTCTGACGCCAGGAACTCCATCGCTGACTTAGAGCTGAAGGTTTCCACCTTGACTGACTCGCTCGACGCCGCCCGGGACCGCGAGACGAAGCTGAAGGACGAACTCCGCAAGGAAAGGGCCTTGGTGGAGAGCGTCGCCGTCTCGGCGAACAACTTCAACCGGGCAGTGGAGCAGTGGACTGATGAGCTGGTCACCTCCGCTGCCAATATTGACATGGAGATGATGGCGCTGAGGGCGGAGCATCTCGTGTACTCCCCGGACGAGAGTCTCCCCCACAGCGCCAAGTTGAGTCTGTTCTTCAGGGGAATTGCGCCGGCGCTTGCGCGGCTGCGGGAGAAGATCCCCGTGCAGCTGGCCGACGAGGCGCGTCGGCTCTGCATGGGCACCATGGAGCGGGTCTTATCGAAGATCGTCTACTGCAACCCCGGCATCAACCTCGTCAATGTCCTCCGCTCCTTGCCACCCGAAGCTGACCAGGAGGCGTTGAAGGCGCAAGTTGCCCACATCGTCGCCAAGGTGGGCAAGATCACGAGGCGTGAAGGCGACCACACATATTAGATTCCTTTCTTTTTGCTTCCTTTGCCGCTGCCAATTAAGTCATAGGCAGTAGTTGATTAGAACAGCGGCAAGCTATCTTTGTAACATACACTTTTATTTTGGGGTAATCAATGCGGTGTTATCTCCCTTGCTTTTGGCCCTTTACTTTGTATGCTTTTTACCCTACGCTTTTAGGGAACTTGCCGGCAAGGGGCCCTTGCCGCGAGCGCTGAGTGCGGGACTCTTAGCAGCCTGCTAGCAAGGACCTTGTCGGCAAGCAACCTTGCCGCAGCTAGTCGCGACGCACTTACATTGCTGAGCGAATTCGAAAACGAAGTAAGGGCGCGACACTTGTCGCATCTCACTTAAGCCGTTGAGCGTGCTCGAAACAAAGCAAGGGCGCGGCTAGCTACAGGTAGGTTCCTTCGCGCACAGGTTTTCCATACAAAGTGTGGTTGTTCAAGGAAGACAACTAAAAATTTTGAAATACTCAAACTTTGGTAACTTAACTTTCATAGATTGTTTGTTCCCCGACAAGGCTTCTCTTTCTTGAACAGTACTTGGTTCATGCCTCCATCTCCTTCCCCCCCGGCAAACTTGTGCGCGAGGAATACTCCTTCAGCTTAAGAGGGAAAGACAAAGAGGAGGAAAAACAAGTATAGGGCCTCATGGCTTGCTAGTGCTTACCGGGGATGTGCGTTGCACAAGGTGTCAGATGATGCATGCAAATAACAAAGAAAAGCATGGAAATGACAAATAGTGCGAAGCATAAAAGCTTTACTGATGCACGGGATCTGCGCCCGGCTTTGTACAAAGGTTTACATGCAACAGCGGCAAGACTTGTACAAAAGGTGGTTGCCGGAGCGGATCACGGCAACCGCGCCTTATGGGTGAAACTTGCGAAGATGCTCTATGTTCCAGGAGTTGCTCACCGGTAAGCCTTCTTCGGTCTCAAGGCGGACATCGCCGGGCCTTGTGACTTGTCTCACCCGATAAGGGCCTTCCCACCTCGGCGTCAACTTGTTGGAATTCTTGGCGGACTGAACACGCCGAAGAACAAGGTCGCCTTCCTCGAGACTCCTGGCCCTGACCTTGCGGCTATGATAGCGACGCAAGGCTTGCTGGTATCGAGCAGCTCGTACAGCAGCCTGGAGACGTTCCTCCTCAAGGAGCAATGCGTCATCTTGTGGCAGTTGCTCTTGCTCGAGCTCATCTTAAGCGAGCACTCGAGGAGATCCGTATACGAGTTCCGTGGGGAGAACTACCTCTGCTCCATAGACAAGAGCAAAGGGTGTCTGTCCGGTGGCTCGATTTGGTGTCGTCCTGATTGACCAAAGAGCCGCCAGCAACTCCTCTATCCAGTTTCTTCCGCACTTGTGCAGCCTGTCGAAGGTCCTTGTCTTGAGTCCGCGCAGCACTTCAGCATTGGCCCTCTCCGCTTGACCATTGCTCCTCGGGTGAGCAACAGAAGCGAAGCAGACCTTGGCGCCAAGGTCTTGGACGTACTGCATGAAGGTGCGACTTGTAAACTGTGTGCCGTTGTCGGTGATGATCCTGTTAGGGATTCCGAAACGGCAAACAATCGATCTGAAGAACCTGACTGCTGACTGTGCTGTCACCTTTCTCACTGGTTCCATTTCTGGCCACTTTGTGAACTTGTCGATAGCTACGTACAAGTACTCAAAGCCCCCGACTGCGCGGGGAAAGGGCCGAGAATATCGAGCCCCCAGACCGAGAAGGGCCAGGACAAAGGGATCGTCTGGAGAGCTTGAGCTGGCTGGTGAATTTGCTTGGCATGGAACTGGCACGCTTCACACTTGGTTACTTGTGCAGTTGCATCTTGGAGGGCTTCTAGCCAGAAGAACCCTTGCCGGAACGCCTTCCCGGCAAGTGCCCTTGCGCCAATGTGGTGGCCACATATGCCTCCATGTATCTCTGCCAACAGCTTCTGTCCATCTTCCCTGGAAATGCACTTCAACCTGACACCATTGAGTCTTCTTCTGTACAGTTCATTGCCAACGAACTGGTACATACTTGACTGCCTGGTTATTTTCTCTATCTCTTCTGGCTCGTCGGGAAGTTCTCCAGTTTGCAGAAAACGGACGATTTGCTGTGCCCATGCTGGAGCCTGAGGATCAACAACAAGGACTAAAGGCATGAGGGCTGCTGCGGGAACCTCAGCTTCTACGGCTAGAATCTACGGCTCTGCCGGAGCTGATGGTCCCCCGGCAAGCCTGCCGGGGCAAGGCTTGTCGGGAACGCCTGCTTCAACTATACAGACCCTTGGATCTGCAGGAGCAAACTGTTCCTCAGCATCTTGGCTGTTGATCTTGGGGACCTTGGCGGCGGCTTCGGGAAGATCCGCCGGCAAGTAATCGCCGGAGACCAACTTTCTCTTCTTGTTTTGCCCAACTAATGGTGTAACGGATGGCTGAGTTAACTTGAGCACGAAGGTCCCTGGTTCCACAGGTAACTTCATTGCAGCACACTTTGAGAGGCCATCTGCAATATCATTCTGAGCTCTTGGGACGTGCTCCATTTGCAGACCTTCAAAGTGCTCTTCAAGCATCCTCACTTCATCGACATAAGCTTCCATCAAAGGGCTCTGGTAACTCTTATTCACTTGTCGGACCACCAACTGTGAATCTCCCCGCACAATCAACTTCTTGATCCCAAGCTCGGCCGCAATTCTGAGGCCGGCAAGCAAACCTTCATACTCAGCAGTATTGTTTGTTGCTTGCTCCTTGGGAAAGTGCATCTGGACAACATACTTGAGGTGATCTCCGGTGGGCGCTATGAGTACTACGCCGGCACCGGCGCCTTGCAGCGAGAAAGCACCATCAAAGTACATTCATTGCTCGCTTCTTGGACGGGGACGCTTGTCTCTGGGACTTCTTCATCTGGCGTTGGGGTCCATTCTGCTATGAATTCTGCCAAAGCTCTGCTCTGTATGGTTGAAGTACTCTCAAACTTGAGACCAAAGCTTGACAGCTCCAGTGCCCACTCGACGATCCTGCCTTTTGCTTCGGGATTCTGCAATATCCTTTTCAACGGAAAGCGAGTGACCACCGTTATCTCGTGTGCTTGGAAGTAATGGCGCAGCTTCCTTGAGGCCATGAGGAGGCCGAAAAGCAACTTCTGCACCCCAGAGTATCTTGATCTAGCCCCCTGCAAGAGGGAACTTACGAAATACACTGGGCGCTGCACCATCTTCTTTCGCACTTCACCTTGTTCTTGCGCAGACTTGTCCTTGCCGGGGCCAGAGCTTGTCGGGGAAGCCCCCTGCTTGTCGCTGGATTCGCTTACCGGGGATGTGGGTTCCTCATCTGCCTCCCTCTCCGCTACTAACGCAGCACTAATCACTTGATTGGTTGCCGCTAGGTACAGCAGCAACTTCTCTTGTGGCCTAGGTGCGACAAGTATTGGAGTGGAGGACAGGTATCCTTTCAAATCTTGCAGCGCTGCCTCCGCTTCCGGAGTCCATTTCATGGGACCTGCCTTTTTCAAAATTTTGAAGAAAGGCAGGGCGCGCTCTGCAGACTTTGAAATGAACCTGCTGAGGGCAGCCACACAACCAGCAAGTCTTCTTACGTCCTTGACGCGCTTCGGGGCTTCAATCTGCTCGATGACTTTTATCTTGTCGGGATTGGCTTCAATCCCCCTCTGGGACACAAAGAACCCGAGAAGCTTGCCGGAGGGGACTCCGAAGACGCACTTCTCGGGGTTCAACTTGAGCTGTATCTTGCGCAGATTCTCAAAGGTTTCCTCTAAGTCTTGGATCAGGGTATCCTTGCTCTTGCTCTTGACCATGATATCATCCATGTAGGCTTCTACATTCCTGTGGATCTGTGGCTCAAAAGCAGTGTGCACCACCCTCGCAAATGTTGAGCCTGCATTCTTCAATCCAAAGGGCATGCGTATGAAGCAATATGTGCCGCATGGAGTAATGAATGCAGTCTTCTCTTCATCTTCCTTGGCCATGAATATCTGGTGGTAACCTGAGTATGCATCAAGGAAGGAAAGCAGCTCACATCCGGCGGTGGAGTCAACAATTTGGTCGATGCGTGGCAAGGGAAAGGGATCCTTGGGACAAGCTTTGTTCACGTCGGTGAAGTCTATACAAAGTCTCCACTTTCCATTAGCCTTTCGCACGACAACTGGATTGGCCAACCACGTGGGATGTATTACGCCTCTAACCAGGCCTGCTGCTTCTAACTTCTTTATCTCTTCAGCTATGAACTCTTGGCGCTCCATGGCTTGCTTTCTGACCTTCTGCTTGACGGGCCGCGCGTGAGGACAAACAGCAAGCTTGTGCTCCATTACCTTCCTGGGAACGCCGGGGATGTCAGACGGTTGCCATGCAAACACGTCGACATTCGCCCGCAGGAAGGCAATGAGCGCGCTTTCCTATTTGTGGTCGAGTGTAGCACTGATGGTGAAGGTACCACCAGTGCCGTCCTCCTTGGCGGACACCTTCTTGGTTGCCGGTGGAGCTGCCATTCCTTTCTTACACTTGCCGGTGGAGCTCGATGGCGCGTCCTCGACGGCAGCGCAGCACTCCGAAGAGGTGCGTTTGCCGGAGTGGGCCCCAGAGCTCTTGCCGGACTTGGTCTTGTTCTTCCCCCCGGGAGCTTCAGCGGCAAGTGTGTTGCTCTCTGCTGCGGTTGCTGCATCCCGGTAAATCTTGTCTGCGCAGATAAGCGCGTCCTTCTTGTCGCCAGGGACAGAGATGACGCTTATCGGCCCCGGCATCTTGAGCATGTTGTATGCATAGTGGGAAGCTGCCATGAACTTGGCGAGGGCAGGACGGCCAAGTATCCCATTGTATGGTAATGGGATATCAGCAACGTCAAACGTGATTCTCTCCGTCCTGAAGTTGAGCTCCCCGCCAAAGGTCACTGGCAGCGTAATCTTCCCCTTCGGCTTGCTCCTTCCCGGGTTGATCCCTTGGAACGACCCGGTTTCCTCGAGCTCGCTGTCTGGGATCTGTAGCTTTTTGATCACAGCTGAGGAGATCAAATTCAGGCCGGCCCCGCCGTCAACCAACATCTTGGTGACCTTGAGGTTGCGGATAGTTGGTGAGACCAACATCGGCAAGCACCCGACCGCAGTTGTGCGGTCAGGGTGGTCCTCAAGGTCAAAGATGATGGGCGTGCCGGACCACTTCAGCAGCCTGCGTGACTCGACGGGCGGCTCAGCTGCATTCACTTCTCGCACCCACTGCTTGAGCTGGCGGTGGGAAGTGTGCAGAGAGGCACCTCCGTCGACACACAGAACCTCTGTGGCCTTCTGGAACTCCTGCTCGCTGTTGTCTCCTTCTTCCATGTCATCATCGTCGTCTTCATCCTCATCCTTGTCGCGGCCCCGGGGAGGTCTATCACCTTGCTGCTGCTTGGCCTTGCCGCGGCGTCCTCCCCGGCCATTGAACGACTGCTTCTTGCTGGGCTCTCCTCCGCCTCCTTGGGCCTTCTCCTTGTCACGTCGCTCGTATTCAGCCTTCTGCTGCTCTACGAGGTATTCCACTCTTTTGCAGTTCTGGAGATCATGGCCCTTGGTGCGGTGGATCTTGCAGTACTGCTTGTCGGAGCCGTCCTGCTTGTCGGCTGCCGCTACAGGGGCGGGCTCCTTGCCGGAACCGCCAGCATGTGCCTTCTTGGCGGGAGCCTCCTTGCCGGATTGCTCGACAACCAGCACCTCCTTGCTCTTCTTCTTTCTGTTATTCCGCCGCCGGTTCTTCCTTGCCGGGGCGGCATCCTCGCTGTCGCTTCCTCCTGTGCCAGTATCCTCTCCGGGGAGTCTCCTCCCCTCTTCAGCGCGCGCGCACTTGTCAGCCAGAGCGTAGAGCTCGCTGACATCCCGAATCTTGGTCATGGCCATCTCCTCCCTCATCCGGCGGTTACACACGTTCTGGTGAAACGCGCTGATAACCGCGGCAGGGTGGACGTCGGGAATGTTGTGCTGGACGCGGCTGAATCTTTGGATGTATTTGCGCAGGGACTCTCCCTCCTTCTGGGCTAAGATGTGGAGATCGCTCTCCTGGCCGTGGGGTTTGTGGCCGCCTGTGAAGGCGCCGACAAACTGGTGGCACAGATCCGCTCATGAAGAGATGGAGTTCTCCGGCAAGTGCATAAGCCAAGACCGGACGTTTGGCTTAAGCACTAGCGGGAAATAGTTGGCTAGGATCTTCTCGTCGCGTCCCCCGGCATCCTACACCGCAATGGTGTAGATGCTGAGGAACTCCGAGGGGTGTGTCTTGCCGTCGTACTTCTCGGGTACGTCGGGCTTGAAATTCTTCATGCTGGGCCACTGGACTTGCCGAAGCTCACGGGTGAACGCAGGGCAACCTGCCGCGTACGGCAAGTCGCCTGGTTCACCGGGCACGTGCGTGTCGACAGCGGTCCCAGCGCGCTGATCTGACTGTCTTCGGGCTTCTCGTTGACGCTCGATGCGAGTCCGAGCGTCCTCTTGCCGCCTGTCGTCTAGGACTTGGCGCTGATCGCGGCGAGCCCGCGGATCCGACGACGCCGTAGAGTCGTCGTCGACGTTGATCCGGCGGGGTGGCAATTTCTGCTTCCGCAGCGGGGAGTGCACGGTGGTTGCACCCCCGGCGGTCTTGTCTCCATCGGCCTTTGTCTGGTCGACTTGCCGCGGCCGCGATGTTGCCGGCTGCTGCGGCGTGTCGTTGTTGGCGAAGGCAATGAGGCTCTGGATCGTCGCCCTCCAGTCTTCGGCTTTATCTGCCGCTGGAGGGAAGTCGAGGAGCAGCTGTGCTCTTGCTAGAGCTTCTGCTGGAGAGGAGGGGAGCGGCGGCGAGCGGTGCGAGGAGCGGGATACGCTCGGACTTCTAACAACGTTAGAAGGAGCATGTTCCCGCCCCGGCGACCGCGCCTTGCTCGTACCAGCGCGCTGGCCTTGAGCATCCCACGATCCTCCGGCTTGGCCACGCCCCAGCAAGCGTATGGTACCTCCAGTACCACGCCACTGCGGGTCTTGCACCTCCTGGGAGGGACGTGGGGCGTGTACTGACACCGAGGCTTTGGAATTCGCCCGGTCGTCCGTCTTGTCCTTGGACTTGGTGGCGCCGTGAGTCTCCTCACCGGCGGTCACCCTTCCGCCGGCGTCTCCTCCACCAACCGTTGGTTCTGGTGGCGGTGGAATCGACGCAGACGGGCCTCCGACCTCCGAAGCCTTCTTCTTCGGAGGCATGTCGTTGTAGTCGAAGAAGCTGATGAAGTTGGAGAGGTTGATGAAGAATGCGCCCGCGTGAGCGCCGGATCAGGTTCACACAACCTCGACGCCCCCTACCTGGCGCGCCAAAGATGTCGGGGGAAACTGTCCTCCCACGAGCACCTATGGGACCGGAGCCCCTTCTACGTTGCGGTAAGGGAGCGGAGGGAGCACGGAGAGCAGATCGAGGAGCGCACGCGGGCAGTTTCACCCAGGTTCGGGCCGCGCGGACGCGTAAAACCCTACTCCTGCTTAGGTTGTATTGAGTTCTTGAGCTCGGGAGCTTGAAGATCTACAGTACTAGCTACATCGAGCGAGAGAGTTGTCTAGGTCTCGAACCTCCTCTACGTTGTGCATGGGCCTCCTTTTATAGCTCAAAGGGGTCACCGACAGGTGTCAACGTAGAGGAGGGTAAAAGTGTAAATTTGGTGGTAGTTGCAACAGTGCATGAACAGTATATGAACAGTGGTCTTCACCTAACTTTGACAGTGGGGGACAAGGGAATTAAATGCCCGTCGCCGTCGCCCCCAAAAGAGTCCGTCCGTGCTTCTCCGTTCGCCACGGCGGTAGCCTCGTCACCGTGGCTTGCCACCGCGTGCCCCAGGCTGCACAGCCGTCTGCCACGTGCCCCTGGAAGGGCCCCAGGGCGACGCGTGGGCAGATGAGCTGGAGCGCGGGTACACAGCGTAGGTTTCCCCGGCAAGCACCTTGCCGGGGTCGTGATCTTGCCGGGTCCGGAAGCTTGTCGCTCTCCGGGACCTGCCGGGGCGCATGATGCGCCGAGGCATCTCTTTGAGATATGTAGTCCTTGGCCTTCCTGGCAAGCTCCTCTTGCCAGGGTCTTGTGCTAAAGTGATAACCTTGAGCCTGGTGCGGCCTTCCCGGCAAGCTCCTCTTGCCGGGGCCCTGGTCTTCTGACTTGTATACTTTGTTCTTGAATGGCTTCATAGGGACCAGAACGGTTCTTGGCGAGCACGTGGTAAGCCCTGCCACGGGAAGCTGCTACTGCCCGTGCACAAGTTGGGGTACTAAGGTACCCCTATCTTAGTACACCGACACCATTAGAGGCAGGAAATGGTCCCATATAATCAAAGCCCCAAACATCAAATGGTTCAATAAAAAGTGAATAATTCGTAGGCATTTCTTGACGTCTACTAATATTACCAATTCTTTGACATTCATCACAAGATAAGACAAACTTACGGGCATCCTTGAAGAGAGTAGGCCAATAAAAACCAGATTGCAATACCTTATATGCAGTTCTATCTCCCGCATGGTGTCCTCCATAAGCTTCGGAGTGGCACTTGCGTAGGATCTGTTCCTGTTCATGCTCAGGTACACAACGTCTAATAATACCATCTACTCCTTCTTTATAAAGATGTGGGTCATCCCAGAAGTAATGTCTCAAATCATAGAGGAACTTTTTCTTTTGCTGGTATGTGAAGCTAGGAGGTATAAACTTAGCAACAATATAATTAGCATAATCAGCATACCATGGAGCAGTACGAGAAGTATTTATGATAGCTAGTTGTTCATTAGGAAAGCTACATCAATAGGTTGTGGGTCATCAAGTATATTCTCTAACCTAGACAAGTTATCTGCTAGGGGGTTCTCAGCTCCCTTTCTATCGATAATATGCAGGTCAAATTCTTTTAGCAAGAGGACCCATCTAATAAGTCTAGGTTTAGCATCTTTCTTTTCCATAAAATATTTGATAGCAACATGATCTGTGTGAATAGTTACTTTAGAATCAACAATATAGGGTCTAAACTTATCACAAGCAAACACAACTGCTAAAAATTCTTTCTCAGTGGTAGCATAATTTCTTTGGGCATTATCTAGAGTTTTACTAGCATAGTGAATAACATTCAATTTCTTATCAACTCTTTGCCCTAAAACAGCTCCTACAGCATTATCACTAGCATCGCACATAATCTCAAAGGGTAAATTCTAGTCAGGAGGTTGGACAATAGGTGCAGAGATCAATGCTTTCTTAAGTATTTCAAATGCTTCTAGACAATCATCATCAAAGACAAAAGGAATATCTTTTTGTAAGAGATTAGTCAGAGGCCTGGAGATTTTAGAGAAGTCCTTTATGAACCTCCTATAAAACCCGGCATGACCAAGGAAACTTCGTATACCTTTGATGTCCTTAGGGCATGGCATCTTTTCAATAGCATTAACTTTAGCTTTGTCAACTTCAATTCCTCTTTCAGAAATTTTATGTCCCAAGACAATGCCTTCATTAACCATAAAGTGGCACTTCTCCCGATTCAAGACCAGATTAGTGTCTTCACATCTCTGCAAAACTCGATCAAGGTTTCTTAAGCAATCATCAAAAGAAGTTCCATAAACGGAGAAATCATCCATGAAAACCTCAACAATCTTTTCACAAAAATCAGAGAATATAGCCATCATGCATCTTTGAAAGGTAGTAGGTGCATTACATAAACCAAAAGGCATACATCTATAAGAAAAGGTACCGAAAGGACAAGTAAAAGTGGTCTTCTTTTGATCCCCTTTTGACACAGGTATTTGAGAGAAATCTGAATAACCAACTAGAAAGCAGAAATGAGTATGTTTGGATAACCTTTCTAGCATTTGATCAATAAATGGCAAAGGTTAATGATCTTTCTTAGTAGATTTATTTAACTTACGGAAATCAATTACCATCCTATAACCCGTAACTATTCTTTGCGGGATCAATTCATCTTTATCATTAGGAACGACAGTCATACCTCCTTTCTTAGGAACACAATGGACTTGACTTACCCACTGGCTATCAGCAACTGGATAGATAATACCTGCCTCTAGAAGCTTTAGAATTTCCTTCCTTACCACTTCTTTCATCTTAGGATTTAACCGTCGCTGATGATCAATAACTGGTTTAGCATTTTCTTCCAATTTTATCTTGTGTTGGCATATAATGGGACTAATGCCCTTAAGATCATCCAGAGTATATCCAATAGCGGCACGGTGCTTCTTCAGTGTTTTCAATAATTTTTCTTCTTCCTGCTCTGAAAGGTTAGCACTAATAATAACAGGATATATCTTCTTTCCATCAAGATAAACATACTTAAGATTGTCAGGTAAAGGTTTAAGTTCAAACACGGGATCACCCTTGGGTGGAGGAGGATCCCCTAGGATTTCAACAGGCAAGTTGTTTTTCAATACAGGTCCCTGTGTAAGGAATATTTCCTCTATTTCCATTCTCTCATTCATATGCATATCATTTTCGTGGTCTAGCAGGTATTGTTCTAAAGGATCATTAGGTGGTACGACAATAGAAGCAAGACCAATAATTTCATCCTTATTGGGTGGTGCCTTTTCAAGGGGTTGTCTACGGAATTTAGCAAAGTTAAAATCATGAGACATATCCCCTAATCCAGCCGTGACAATATCTTTCACGCAGTCTATCTTGGCATTAACGGTATTCAAGAAGGGTCTACCAAATATAATGGGACAGAATGCATCTTGTGGGGAACTAAGAACAAGAAAATCAGCAGGGTATTTGACCTTTTCACACAAGACTTCAATATCTGTAACAATCCCAACTGGTGAAATAGTGTCTCTATTGGCAATCTTAATAGTAACATCAATCCCTTCTAGCTCGACAGGTGCAACATCATGCATAATTTCGTTATATAAATCAAGGGGGATAATACTCGCACTAGCACCTACGTCGCATAAACCATGATAACAATGATCTCCTATCTTAACAGAGATAACAGGCAAGCCTACAACAGGTTTATGTTTATTCCTAGCATTGGGTTTGGCTATTCTAGGAGACTCTTCTTGGAGGTAAATAACATGTCCATCTAAATCTTCTACCAAGAGATCTTTAACCATAGCAACACTAGGTTCAACTTTAATTTTCTCAGAGGGTGTAGGTGTCCTAGTATTACTCTTACGAACTACAGTTGAAGCTTGAGCATGATCCTTTATCCTAACAGGGAAAGGTGGTTTCTCAATATAAGCGGTGGGTATAACAGGATCAACATTATAAGTGATAGTATTTTCTTCAACTTTAATAGGTTCAACTACTTTTACTTCAATGGGGGGATGGTATTTAAACCACTTCTCCTTGGGGAGATCAACATGAGTAGCAAAAGATTCACAGAAAGAAGCTACTATCTCAGAGTCAAGTCCATATTTAGTGCTAAACTCATGCAAAACATCGGTATCCATAAAAGCTTTAACACAATCAAACTTAGGGGGTCATACCTGACTCCTTACCTCTATCGAGATCCCAATCTTCAGAGTTGCGTTTAATTCTTTCCAATAAATATCATTTGAAGTCAATAGTCTTCATCATATAAGAGCCAGAACAAGAAGTATCGAGCATGGAGCGATTATTATGAGAAAGTCGAGCATAAAATTTTTGAATGATCATTTCTCTTGAGAGCTCATGATTGGGGCATGAATATAACATTGACTTAAGGCTCCCCCAAGCTTGAGCGATGTTTTATCCTTCGCGAGGCCAGAAATTATAAATATAATTACGATCACGATGAACCTGGTGCATAGGGTAGAACTTCTGATGAAATTCCAACTTTAGACGATTATAGTTCCATGATCCCATATCATCGCATAGCCTAAACCATGTCAATGCATCTCCCTTCAAATATAAAGGGAAGACCTTCTTCTTGATAACAGCCTCGGGCATACCTGCAAGCTTAAATAATCCACAAACTTCATCCACATAGATTAAGTGTAAGTCGGGATGCAGTGTTCCGTCTCCTGTAAAGGGATTTTCAAGCAGTTTCTCTATCATACCCGAAGGAATCTCAAAGCAAACATTTTCAATAGGTGCAGTAGGTTGAGGAGAAACTCTTTGCTCTTCTGGTCGGGGTGAAGATAACCCGAACAAGCCCCTCAAAGGATTTTGAGCCATAGTAACAAGTGACAATAAATTTCAGCACACTATATAAATTTTTTCTTACCAAATTCCACTTACCAAAGGCGCTTCACTCCCCGGCAATGGCGCCAGAAAAGAGTCCTGATGACCCACAAGTGTAGGGGATCTATCGTATTCCTTTCGATAAGTAAGAGTGTCGAACCCAACGAGGAGCAGAAGGAAATGATAGGCAGTTTTTGGTAAGGTATTTTCTGCAAGCACTGAAATTATAGGTAACAGATAGTTTTGTGATAAGGTAATTGGTAGCAAGTGACAAAAGGTAAAAGTAAATAAGGTGCAGCAAGGTGGCCCAATCCTTTTTATACCAAAGGAAAAGCCTGGACAAACTCTTATATAAAGGAAAGCGCTCCCGAGGACACATGGGAATTATCGTCAAGCTAGTTTTCATCACGATCATCCGATTCGCGTTCGGTACTTTGATAATTTGGTATGTGGGTGGACCGGTGCTTGGGTGCTGCTAGGGATGGCAATGGGTACCCATTACCCGCGTATCCGGCGGGTAAAAACCCTATTAGGGCAAGGGTATAGGTCAAAAAAATATACATAGGTACATAAATAGAAAAATTTCATACCCATCGGCATAATGGGTATGGGTATGGTTTTGTATAACCCACATCGGTGTGCCCACATACCCACATATAATTTGATAGATATGACTTAAATATTATGGGTATGTCTATGTCATATCTAGATGTAAGACATTATCTCACATCTAACTTCCTCACCCTTAAAATTCATGGAAGACTTTAAAAAAATAAATCAAGGATGAGTGAGTTAGATGTGAGATAATATCTCACATCTAGATGTAAAATAGCAAACCCAAATTATTATTTGTCCACATATTATAAACATATTATGTGTACATAAATCACGTAGCCGAAAGGCTGTTGCACCATAATAGCTAGCCCACGAAAGAAGCCATGAGCCCACGTCCAGAATCCCATACGTGATATATATGTATCCTTATATGGCTGTATCTAGAAAATATTTATCGCTATATGGCTGCTATGTGTGATTGACGTCTAGAATTGTCTCGCAGTCGCTCTTAGTAGCCAACATATCGATCTCATCTTCTCGCCGCCGCCCACACGAGCGCCTCCAGCCGCTTGCCACCGCCCGCAAGCGCCTCAAGCCGCTTGCCACCAATGGTGGATGGACATGGACGCCGTCGCACGTGGACGTGAAACGCGAGGTGGAGCTGTAGCTCAGTGGCCACCAACGCCAGGAGCACGGCACCCCTACCCCAAGCACTGATCTTATGGTTTGATTTTGTTCAATATTATGAGCACTGATCTTATAGTTTGAATATATATTTTGTACATAGATGATATGATGTATTCATGTATACGAGTATTGGTTTCACATAGACATGATGTATATAGACGACGTGTGTTTGTACGTGATGATGATTATTGAGAATGACATATTTTGTTTCAACAGCAATTTATCTTTGTATGTAGGCTTTGTGATATATCCATGTACATCAGTACACAACACCCTTGATATTTGCATAGAGATTCATGATGTGTGTATATGACATGATAAATATGAAACTTTGTGTGTGATGTTTGAGTTCGAATATTTAATTTTCACGGAAATATGTTTTTTGTATATAGATGAAGAGATCTATTCATGTATACAAAAATTGATTTCCTAAGTGATACATGCACCAATCCAAGCAGATGTTCCTCGTGAATCCGTCGAAGAGATATTTTCCCAATGGATGAAGATGGAGAACGTGTTGTCATTTTAGATGATGAAGATGGTCAAGAGGAGGAGCTAGAAGAGGTCACTAAAGTTGGCAAATGCAAGCAAAATTCTACAGTTTGGTTAGAAAAGAAGTTGAGGGTCAATGGACAATGGAAGGCAAGGTGTAACTAATGTAGGTTGATGCATTGCTTAATTTATTGGTATAAGTTGTTGTTTATGACTATGTTGTGCTTAAATTGATGTGTTGCAAATCCGGGTAATTTTACCCGTGGGTACCCTTTTACCCTGATGGGTGACGGGTATGGGGAAAAATTGTACCCATCGACGGGTATGGGTACGGGTGACGGGTAAGGTTTAGGGCGACGCGTAAGGGTATGGGGTGGCTCCACCCGTACCCAAACCCTACGGGTGCCATCCCTAGGTGCTGCCCTTACTTGGACAAGCCTCCCACTTATGATTAACCTCTAATAAAAGCATCCACAACTACAAAAGAATTATTAAGGTAAACCTAACCATAACCTGAAACATATGGATCCAAATTAGCCCCTTACGAAGCAACGCATAAACTAGGGTTTAAGCTTCTGCACTCTAGCAACCCATCATCTACTTATTACTTCCCAATGCCTTCCCCTAGGCCCAAATAATGGTGAAGTGTCATGTAGTCGACGTTCACATGACACCACTAGAGGAGAGAGAACATACATCTCATCAAAATATCGAACGAAGACCAAATTCACATGACTACTAATAGCAAGACTTCTCCCATGTCCTCAAGAACAAAAGTAACTACTCACAAGACATAATATTGTTCATGATAGGAGGTGTATTAACATGCATAATGGATCTGAACATATGATCTTCCACCAAATAAACCGACTAGCATCAACTACAAGGAGTAATCAACACTACTAGCAACCCACAGGTACCAATCTGAGGTTTGGGTACAAAGATTGGATACAAGAGATGAACTAGGGTTTGAGAGGAGATGGTGCTGGTGAAGATGTTGATGAAGATAGCCCTCCCCAAGATGGGAGAGTTGTTGATGATGACGGCGGTGACGATTTCCCCCTCCCGGAGGGAAGTATCCCCGGCAGAACAGCTCTGCCAGAGCCCTAGATTGGTTTCCGCCTCGGTTCCGCCTCGAGACGGCGGCGTCTGGTCCCGAAAGCCTCCTTATGATTTTTTTCCAGGTCAAAACACCTCATATAGGAGAAGATGGGCATCGGGGGCCTTCCAGCTGGCCCACGAGGCAGGGGGGCGCGCCCCCCACCTCGTGGACTTCTTTCGCCAGATATTTTTTATATTTTCTGAAACAACGTTCTGTTGAGTTTCAGGGCTTTTGGAGTTGTGCATAATAGGTTTCCAGAGTTTGCTCCTTTTCCAGCCCAGAATTCTAGCTGCCAGCATTCTCCCTCTTCATGTAAACCTTGTAAAATAAGAGAGAAAAGGCATAAGTATTGTGATAAAACATGTAAGAACAGCCCATAATGAAATTAAGGACAATATAACCGCACCTAAACCAAGCTCCCACAACGATTTGAGTTTCTGGCCGTCCGTTTTCACGATCTAGCCATTTCTGACCGTTGGATCTCGTGGTTAAAGCCATCTCCCTTTCACGTGGCCCAGCTGTTCTATGGGCAGCTGCTCCGGAGGCCGAAAGGAAGCCCTATGGTTAACTGGGCCATCGCCCGCCCGACAGCCCATTCCAGCCGATGAGGGGATGTTTGTCCAGAAAAAAAGGCGACGAGGGGATGCAGAGGAGCGACCCGTGTGTTCCCATCCAGTTCAAATGCATTCTTCCCTCAGCCGCCGCACTCACCATCCCAACCGTCGTCGCGCTAGATCCGGAGCGGGAGGGAATGAAGCCGACGGGATGCACGCAAGGGAGCCGGCGGCCAGGGATCCGACGCTCGAGGAGATCCGCCCTAGGTGTGGGATGCGGGACAATCGGACGGAGGTCGATCCATCCGGCCCGGGTGACCCGCCTGCGAGGAAGAGGCGAACCCAACGGCGGTCATGGTGTTCTTCAGCGCCAACAATGCATGCCTGCGTGACCACTTGCAGACGCAGCAGGACAAGCCCCTCGAGGAGACATGAGTGCCAGGTCTTGCCTTGATCTGATTTTGGTGCCCCGTAGTCAACTTTCTGGCCCCACGGTAGATTTTTGCAATCACATGGATGGTGTTCATGTTGTTTCCTTCGATAATCTAGGCCTTTTGCAATATGGATTTCTAAAGTGTAATGGTATGAAAATATGGAGGAAATATGGTGATCACATATTGCAGTTAGCTACAGTTGGATGGCACAAACTGCAATTGGAATCAACCCTGTGCGGAAAGCTTCGACTGTCAGATTCGTTTGGTGGAGGTAGCGCTTGCAGAATAGACACGGGGTTTTGCCATAAGCTTTGGCATAGTCCGTAGGGAGGATGGATTTAAGAGCTCCACGACAGGCACACAGGTATGTTAGGAATCAAAATATTCAGTTCAAAAAATCAATAGTGCAACTATGGTTCAGCAAATACATATCCGGAGGAGTATGTGATTGATCGCAATTAGCAGAGTACAGACTAGGTAGAATAGCAGCTCATTGTTGTAAACGTACAGATTTAATTAGGCACTTACTATTTGCTAGCATACGTAGTGGCGAGGCACCATCGGCAGCAGGTGAGAATACGGAAACAGAGATAGTTGAGGAGGAAGCCTTGATGGTCTGAGGCCGGGCGAGCTTGCCTACATGGTCAGAGTAGTCAACAGGGAAGAAAATCCCAAAGCGGGCAGGACTAAGAGATTTGTGCCGAGATAACACGCTCCCCCTTTTTGATGTTGCGGGGGAAGTATGAATGATCTTGCGGATTTTTTAGAAGTAGTTAGTTTGCAATTCATTCCTGTCACCTGAACTTCAGTGTTGTAGTTCATTGCTGGATGCGCCATTAAATGGTAGATTTAGTCATCTATGCTTGCTCGCACCTATGCAAAGTTTATTAGATTGTTAATGTATGAGGAGGTGGGTAATATAATGGAAAATATTATCCGTGGAGTGTATGTAACAGTGAAACTAGAAGGGTTGCCTTGGAGTTTGACCATTGATTAATATCGAGCCGGCATTATAATTTAGCTTGTGAGAATGATCCTGAAGGTGCTACATTGATTATATTTTGGCGTATAAAAAATGTGTCTTTGTGATAAGAAGAAAAATAAAAATCATAGTCACTTGTTCCGAGGAAATGAAAAGAAGATGTATTTTTTGCCTCGCTTGGATAAAGATGCGTGGAATTTGTATTCTTTCAACCTTTGACCCAGTTAGTGCTGGTTTCTGGATCAGCAGTTGCATCATCTATACTACCGGATCACATCAATGCCCCTCCGCTCTGGTCACTGGCCTACAAATCAGTTCTCTGGCGCGCTCCTGCCCTCCACTTGGTTCTGTGCCCTCATGGTAAGATGAATTCATCCTCTTGTATGTGTACTCTTTTGGCTACATGGTGTGTCTTTTGTTTGTTTATGTTCATATGTTGCACAACTGAAGACAAGCGTTGTACGCCTTGAGAAAGTTCACTAATAACGATAGATTGTGTATACAACTTCAAAAATATTTTATGCTTGTATCGATGATTGCATAGACATGAGCAATGATTTATTTTCTAGAATTGTTCTACTTAATTGTTAAGTAGTAGTTCACTGGTGCACTATCTTGAATTCTGAACATCCATTAAACATTGAACCGAGCAGAAAATAAAACGTAGAGACTAGAGAACTATTTGATGATGCAGTTGAATTTAAACTGTACATTGCATCCCTAGCACTATAGTGTAAAAATGAATGGGCGCAACAACGCGCGCCACTAATGATCTAGTAAATATCAACATATAAGCATGATGCAAAATGGACGTATCAGGTGGCGCCCCCACCTTTCCTTCCTCTAGGGTCGGTGGCCAGGGAGAGGGCGCGCGAGCCCCTCTGTGGGCTGGTGTGTGCCCCTCCTTGGCCCAATAGGCCCATAGACCTCTCGGGGCCTCCCGGAACCCTTTCCAGTGATCTGATGTTTACCCGGTGCACTCTGAAACCATTTCGGTGTTCGAATACCATCGTTCTATATATCAATATGTACCTATCGACTATTTCGAGACTCCTCGTCATGTTCGTGATCTCATTCGAGACTTCGAACAACATTCGGTCACCAAATCACATAACTCATATAATACTATATCGTCAACGAACGTTAACCGTGCGGACCCTACGGGTTCGAGAACTATGTAGACATGACCGAGACACCTCTCCGGTCAATAACCAGTCTCCGTTTATTCTGTAACTCCTGTTTCGAGTTACTAATCTTTAGCGACCGAACAGGTATCAAATACCTAGGGGCTACTACGAGCACTAGTAAGGTACACATCAATAACATGTATATCAAATATAACTTTGTTCACTTTGCTATCCTTCTTATCCACCAAATATTTGGGGTAGTTCTGCTTCCAGTGACCATTTCCTTAGCAGTAAAAGCACTCAGTTTCAGGCTTGGGTCTAGCTTTGGGCTTCTTCTAGGGAGTGACAACTTGCTTGCCATTCTTCTTGAAGGTCCCTTTCTTTCCCTTGCCCTTTTTCTTGAAACTAGTGGTATTGTTAACCATCAACACTTGATGCTCTTTCTTGATTTCTACCTTCGCCGATTTCAGCATCGCGAAGAGCTCGGGAATCGTTTTCTTCATCCCTTGCATATTATAGTTCATCACGAAGTTCTAGTAGCTTGGTCATAGTGACTAGAGAATTCTGTCAATCACTATCTTATTAAGAAGATTAACTCCCACTTGATTCAAGTGATTGTAGTACCTCAGACATTCTGAGCACATGCTCATTAGCTGAGCTATTCTCCTCCATCTTGTAGGAAAATTACTTTGTCAGAGGTCTCATACCTCTCGACATGGGCATGAGTTTGAAATACCAATTTCAGCTCTTGGAATATTGATACTTCTCCAACGTATCTATAATTTTTGATTGTTCCATGCTATTATTTATGAAGTCTTGGATGTTTAATGGGCTTTATCATTCACTTTTATATCATTTTTGGGACTAACCTACTAACCCAAAGGCCCAGTCCAGATTGCTGGTTTTTTGCCCATTTCAGGGTTTTGCAGAAAAAAGAATATCAAACGTAGTCCAAACGGAATGAAACCTTCATGAGAGATATTTTTGGAGAAAATCACGCACGGGAAACGTCACGACCAAGTCAGGGCACAGAGGGGATGCCCTCGAGGGTGGGTCGCGCGCCCCCTTCCCAGGGTGCGTCCCCTGCCTCGAGGCCCCCTCGTGTGGCCCCCGGTGCCCTCCTTCCTATATATATCCACGTACCCCAGAAACTCCATACGCAGAGAGAAAAACCCTAATTCCACTGCCGTAGCTTCTGTTCCCGTGGAGATCCCATCTTGGAGCCTGTTTCGGAGCTCCACCGGAGGGGGATCCACCACGGAGGCCTTCATCATCATCATCATCGCCCTCACCATGAGTTATGAGTAGTTTACCACAGACCTTCGGGTCCATATCTAGTATCTAGATGGCTTCTTCTCTCTCTCTGGATCTCAATACAAAGTTCTCCTCGATCTTCGAGGAGATCTATTCGATGTAATCTCTTTTTGCGGTGTGTTTGTCGAGATCCGATGAATTGTGAGTTTATGATCAAGGTTATCTATGAAATATATTTGGTTCTTCTCTGAAATTTTCATGTGTGCTCATAATATCCTTACAAGTCTCTTCGAATTATTGGATTGGTTTGGCCTACTAGATATATAGTTCTTGCAATGGGAGAAGTGCTTGGCTTTGGGTTTGATACGTCCAAAACGTATCTATAATTTCTTCTTGCTCCATGCTTCTTTTGTGTGATATTGCTTTGATATTGATGCACTTCCATAAACTTTTGATCATATTTGGACTAACCTATTAACTCAGTGCACCACAGTGCCAGTTCCTGTTTTCTGCTGTTTTTCTATTTCAGGTTTCCCCCATATTAAAAGTGCTCCAAAAATTCCAGGAAAAATACAGGAAAAATCAGCGTACAGGAAGCTTTGCGAAGAACCAAAAATGGGCCAGAGGGGAGCCAGGGCAGGCCCAGGCGGCCACCTGGCGCGGCCCCACCCCTGGCCACGCCAGAGGGCGCCTGGGGCCCCTGCTCCGCCTCTGGCTGCCCCCCTTTGCATATATATCCCTCTCGTCCCGAAACCCTCGAGGACATAACCCTTTTTCGCGATCTCGCCTCTGTTCCGCCGCCGCGGCGCTTCCAAGATCGGGAGCATCAGGAGAACTCTTCCCGGCACCCTGCCGGAGGGGAGAACCACCACCGGGAGCTTCTCCACCACCATGGACGCTTCCCGGATGAGTCGTGAGTAGTCCACCTTGGACCATGGGTCCATGATCAGTAGCTATGTGATGTTCTCCTCCCCTCTTTGCTCTTCACGGTTTAGACCTCGTGAGCTGCCCTACATGATCGAGGCACATATGTAATCTTTCTGCTGTTGCTTTGCTGAGTTTGCTGGGATCTGATGGATTATGAGACTATGTTCAGATTGTGTTTGAGTAATATATTTGATTCACCTCTTTTATATCTTTGTTCTTGAGTAATTCTTGCATGTTCTCCGTTGCTGTTTACTGCTTTGGCCAACTAGTAGGTAGTAACTCCAAGAGGGAGCGTTATGCTTGATTGTGGGTTCATGCCCCCTGATGACTAGCTTGAGTGATAGAAACATGAGTCTAGGGGATGTGATGTTGCCATAAGGGAGAAAACAACAGTGCTTGTACTTGTGGGTGCAAGGATTGTTTACTTTACGCAAAGTTCTTTTAATGCAGTTGTCTGTTACTTTGAGTTTACACTTTGGGTGGGATTCGCAACTTAATACCAGCGAGATGTTCTGGATAGATATCTCAAGGTGGATGATTAGTAGTAGATGCAGATGGATTTCGGTCTACTTGCCTTGGCGTACCGCCCATGCTTTTGAGCCTCTACCTTTCTTTGCAGCATAGTTAGCATTGGTTTGCGCACATAATCCTGTGAATTGCCCAGTTGTAATTTGTTTACCTCACTTTGCTGTTTTGTCGTCTTTTGGGAGAGAGACATCACTAGTGAACATCATGGGACTCCGGTCCATATTACCACCGCTGATCACACCTTCTATTTACTTCCTGTTTTTATTTCCTAGTTGCAGTCATAGCTATCATTATTATCTCTTGTGTTTGATCCTTTGTAAACAACAAGGCCGGAGGGATTGACAAGCTCTCTGTACTCGTTGGGAGCAAAGTTATCTGTATCTGTGTGCAGGTCCCGTCAACCGCTAAGTTTCTGGCGCCGTTGACACCTACTTGTCGACCCTCGGAGTCTCACGGGATTCGATCATTGGTATCTTTGCCAAGGGAAATTTGCCGCTACGCTACATCTCAACCTTCCACTTGGGGTAACCAACGAGGGGCGGGAAGCCATCAGGGTTCAATCTTGCGATGTCCTTTCCCAGTGACAGTAGGGGCAGCAAGGCACGTATTGTATTGTTGCCATCGAGGATAAAAAGATGGGGTTTTCATCATATTGCTTGTGTTTATCCTTCTAGATCATGTCATCTTGCTTAAGGCGTTACTCTGTTCGTATGAACTCAATACACTAGATGCATGCTGGATAGCGGTCGATGTGTGGAATAATAGTAGTAGATGCAGAATCGTTTCGGTCTACTTGTCTCAGACGTGATGCCTATATACAATGATCATGCCTAGATAGTCTCATAATTATTCGCTGTTCTATCAATTGCTCGATAGTAATTTGTTTACCCGCCGTATAATACCGCTATCATGAGGGAAGCCACTAGAGAAAACTATGGCCCCCGGGTCTATTCTCAACATATCAATCTGCATCTACTTTACTTTTACTGCTTTTATTTGTTGTTTTATTAAACCAAAAATATCAACTATCATCTATATCAGATCTCACTCTCGTAAGTGACCGTACAGGGATTGACAACCCCTTATCGCGTTGGCTGCGAAGTTCCTATTTGTTTGTGCAGGTGCGAGGGACTAGCGCGTGGTCTCCTACTGGTTTGATACCTTGGTTCTCAAAAACTGAGGGAAATACTTATGCTACTGTGCTGCATCTCCATTTCCTCTTCGAGGGAATACAACACAAGCTCAAGAGGTAGCAAGAAGAATTTCTGGCGCCGTTGCCGGGGAGGCTTACGCCAAAGTCATATACCAAGTACTTATCACAAACCCTTATCCTTCGCATTACATTTATTTGCCTCTCGTTTTCCTCTCCCCCACTTCACCCTTGCCGTTTTATTTGCCCTTCTTCCGCCATGCGTTTTTCGTTCGCTTGCTTCTTGTTTACTTGTGTGCTGCTTGTCTGCTCGTCGTCATGTCTAGCACACCTATCATTATCACCACTCCTGAGAGTGAGGTCCTCAACTTTCAACAAAGGGAGGAAGAAAACTTAAAAGATGCCTGGTATAGAATTTGCAATACTCAAAATAGATCTAATCGGAAGCTTTCCACTTTCGTGCTTCTTCGCAATTTTTATATTGGCATAACTCCGTGGAATAGATTTATCTTAGATACCATTACCGGAGGGAATTTCTTGGATAGCCACACCGTTGATTCTTATAAAGCTTTGACTCAATTATTTGGCTCACCACCTCTTATGGTTAATGGGGCCGTCTTAACTTTGGGGCATGTCATGCAAAGGTTAGAAATCATTGAAAACAAAGTTGCTACGGTAGAACTGGTAGAGAACTTGGATAGAAAAATTCATAATGAAATCACCCAATATGGATCTAAGGTAGGAGTTGTTCTGAAAAATCTTAAGGAAAAAGAGCCCATAGTTAAAGAAAAGCTATATCAGGATTCTACTAGAATCAATAAGCTTGAGGATGTTATCACTAATGTGGGTTCTGCTCTTTCCGCTACAAAAACTACTCCAGATACCTCCACTAAATTATCTAAGTTCATGTATGTCCCTAAAGACAAGGGTGAAACATCTAGACTTGCGGATCTCAAATCCATAAGTGTTCACCCTAATTTTCTTACTTTTGCAAGAGACCCTTTTGACACTTTAGAATTTATTGATTTCTTGCCCAAGAGTTTGATTATTCATAGGGACAAATAAGTTCCCAAGAATCATAAGTGCTTAATCAAAGAATTGCCTTCCAAGGATAGCAATACCTAGATTTATCTTGTATCGCGCCTAGCTAGGGGCGTAAAACGATAGCGCTTGTTGGGAGGCAACCCAATTTGATGTTTTTTTGCTTTTGTTGCTGTTAGGGAATAAATATTGCATCTAGCCTCTGATTAGATGTGGTTTCATATTTTGTTTAGTGTTTGTGCCAAGTAAAACCTTTGGTAAGATTTGTGTGAAGTTTATATAATTTTGCTGTGAAAAACAGAATCGTTAGCGCTCACTAAAGTAGTCGTGCGATTTTACTGGAGCGTGCTTTTTAGTTTATTATTTTTGCTTCTGATTGGTAGACAAATTTCGCAAATTTACCAATTTAGTTTGAATTTTTTGGAGTTCCGGAAGTCGGCGAACCCTGCATATTACTACAGACTGTTCTGTTTTTGACAGATTCTGTTTTTCGTGTGTTGTTTGCTTATTCCGATGCATCTATGAGTAATATTGGAGGATATGAACCATTGAGAACTTGGATTACAGTAGGTTTAACACCAATATAAACAAAGAATGAATTCATTGCTGTACCTTTGAGTAGTGGTTTGCTTTCTGTTACTAATGGAGTTCACGAGAATTTTTGTCTAAGTTTTGTGTTGTGAAGTTTTCAAGTTTTGAGTATTGCTTTAATGGACTATGGAACAAGGAGTAACAAAGGCCTAAGCTTGGGGATGCACATGACACCCCAAGTAAATTCAAGATAATCAAAAGCCTAAGCTTGGGGATGCCCCGGAAAGGCATCCCCTCTTTCGTCTTCTTCCATCGGTAACTATACTTGGAGCTATATTTTTATTCGCAACATGCTATGTGTTTTGCTTGGAGCGTCTTGTATAATTTGAGTCTTTGCTTGTTAGTTTGCCACAATCATCCTTGCTGGACACACCTATTTGAGAGAGTTAAATATGGCCTGGAAATTATTAGAACACTCTAAGTGCATCACTTATATCTTTTGAGTTGAATAGTTTTTGCTCTAGTGCTTCACTTATATCTTTGAGAGCATGGTGGTGGTAATATTTTGTAGAAATTGTCAAACTCTCATGCTTCACTTATATCTATTTGAGAGTCTATCAAAACAGCATGGTAAAGTGTTTAGGCTAAAGAAACTAGTCTTCACATGATAAACATCCAATGTCAATGTAGTAAACAATTTCACACCAAGTGCATTGAATAGAATGAGATGTTGGATGCTAGATAATTGTTTTGAGACATGAGGATAGTGATATTAGAGTCATGCTAGTGGAGTAATTGTGAAATTGAGAAATACTTGTGTTAAGGTTAGTGATTCCCGTAGCATGCACGTATGGTGAACCATTGTGGGACTAAGTTAGAGCATGAGGTATTTGTAGAGTGCCAACCTTTGTGTGGAGGTCGAGGGCGCGCGATGGTTAAATCCTACCAACCCCCCCCCCCCTAGGAGCATGCGTTGATTGCTTTGTTTTGTTGACTCGTAATTTTTTGCAATAAGTATATGAGTTCTTATGACTAATGTTGAGTCCATGTATTATACGCACTCTCACCCTTCCACCATTGCAAGTCTCTCTTGTACCGCGCAACTTTCGCCGGTGCCATAAACCCACTATATATCCTTCCTCAAAACAGCCACCATACCTACCTATCATGGCATTTCCATAGCCATTCCGAGATATATTGCCATGCAACTTTCCACCGTTCCGTTTATATGACACGCATCATATTGTCATATTGCCATGCATGATCGTGTAGTTGACATCGTATTTGTGGCAAAGCCACCATGCATAATCTTATCATACATGTCACTCTTGTTTCATTGCACATACCGGTACACCGCCGGAGGCATTCATATAGAGTCATACCTTGTTGTAGTATCGAGTTGTAATTTTGTGTTGTAGTGAAAGTGTGATGATCATCATTATTAGAGCATTGTCCCATGGGAGGAAAGGCTAAATCTATAAAGCCCCTCCGCAAAAAAAAGGCCAAAGAAAAAAAAGGCCAAAAAAAGAAAAAAAAAGAAAAAAAGAAAAGGAAAGAAAAAACGGGACAATTGCTACTATATTTTTCCACACTTGTGCTTCAAAGTAGCACCATGTTCTTCATTGTATAGAGTCTCATGCTTAGCCACTTTCATATACTAGTGGGAATTTTCGTTATAGAACTTGGCTTGTATATTCCAACGATGGGCTTCCTCAAATGCCCTAGGTCTTCGTGAGCAAGCAAGTTGGATGCACACCCACTAGTTTCTTTTGTTGAGCTTCCATTCATATTTAGCTCTAGTGCATCCGTTGCATGGCAATCCCTACTCACTCACATTGATATCTATTGACGGGCATCTCCATAGCCCGTTGATATGCCTAGTCGACGTGAGACTATCTCCCTCCTTTTGTCTTCTCCACAACCACCTCTATTCCACCCATAGTGCTATATCCATGGCTCACACTCATGTATTGCGTGGAAGTTGAAAGGTTTGAAAAGATAGAGTATGAAAACAAATGCTTGGCTGAAATCGGGGTTGTGCATGATATGAATATTTTTGTGTGATAATAAGGGAGCATAGCCAACACTATATGATTTTGTAGGGATAACTTTCTTTAGCCATAGTATTTTGAGAAGACATGATTGCTTTGTTAGTATTGCTTGAAGTATTATTATTTCTTATGTCAATATAGACTTTTATCTTGAATCCTTCTGATCTGAACATTCATGCCACAAATAAGAGAATTAAATTGAAAAACTATATTGGTTAGCATTCCACATCAAAAATTCTTTCTTTATCATTTACCTACTCGAGGACGAGCAAGAATTAAGCTTGGGGATGCTTGATACGTCTCCAACGTATCTATAATTTTTTATTGTTCCATGCTATTATTTATGAAGTCTTGGATGTTTAATGGGCTTTATCATTCACTTTTATATCATTTTTGGGACTAACCTACTAACCCAAAGGCCCAGTCCAGATTGCTGTTTTTTTTGCCTATTTCAGGGTTTTGCAGAAAAAGAATATCAAACGGAGTCCAAACGGAATGAAACCTTCGCGAGAGATATTTTTGGAGAAAATCATGCACGGGAAATGTTAGGACCAAGTCAGGGGACAGAGGGGCTGCTCTCGAGGGTGGGGAGCGCCCCCCTGCCTCGAGGCCCCCTCGTGTGGCCCCCGGTGCCCTCCTTCTTCCTATATATATCCACGTACCCCAGAAACTCCATACGCAGAGAGAAAACCCTAATTTCACCGCCGTAGCTTCTGTTCTCGTGGAGATCCCATCTTGGAGCCTGTTCCGGAGCTCCACCGGAGGGGGATCCACCACGGAGGCCTTCATCATCATCATCATCGCCCTCACCATGAGTTGTGAGTAGTTTACCACAGACCTTCGGGCCCATAGCTAGTATCTAGATGGCTTCTTCTCTCTCTCTGGATCTCAATACAAAGTTCTCCTTGGTCTTCGAGGAGATCTATTCGATGTAATCTCTTTTTGCGGTGTGTTTGTCGAGATCCGATGAATTGTGAGTTTATGATCAAGGTTGTCTATTAAAGATATTTGGTTCTTCTCTAAACTTTTTATGTGTGCTCATAATATCCTTGCAAGTCTCTTCGAAGTATTGGTTTGGTTTGGCCTACTAGATCTATAGTTCTTGCAATGGGAGAAGTGCTTGGCTTTGGGTTCAATCTTGCGGTGTCCTTTCCCAGTGACAGTAGGGGCAGCAAGGCACATATTGTATTGTTGCCATCGAGGATAAAAAGATGGGGTTTTCATCATATTGCTTGAGTTTATCCCTCTACATCATGTCATCTTGCTTAAGGCGTTACTTTGTTCGTATGAACTCAATGCACTAGATGCATGCTGGATAGCGGTCGATGTGTGGAGTAATAGTAGTAGATGCAGAATCGTTTCGGTCTACTTGTCTCGGACGTGATGCCTATATACAATGATCATGCCTAGATAGTCTCATAATTATTCGATGTTCTATCAATTGCTCGACACTAATTTGTTTACCCGCCGTAGAATACCACTATCATGAGAGAATCCACTAGAGAAAACTATGGCCCCTGGGTCTATCCTCAACATATCAATCTGCATCTACTTTACTTTTACCGCTTTTATTTGCTGTTTTATTAAACCAAAAATATCAACTATCATCTCTATCAGATCTCACTCTCGTAAGTGACCGTACAGGGATTGACAACCCCTTATCGCATTGGCTGCGAAGTTCTTATTTGTTTGTGCAGGTGCGAGGGACTGGCGCGTGGTCTCCTACTGGATTGATACCTTGGTTCTCAAAATCTCAGGGAAATACTTACGCTACTGTGCTGCATCTCCCTTTCCTCTTCGAGGGAATACAACACATGCTCAAGAGGTAGCAAATATCTCATATGCTCCATGGCCTTCAAAACATTTTTGAAGTCCCGGTTCTAAACCGTAAAGCATTGCGCACTAAACTATTGAGTAATCATCATATCGTGCTTGCCAAACGTTCATAACATTTGCATCTGCTCCTGCAATAGGTCTATCACCTAGCGGTGCATAAAGGACATAATTCTTCTGTGCATCAATGAGGATAATCTTTAGATGACGGATCCAGTCCGCATCATTGCTACTAACATCTTTCAACTTAGCTTTCTATAGGAACATATCCAAAACAGGGGAGCTAAATCGCGAGCTATTGATCTGCAACAAAGATATGCAAATACTATCAGGACTAAGTTAATGATAAATTAAGTCCCATTAATCAAATTACTAATGAACTCCCGCTTAAATTAACATCCCTCAGGATATCTGAGTGAAACATGATCCAAATGAACTATACCATGTCCGATCATCACGTGAAATGGAGCAGTCATCAATGGTGAACATCTCTATGTTGATCATATCTACTATATGACTCATGTTTGACCTTTCGGTCTCTAGTGTTCCGAGGCCATGTCTGTACATGCTAGGCTCGTCAAGTTTAACCCAAGTATTCCGTGTGTGTAAAATTGTCTTACACCCGTTGTATGTGAACACAGAGTCTATCACACCCGACCATCACGTGGTGTCTCGAAACGACGAACTATAGCAACGGTGCATACTCGGGGAGAACACTATTATCTTGAAATTTAGTGAAGGGATCATATTATAATGCTACCTCCATACTAAGCAAAATAAGATGCATATAAGATAAACATCAGATGCAATCAAAATATGTGATATGATATGGCCATCATCATCTTGTGCTTTTGATCTCCATCACAAAAGCATCGTCATGACCTCCATCGTCACCAGCTTGACACCTTGATCTCCATCATAGCGTGGTGGTTGTCTCACCAACTATTGCTTCTACGACTATTGCTAACTCATAGCAATAAAGTAAAGCAATTACATGGCGCTTGCATTTCATAGAATAAAGAGACAACCATAAGGCTCCTGCCGGTTGTCGATAATTTACAAAACATGATCATCTCATACAATAACATATAACTCATCACGTCTTGACCATATCACATCACAACATGCCCTGCAAAAACAAGTTAGACGTCCTCTACTCTGTTGTTGCAAGTTTTACGTGGCTGCTACGAGCTTCTAGCAAGTACTGTTCTTACCTACGGCACAAAATCACAACGATGATTTATCAAGTTTGTTGTTTAACCTTCAACAAGGACCGACCGCAGTCAAATGTAATTCAACTAAAGTAGGAGAAACAGACACCCGCCAGCCACCTTTATGCAAAACAAGTTGTATGTCTGTCCGTGGAACCGGTCTTATGTACGTGGACATGTAAGGTTGTTCCAGGCCGCTTCATCTTACAATGTCGCTGAATCAAAATAAGACGTTGGTGGTTAGTAGTATGACGATCACTGCCCACAACTCTTTGTGTTCTACTCGTGCATATTATCTACGCATAGACCTGGCTCATGATGCCATTGTTGGGAAACGTTGCATGGAAAATAAAAAAATTCTACGCACAAGCAATGATTTATCCATGGAGATGCATAGCAACGAGAGGGAGAGTGTGTCTACGTACCCTCGTAGACCATAAGCGGAAGCGTTTCACAACGAGGTTGATGTAGTCGAACTTCTTCGCGCTTCAACCGATCAAGTACCGAACGCACGGCACCTCCTCGTTCTGCACACGTTCAGCTCGGTGACGTCCCTCGCCTTCTTGATCCAGCAAGACATCAAGGTAGTACATGAGTTCCGTCACCACGACAGCATAGTGACGGTGATGGTGAAGTGATCTCCATCAGGCTTCGCCTAAGCACTACAAAAATATGACCGAGGGTGCAAACTGTGGAGGGGGGCGCCGCACATGGCTAACAATTGACGTTGTGTTCTAGGATCCCCCTCCCTACATATATAGGTGGGAGGGAGAGGGGAGAGGCCAAGGAGCGCCCAAGTAGGTCCAAATCCTACTTGGGCTTGACCTAGGCCGGCCCCCATTTCCTTCTTTTGGTGCCAAGGGAAGGGGGGAAGGGGGAAGTGGCGCCCCACTTTCCTTTCTCCTACAAGGAGGAAAAGGAAGGAGGATGTGGTGCCCTCACCTTTCCTAATTCTAGGGCTGGCGGCTAGGGAGAGGGTGCACCAGCCCCTCTCTGGGTTGCTGTGTGCCTCTCCTTGGCCCAATAGGCCCATAGCCTCCCGGGGCCTCATGGAACCCTTTCCGGTGATCCGATGTTTACCCAGTGCACTCTGGAACCATTCCGGTGTCCGAATACCATCGTGAAAGTGCGTTATATCGACTAGAGGGGGGTGAATAGGCGGTTTTTATAAATTCATCACTAAGGAAATTCTATCTGAGGAATTTCCTAAACAACGAACTACTTAGCAGCGGAATACATACTCAGGTGCAAGCATAAGAAGACAGTAGCGTGTAAACAGGATAAGCAGGCCGAGGACTTAGGACTGAAGAAATAGGGTTGAGGAAATTGAGGAAGTCTTCAGTCAAAGTCTTCAAATAGTATAGATCAAGTTCAACAACACAAGAATGAGTAAATGGAAGAGTTGAGGAAATAGAACCAATAGGCTTGATGAAGACTATGATTCTATTTAAGCCTGAGGACACACAGTCCCGGACACCTAGTCCCACACACACAGTCCCGGACACACAGTCCAGGACACCAAGTCCTCACCGTATTCTCCTTGAGCTAAGGTCACACAGTCCTCGCCCAATCACTCGTGGTAAGTCTTCACAGGTGACTTCCAAACCTTCACAAACTCGGTCACCCGGCGATCCACAATTCCACTTGGATACTCTAGACCATTGACGCCTAACCATCTGTAAGATCATAGTGTCAGTGATGCTCAAAGGTAACAAGCATTGGTTCCACACAGGAACAATCTCTTCAGTGATGCTCAATCACTTTGGGGTTTTAGGTGTTTGGGTTTTGGGTTTTTCCTCACTTGATGATTTTCGCTCAAAGTCCTCGGAGGATGGGTTGCTCTAATGACAAGTGTCAGTTTCTCTCAGAGTAGCCAACCAGCTATTGGTTGAAGGGGGCAGCTATTTATAGCCTAGGGAGTAGCTCGACATGATAAGACATAAATACCCTTCAATGATATGACCGTCAGGTAGGTAGATATTTTGGGACAGCTGGCGCATAGCACAACAACGGTCGGAATGTTGAGTATCAAATTCCTCAGGGCTATCATGTTCCTCACTTGTAGGAAATCCGCATTGGCGAATTCCTAACTCCTAAGTCAGAATAAATTCCTCAGAGACCAGAAGAACTTCGTCTCTGTCACTGAAGAAATTGACTGAACTATATGAGATTTCCAATGGCTTCACTCGAAAGGATTGGGTAGTGTAGGCTTTGAGTTGAGCATCACTTGGAAATATGTTTCCTTAGTTTTTCCTCGACCCCCTTTAATAGTATGGTGTTTCCTATGACTCAAGAAAGGGAAAATGAAACTACGAAAACAAAGTCTTCACACTTCATAATCCTCGCATGATTATCCAAGTCTTCAAGGTCACACCAGTTTCTTCACTTTCAAAATCTTCAGAAAGTCTTCAGAAATCCAAAGTCTTCAGTTGAAGACATTCATTTTTAGGGCTTGACTTTATCTGTAAATATCAAACTCCTCATAGACTTATAGACCTGTGTACACTCACAAACGCATCAGTCCCTTAACCTGTAAGTCATCAATACACCAAAATCACTAAGGGGCACTAGATGCACTTACAATCTCCCCCCCTTTGGTGATTGATGACAATATAGGTTAAGTTTTCAACGGGGATAAACATATGAAGTGTAAATACTTATATTGAGGAATTTGATTGCAATATATAGAAGAACTCCCCCTGAAGATGTGCATAGTGAGGAATTTTCTTTTGAAGCAATGCACATTTGAAAAGTAGTATCATGGAGATCTCCTGTCACATCCCTAGTTAGTGCCTGCATTAGGACTAGCTAGAGTCTGCATCATGTTTACTTAACAAAGAAACTTGAAATGGGAATGACAGAAACCCCAGCACCCCTCCTCTAACAACTAGGGTTTATTAAAATCTTTTCCAATGTACCCAAAATGCCCTTCAAAAATATTCATCATTTCTGCCTTGGTCTTAAACCTCTGCCAAAAATGGTGCACAATTTTCTAGGACATCCAAGGTCTCTGATTAAATCATATGGTATTTGCATTTGGGCATTTAAATGCTATAAAATATTTTGTGTGACGAAATAATCATAAACTAAAATGTTCCATGCTGTTCATATTATATACAGTGGGCATGACTAGTTCTATGAGCTATAAAAATGTTCTGGCATTTTAAGTAATTCAACAAAGTTGCAAAAGAAATGAAACATAAAGAAATAGAAAAGGGATAGAGAGTAAGAGTTACCTGGCGCCCAACCGGCCCACCTGCCGGCCCAGCCCAGCCGCCGCTCCAGCGAGCTGCTTGGCTCGGCCAGGCAGGCAGGCAGGTGCTCGACGGCGGCCGCAGCACGCGCCACGTAGCTGCCCGCCACCCTGCTTCCTCCCCTCGCCGCTCTGGAGGTTTGGATCGATCGTTCACTTCGTCCCCGAGCTCGCCGACACGCTCACTTCTCCCCAGCTCCTCTCCTTCGCCCTCCCCGCACCATGGCCGACGCCGCCGTGTTTGCGCCGTCGTGGTAGCCCCGTCCACCATCGTCCCTAAGCCCCGTCGTCGTGTCCGTCATCTCCGCCGTCCTCGACTACGTCAAGCAGGCTGAGCCCCGAGCGCTCGCCCGCTCTGGAGACGCCCCCGACCCCGTCTTCCCAAACTCCGGCCGCCGAGATCCCCCTCGTCGTCCCGCTCAGCTCCGACCGTCCCCAAGCTCGCCTCGGTGTCTTATGCAACCACTGTGAGCCCAACTTCGTCCTCCCCCTCTCCGTTGGCTCTCTCCTACACTGAACACACCGCACGTAGCTCACCTGCACGCGCCGCCGCGGAGCTCGTCGCCGACGAGGCTCCGGCCATCTAATGGTCCGGCCACCATGCCCATCAGTTTCACCGTTCCGTGTAGATGCTGTAGGACCACTCCACGCACCTCTACGAGCACCGCACCGTTGTTTTCGACCTCCCCCGAACTCCGGCAGCCGCTGGACTCGTCGCCGACGTCGATTCCGGCGACCCCGAGGCCAACCACCACCACCACTCGACACGGTTTGCTCCCAGCTACCCGTAGGTGTGCTCCGCCGTCGTTTGGCAGCCGTAGAACAAAACCCGCACCTCACCGCCGCGTTTGGCCTCGCCGGCGGCTAAACGCCGGCGAGTTAGCCCTGTTGACCAAGGGTTTGGCCCCCCTGGGTCACTAACATATGGGCCCTGCCTGTTAGTCAAACCTAGTTTAGTGTTTAATTTAATTCTAATTAGTTAATTAACTAACTGTGACACTGACCAGTGGGTCCCACTGGTCAGGTTTGACCTGGGCCGCCCTGTTGACTGGCTGACGTCAGCATGATGTCATGCTGACGCAGTAAAGGATTTTCTGGGATTTTTAGATTTAAAAACAATTCAGGAAATTCCAGAAAATGCTGTAAACTTCAAAAAATCATATAAATTCAACAGTAGCTCAGATGGAAAAGATTTATATATGAAAATTGATCAGAAAAATCCAATCTTTCCAATGGCACTGGTTTTAGCATGTTTGAGCAAGTTAACCTTGCTGTATACATTAAAACGTGATAATGCACTTAATTAAATAATAGTTTGAGTTTCAATTTGAATCTTTGATTCAAATCGGCTCAAACCCTTCTGGTTATAGTTGCATTAGCCCAAAACACATGCATCTTGCAATATCATGAGCATGCATCATATTGTTGCATTTGTTTGTTTATTGATTGTATCGCCGATATTCTCCGTGTTAGGTCCTGCTCCCGAGGATACTTCTGCGTATCCAGCTGAAGAGCAGTACCCGACAACCACTCTGTCAGGCAAGCAATCATTGATCATTCCGATACAAACCCAATCTTCTCGCTCCTGCTCTCTTTTACTACATTAAGGCAACAGTGTGTGAACTGCTACTTGCTGCGGTAGTTGAACCCTATTCCCTTGCATGACCTGTCATTGCCACAGTAAATAGTTGAAACCCACTAGCATGTGTAGGAGTTGATTGAGCCATGTGATGTGTGATCCACCATGCTATTTGTTTTTGTTGCCTGCTATGCTTAGAGTTGTGTCAGGTCTGATTCATCTAGGTGATGGATCAGAGTGAAACGATCATACCGGCAAAGAAAGGGAATTGTGGAACATGTTTGGTAAAGGTATCAATGAAAGGCCATGTAGGAGTACATGGTGGGTTGTTTCATTGGAACCGTCCATAGGAACTGAGATCTGTATGTGTGGTTCAAGTTACAGTTACTACCACACATTGGGCCCTGAAATATGACCCCGCTCGACTTATCGACTGCCATGTTCTCTGTCCAGGATTTGCAACTAGTTTCTGGTGTTTGTAGTTTACTGGTGGTCGTGCACAGCACTGACCCTCGGGGTGGGCTGTGATGCGACAGGTACGTGGCACGGTGTACCGGTTGCCCGTTTGGTGACTCGGGAACCCTGTACACATCGTTTGGGGCCGTGAGCAACACCCCGGCCGGATCTCCCCACGGATGGAACCCAAATAGGCGATAAACCTGGACGAGAGACTTGAGTGGTTGGTTAGGTCGTGGTCTACACCCACGTCGGCTTTTGCTTGAAGTCTACCAAGCACATGTCGTGTGCAGGCGCTAAGTGGTGAAAACATGTGTGAAGAAGTACACCACTGCAGGGTTATCAATCTATTCGAATAGCCATTGTTCGCGGTACGGACTACTTGGTTACTCTTACAGTTCATAGACAAGTTGATGGTTACTACTAAAAGCCTCAAGATAAGTGTGAGTGCCGTGGATGGCCCTTCGGTAGGATGACGGAAGAGGATCCTCGGTGGGGTATTGTTGTGGTGAGTAGAGGACTCGTGTAAGTAGTAATATATTGCAATCTGTTTAGAGTTGTAGTATAGGTTAGCCAAGAGTCAAAGCTGGCTTCTGCTATGAACTCCACTACCCCCTGTTGATAATGTTGCATGTATGATAGGTTCTGTTGTAAGACTTGCTGAGTACCTTTGTACTCATGTTTGCTTAATAACTGTTGCAGAGGAGAACCCTGCCCCTTCTGATGGGTTCTACATAGACGTTGACGTCGACGAGTAGCTTGTCACCCAGACGGAGATCTGGAGCTTGTGAAGGGCCTTGTAGATAGTCAGGCTACACCAAGCCTGTTTTATTTTCTAAGTTGTCTGTACTCAGACATGTAGCTTCCGCTTGTGCTTGTATGACTGTATGACTTGAGTGTTGGGTCATGTGACCCCTACCTGTATGGATATGTTATGTATGGCTCTTGGAGCCTTTTAAATAAAGTACTTTGAGTCATAGAGTTCTGTTGTGATGCAATGTTGTATTTGCACATATTGAGCATATTGTGTGTATGATTGAAATGCTTGGTATGTGTGGGATCCGACACCTAGTTGTTTTCCTTTGGTAGCCTATCTTACAGGGAAATGCCTCCTAGTGCTTCAAATTAGCCTTGGTAGATTGCTACTGCTCGGAACACGTAGGCTGGCTGGCATGTGTCCTTCTTCGTTCCTGTATCTGTCCCTTAGGGGAAATGTCACGCGTTGTTCCTTTAAGTGCATGTAGCTTGCTACGACTTGGGTTCATACGTTGATGACCGACACGTTCGTTGCTGGGTCATGCATGCCTGTCTCTATAATTTAGTGCCACTTTTGGTTTATAACTAGCCATGTCGGCCCGGGTTCTCTGTCATATGGATGCTAGCGACACTGTCATATACGTGTGCCAAAATGCGCAAACGGTCCCGGGCCAGGTAAGGTGGCACCCGTGGGAATACCGTGCGTGAGGCCGCAAAGTGATATGACGTGTTACAGCTAGATCGGTGTGACTTAGGATCGGGGTTCCGACAGCGTTGGCATCAGAGCTGGACTGCCTGTAGGTTTCTCAAGCCAAACTGGTCGATGTTGAGTCTAGAAAAATTCTTAGTTATATGTAGGGGAATTGATTGTGGAAGGGAACGTAAGGCTCTTTTTACTCATTTACCTTATGTCCTTCTGATCCGAGTCAGTCTATTCTTTCTACGGGGATTTAGGACTAGGCCTCTTATCCTTACTAGGTTCACGTGTTACTAATCCATAGACTCTTAGGATTGTTGGTTTCAAGCCTCAGTTCAGTTTCCATCCTTTTAGTATGATGGTTTGTTGGACCCGGAACCTTGATATGATATTGTTGAGTGGCTATGCTATCATTTGTATGATGTCTCAAATCTTTTGAACATTTACAGTTGTTATGCTGCCCGATTTCTTCCAGAAACACTAATGCCTTTGCATTATTTCGTGTTTCAGATGTCTGGCCGCACACCTCACCAAGTGGTTCATTTGACTCGGTGCATTAATGTGCCCGGTCACACGGCCATGCTAGTCCGTGTGCTGACTGAGACCGGTTACCGCTGGTATCCTGAGTACACCGTGGAGGAACAGTACCGGGATTTCAATCAGAGTCAGTATTTCTGCACAGTCCGGATATACCCCTCATATCCCGGAGCTAACGACCCCATCCATTGGTCTTATGGACTCGGGGTTACTATTGAGATGGCAGTGCAGGATGCCGCCTATTCGATGATGACCATTCTCTGGGCTAGGCATGCCCTGTTGCTGAACACTGAGTTCTGTTACATGCAAGCCTCACTTCCCGGAGAGGAAGGCTACTACACTGGTCTGTATACTGATGCCGCTCATGAAGAGCCACTGCTTCAGACTACTGTTCAGATGCTGGAGGATAGGGACCGTGAGGTCCGTGCCCTCCGAATGGAGCTGTATAACACTCGAGCCGCCCACTGGACTACTTTGACACGGCTTGCACCTGATGTGCACGCCGGATATCTCGATATGCGGGATTTGTACCCCGTACGGACTCGTCTGCGTGATCGTATGGATTGGCGTGACGTTGGGGGTATTACACCTCCACGTGGGCGTCGGTTACCACCAGCATCAGGCCCGAGGCCACATCCATGTCCCTATGGTCCACAGCCTTCGAGTGCTCGAGAGTTTTAAGATCCATCTGTTCCACTTCCAGGCTACGGTGGTAATCTTTACGAAGATTACTACGGGAATGTCTGAGCTAGACCGTGGCAGTAGTATTATTGTAATAGTTGTATTTCCACAGTCCTGCGCGTCTGGTGGAATATACCTTAGCTAGTACCGAGTTTTCAGAGGTGTAGTTAAATAATGTATAGGAGCTTGGAATGCCTCTAATGTGATGTATCGTCTTTCACCGCAGTTGTACCTTAGCCTTGGCTTGTACTAAACTGTGTATGGTGTGTATGACTACTGGTGTATATATAGTAGTTTCTATATTACCATGTCGTACACATGAACATCTCTGCATTCCGTGTCATCCATTACATTCTGCACTCCTATGTCAAGTTTTTGCCATCCTTGTCTAAACCATTGTTTTGTTTTCCTAGGATGGTCAACACTCGCAGCACTCCTGCTGCTCAGGAGTAGGGTGAGGCTAGTGGGGCTAGAGATGAAAATCTACCCCAGCCACCCTCCTTGGCTGAAGTCATGGTCGAGGCAGAACGGAACAAGAGAGAGACCAACTGTCTGCTGGAACGCATAGAGCAGAACACTGGGTTCCGTCAGAGGAATGACGTGGTGTCAATCAATGATTTTATCAAGATGTGCCCACCGAAGTTCCACCACTCCACTGAACCTCTGGATGCGGATGACTGGCTTCGTAGTATCACCCACAAGCTACACTCTGCCCGTGCGGCCGAAGCTTATAAGGTTACCTACGCCGCCTACCATCTTGAGGGCCCTGCCAGTCTATGGTGGGAGAACTTTGAGGCTATGCGTCCTGCTGGCCAAATCACTACTTGGGTTGAGTTCAGTGAGGCATTTCGTGAACATCACATTCCGGAAGGTCTCATGGATCGCAAGCGGGAGGAATTCTGCAATTTCACCCAGGGCCGGTTAACTGTGGATGGCTATAGTCGCGAGTTTGGCAACTTGGCACGCTATGCACCTGAGGAAATATCCACCGATGCCAAGAAGCAGGCGAGGTTCCGCAAGGGACTCAGCCCCGAACTCCGCCGAGATCTACGTCTGCACGAGTGCACTTCCTTCCAGAAGTTGGTAAACAAAGCCATCAATGCTGAGACGGGCCAGACTGATTTTGAAGCCACACGCAAGCATCCACGTGACTTTGGTTCCTCACACGGCTCTGGCTCTCACAAGCGCCGTGTGTGGGTTCCTAACACTGCTCTGCCACCCAAGTACACACCGAGGCCATCCTATGAGGCGCCTCGCCCAACTCAACAATATGCACCTGCCAAGACATATGGAGGACCACCTACCAACTTTGCTCCACGCACTGGCACTGTGACATGCTTCAAGTGTGGAGAACCGGGGCACTACATGCGTGAGTGTCCTCAGAACGAACCAGGAAAAACCATTGGCCGTGGTAAGCCAACCGGCAAGGTGAATTATGTCAAGCCAATCACCACTACACGTGGTCATGTCAACTATGTCTCTGCTGAGGAATCTTATGAGGATCCTAACGTCGTCCTTGGTATGCTTCTCGTTAACTTCCATCCGGCATCTGTTCTTTTCGATACTGGAGCATCCCATTCGTTCATATCTGAGAGCTATGCTCGAATGCACAACATGACTTTTTGTGACATGCCTACTTCCATGGTTATTCAAACCCCTGGTTCAAAATGGCAAACCTCTAGGGTAAGCCATGGAAATGAAATCCTTGTCGATAGACTTGTTTTCCTTGCATCTCTAATCGCTCTCAAATCTTCGGACATAAACATCATCTTGGGTATGGATTGGATGACAACTCATTACGCCAAGATTGATTGCTACACTAGGACCGTTCAACTTACACACCCATCCGGCAAGACAGTCAATGTCTTGACCCGAATGGCTGAGCGTCAGCTCTACTCTCTTAATGCCAGCCCTCTACCAGAACTCGAAGATATCCCGGTAGTCCGTGACTTTCCGGATGTCTTTACCGAAGAACTGCCAGGTGTTCCACCTGACAGAGATGTCGAGTTCGTGATAGATCTTATTCCGGGAACTATCCCAATCTCTAGGAGACCTTATAAGATGGCACCCCTAGAATTAGCTGAGCTTAAGAAACAACTCGATGAGTCCTTGCAAAAGGGTTTCATCCGTCCTAGCTCTTCCCCTTGGGCTTGTCCCGTCCTCTTCGTCAAGAAGAAGGATGGAATGGAGCGCATGGTTGTAGATTACCGACCTGTCAATCTGGTCACAATAAATAACAAGTATCCGCTCCCCAGGATCAACGACCTGTATGATCAGCTCGCTAGATCCTCAGTCTTTTCTAAAATGGATTTGAGGTTGGGCTACCATCAAATGAAAATCAAGAACGGGGACATTCCTAAAACGGCTTTTGTTACTCGTTATGGCCAATACGAGTACACCGTCATGTCCTTCGGATTAACCAATGCCCCAACCACCTTCTCCCGGCCAATGAATTCTATATTCATGGAGTATTTGGATAAATTTGTCGTGGTATACCTCGATGATATACTCATCTACTCCAAGAACAAGAAAGATCATGCTGAGCATCTAAGGCTGGTATTGACGAAACTTCGAGAGCACCGCCTATATGCCAAATTCTCAAAATGTGAATTCTGGTTGCCGGAAGTGACCTATCTAGGTCATGTGATCTCTGGCAAGGGTATTGCTGTCAATCCCGAGCAAGTTCAAGTCGTCCTTGATTGGACTCCCCCTGAATCGGTCAAGCAAGTTAGGAGTTTCCTTAGCTTAGCGAGCTATTGCCGACGCTTTGTCGAGAATTTCTCCAAGGTTGCTAAACCTCTAACTGAACTCCTCAAGAAAGATAAAAAGCTTGAGTGGACCCCACAGTGCGAGTCCAGTTTTTAGGAACTGAAAAGACGCCTGACGTCTACACCCGTACTGGTACCACCAGACTTTTCCAAGGATTTTATTATCTACTGCGACGCCTCACGACAAGGACTAGGTTGCATACTCATGCAAGATCGTCAAGTGATTGCATACGCATCTCGACAGTTGCGTCCACACGAGGATAACTATCCTACACATGATCTAGAGCTTGCAGCTGTAGTCCACGCACTCAAAACATGGCGACATTACCTTCTTGGTAATCGCTGTGAAATCCTCACTGATCACCAAAGTCTGAAGTACATCTTCACCCAACCGGACTTGAATCTCAGGCAAAGACGTTGGGTTGAATTGCTCACAGATTACGACCTGGGAATCACTTACACCCCCGGGAAGGCCAATGTCATGGCTGACGCGCTAAGTCGTAAGTCTTATTGTAACAACTTGATGTTACAACAAGGGCAACCACTTCTTTACGAGGAATTTCGTAAGCTTAACCTGCACATTGTTCCTCGTGGATTCCTTTCCACCTTGGTGGTGAGACCTACCCTTATGGATCAAATTATAGCTACTCAGAAGCGTGATAAGGGTATATCCCGACTCCAGGAGAGCATTGCTAGCGGACTCGCTAGAAGCTTCTCTATGTATGATCAAGGTGTTGTCTTCTTCGAGAACCGTTTAGTGGTTCCCAAGAACCACCATCTACGGCAGTTAATCCTTAAGGAGGTGAAAGCACATTTGCTCCCTGGGTGGTTTTGGTAATTAATGACAACATACTTTGTGGTCGGACTAATGCTTTTATCAAGTATGTTTCAGGAAATCCAATCACATTGGTATGGCAAGATGACTGAAGAAGTGGACCCCTCAAAGTGCTAAGGCAAGCATTGGCAAAAGCTCAAGACTCCATTTTCGTTTAGTGATCCAAGATCACATTGAGTCCATAGGAAAAGCCAATACTATTAAAAGGGGATGAGGTTGTGTTGATGATCTGGTTGCTCAAGTGCTTAGTGATATATCTCCTTCAACTATCAGCACCTTTCACTTCTATACACTCTCATAAGTAATCTCGGACAAACCGATTCTTCCAACTCAGTCCCACCGAGATGAACCACCGCAGTTATTATTCCAAACCCTAGAAAAATCGGTCATTCCGATTTTGAGTTCGGTCTCACCGAAACTGGACTGCCAACCTTCTGTAATCATTTGACATCATATCGGAATAACCGAGTTTGCTGTTTCGGTCTTACCGAAATTGTCAAGCTTCTGTCTTGGCTCAAATCGGTCTCACCGAGATTGCATTTCCGGTCACACCGAAACTGGCATGTTCCTGTCTTTTCTCAAATCGGTCTAACCGAGTTTTCTTTCTCGGTCCCACCGAAAAACCCAACGTTCATATCTTTTACTCTTTCGGTCTCACCGAGATGGTATTTTCGGTCCCACCGAAAACCCCAACGTTCACTATATTTGAACTTTCGGTCTGACCGAGTTTTCACTTCGGTCTCACCGAGATTGCTCAATTATGTGTGTAACGGTTGGATTTTGTGTGGAGGCTATATATACCCCTCCACCCCCTCTTCATTCGTGGAGAGAGCCATCAGAAAGTCTACCACTCCTACTATACACTTTCTGAGAAGAGAACCACCTACCCTTGTGTTGAGATCAAGTCATTCCATTCCTACCATATGAAACTTGATTTCTAGCCTTCCCAAGTTGCTTTCCACTCAATCCTTTCTTCCACCACAGCCATATCAGTGAGGAGAGTTTAGTGTTGGGGAGATTATCATTTGAAGCACAAGAGCAAGGAGTTCATCACCATCAACAACATCTATTACCTTTTGGAGGGTGGTGCCTCCTAGATTGGTTAGGTGTCGCTTGGGAGCCTCCGTCTTTGAGATGTGGAGTTGAACCAAGAAGTTTGTAAGGGCAAGGAGATCGCCTACTTCGTGAAGATCTACCCCGAGTAAGGCTAGTCCTCCGTGGGCGTAGGCCATGATGGAATAGACAAGGTTGCTTCTTCGTGGACCCTTCGTGGGTGGAGCCCTCCGTGGACTCGCGCAGCCGTTACCCTCCGTGGGTTGAAGTCTCCATCAACGTGGATGTACGATAGCACCACCTATCGGAACCACGACAAAAATCTCCGTGTCTCCAAACTGCGTTTGATCTTTTCCACCTCTCTTTACTACATGTGCAATTTACTTTCCGCTGCTTATACTCTAGAATTGCATGTGTAGGGTGATACTTGAATTGATCTTAATTGTGAAACTGCCAAAAACTTTGCATAATCAAAAGGCAGATTTTTATATTGTCAAGTAGTCTAATCACCCCCCCCTCTAGACATACTTCTTCGATCCTACAATTGGTATCAGAGCTTTGGTCTCCATTGCTTTGGTTTACACACCATTGGAGGAAGATGGACGTGTCTACGGACGGGAGTGTTAGCCATAGAGTGCCTGTTCTCAATGGAAGGTTCTATAACTCTTGGAGGTCTGAAATGCTTAGTATCTTTAAAATGTACAATTTGTGCAAATATGTTGAGACCCCCTATGTGCCTCCTTTTGATCCCTTGCACCCTACCATGGATGAAGAGCTTGATTTGCTTCGTAACCTTAGAACTGTAAATCTTATCATTAAAGGGTTACCCGATGACTTGCTTAATCTTGTTACAAACTTTGAGTGTGCCTATGCTATGTGGAAATTCTTGGAAGAACTTTATCCGGACTACTCGTTGAGAAGTCTAGATGAAATTCTACACAAGACTATTGAATTTGATAAGTTGCACCCCAATGATCCCAACTTTGATAAATGCTTTTTTGAGCTTCGTGATCTTATGAAAAAGAAGGGTGATCCCGGTCTTATCAATATTATCATTAGAAATGCTATTGCATTGCATTCCGAAGACTATTGTCACATTGACCAAACTAATGCAAGTACTTATCAAATTGACCTAGGTGTTGATGATGAACAATCTATGGGTCAATATGATGATGAGCATGAGCATGATGATGATTACTCCGATTCGGACACCGAGCTAGACAAGGTCATGAAGAGTCTCAATCTTATGGCAAATATGAGAGACTACATGTCCGGCGGAAAAGAGTGGATTCTTGATAGTGGATGCACCGATCACATGACCGGAGACAAAGACATGTTTCGAGAGCTTGCAAAGAACGATGGTCCACGCAAGTATGTGACTTTTGGAGACAACTCCAAGGGTAAGGTACTTGGCCTTGGTAAGGTGGCCATATCTCATGATAGCTCTATTCAAAATGTCATGCTTGTAGAATCTCTTGGATACAATTTACTTTCCGTGTCTAGATTAGCTGACTTTGGATTCAATGTGCTATTCACCAAAGTAGATTGCCAAGTTTTTCGGCGTGATAATCAAAACATGGCTTTTACCGGTATCCGTAGAGGTGATCTATATATTGTTGATTTCACTAAGAAAGCCCAACCTAGAGCTTGTTTCATTGCTAAATCCTCTAAAGGTTGGTTATGGCATAGAAGGCTAGGACATGTTGGTATGCGTAATCTAGACAAGCTGATCAAGGGTGATCATATTCTTGGTGTTAAAGATGTTTTCTTTGACAAAGATAGACTTTGTAGTGCTTGTCAAGCAGGAAAACAAGTTGGTGGAAGTCATCCCGTGAAAAACATCATGACCACAAGGAGACCGCTTGAGCTTTTTCATATGGATCTCTTCGGTCCCAATGCTTACAAAAGCCTTGGTGGTAACTCCTTTGGTCTAGTTATAGTTGATGATTATTCCAGATTTACGTGGGTATTTTTCCTTGATGATAAATCGCAGGTTCAGAGGATCTTCAAGACCTTTGCCAAAAAGGCCCAAAATCAATTTGAGGTGAAGATCAAGAAAGTTCGGAGTGACAATGGAACGGAGTTCAAGAACGCCAATGTAGACTCTTTTCTCGATGAGGAAGGAATTCTACATGAGTTCTCAGCTACGTACACTCTTCAACAAAATGGAGTTGTTGAGAGGAAGAACCGAACGCTCATTGAGATGGCAAGAACGATGCTTGATGAATACATGACACCGAAACACTTTTGGGGAGAAGCGGTCGAGACAGCTTGTCATGCTATCAACAGGCTTTATCTTCATAAGCTCCTCGGCAAGACATCATACGAGCTTCTCACCGGTAACAAACCCCAAGTGGGATACTTTCGTGTCTTTGGTTCAAAATGCTATATCCTTGATAAGCATCGTCGGTCTAAATTTGCTCCTAAATCTCATGAAGGCTTTCTTCTTGGTTATGGATCAAACTCCCACACCTACCGTGTCTACAACAATTTCACCCGAAAGGTTGAAGAGACGGTAGACGTGAAGTTTGATGAATCTAATGGCTCGCAAGTAGAGCAAATGCCTATTGATGTAGGAGACAAGGACCCATCGGAAGCAATCCAAGATTTATCTATTGGAAAGATCCGTCCCATGGAAGTGAAGGAGAGTACCTCATCTACATATGTGGAGCCACCTACCTCACGGCGAGATGAACCTCAAGGCAACATGGAGGCCTCCACAAGTGGAACTCACCAAAATGAGGAAGTGCTACAAGAAGATCCACCACAACCTCCTTCTCCACCGCCTCAAGACAACACCAACAACAATGAAGAAGAAGAAGAGGAAGATGAAGATGATGAGGAAGCTGAGCCACAACATCAACAAAAGCTATCCCGAGTCCGAGCAAGAGTCAAGAAGAATCATCCCGTGGAACAAATGATGAACGACATTAACTCCGGGAGAATTACTCGCTCTAAAACTCGCTTAGCTAACTTTTGTGAGGATTACTCATTTATCTCTAGTATTGAACCTATGAAGGTAGAAGAAGCACTTGAAGACCCGGATTGGGTGAACGCTATGCACGAAGAACTACACAACTTCGAGAGGAACAAAGTATGGACTTTGGTAGAGAAGCCCAATGATGATCAAAACATCATTGGAACCAAATGGGTGTTTCGGAACAAGCAAGATGAAGATGGACAAGTCATCCGCAACAAGGCTCGTCTCGTAGCTCAAGGTTACACACAAGTCGAAGGTATGGACTATGGTGAGACCTATGCCCCCGTTGCTAGACTTGAGTCCATTCGCATTCTTCTTGCTTATGCCAATCACCATGATATTACTCTCTATCAAATGGACATCAAAAGTGCTTTCCTAAATGGTGAAATTGAGGAGGAAGTATTTGTGAAACAACCTCCCGGATTTGTGAATCCCAAAAAGCCTAATCATGTTTACAAGCTGCACAAAGCTCTTTATGGTCTTAAACAAGCTCCTAGAGCTTGGTACAAATGCTTGACTAGTTTTCTTCTTGAAAAAGGCTTTGAAATTGGGAAGATAGACTCAACGCTGTTCACGAAAAGGGTTAATGGTGAACTATTTGTGTGCCAAATATATGTTGATGATATTATCTTTGGTTCAACTAACCCCCATTTTAGCAAGAAGTTTGGACAGCTCATGTCGGAGAAGTATGAGATGTCCATGATGTGTGAACTCAAATTCTTCCTTGGGTTGCAAATCAAGCAATCTAAGGAGGGTAACTTTGTCTCACAAACAAAGTACACCAAGGATCTCTTCAAGAAGTTCAACATGCAAGAAAGCAAAGGTATGAGTACCCCCATGCCTACTAGTGGACATAATGACTTGACAAAAGATGGAGAACCCGTTGATCAAAGGGTTTACCGATCTATGATTGGTTCTCTACTATATCTTTGTGCTTCTCGTCCTGACATAATGTTAAGTGTATGCATGTGTGCGCGATATCAAGCAGCCCCTAAAGAATGTCATCTTAAAGCTGTTAAAAGGATAGTGAGATACTTGATACACACACCAAACTTTGGCATTTGGTATCCTAAGAGAGCCTCTTTCGACCTTGTTGGCTATTCTGGCTCGGACTATGCCGGTGACAAGGTTGATAGAAAGTCAACTTCGGGTACGTGTCAATTTCTTGGTCGATCCCTTGTATCTTGGTCCTCCAAGAAACAAAATTCGGTATCATTATCCACTGCCGAAGCAGAATATATTGCTGCTGGTTCGTGTTGTGCTCAATTGCTATGGATGACACAAACGCTTAAAGATTATGGGATACATGTGAGACGTGTTCCCTTGCTTTGTGACAATGAGAGTGCAATCAAGATTGGACACAATCCCGTGCAACACTCTCGAACAAAGCATATTGAAGTTCGTCACCATTTTATTCGTGATCATATTGCCAAGGGTGACATTAATCTTAAGCATGTTCGTACTAACAAACAACTTGCTGATATCTTTACAAAACCTCTTGATGAGAAAGCGTTTTGTCGCTTAAGGAGTGAGTTGAACATCATTGATGCTTCAAACTTGGAGTGATAACTCCATTGATGCATGCAAGGCATGAGCCTACTTGAATAATCCTTGATACTTCTCTTATGATGGTGATCATATGTCTTGGACACATTTGCCTCCTTGTATTGCATCTAACTCCTTGCAGGTACTTGGATGATCTACATTCCACAAGATTACCACACACTCAAATCATGAGTAATCTTGTCATTGACCAAGTATCTAGCCCTTTGGGATGTTGAGTTCAAGGAACAAAATTCCACATATCCTTTTTGACATATTATACATCTAGTATTTCACTCTTGTCATCTTGGATATTCTTGAGTATTTCCTTGCTTGCCTAACCCATGTAGGAATATGAACTATACAAGTAGAAATGGCGCTCCAACTTCACATTCAATGAGCACCTACATCAAGCTTACATACATGAGTAAAGCAACAACAAGCCCAAGGTATATTGTTCACATCTTTAAGGAGCTTTGCTCAAAGTCATGAGTGCAAGCAGCTTCATAAGATGTGATCACATCAAATGCTTAATCGAAAAATGGCAACCCCATTTTGAGCTTAAATGATGAGTATGACCTATGATCAAATGTCTTCATTTGACTCCTAAGTCAATATACTCAAACATAGGTGACATTGTCGCCGACCTTTATCTAGATGAAGTACATATGCTTTTGGAGTCTTTCTGTTTGCTCTTATGTTCTCTCATTGAGTTTTCTTTAAACAAAAAAAAACTTCATCTAGGAATCTTTTTCATTTCTATTCTTATGTTTCTTTGAATATCCTTCTGGCTCTGATCAATTCCTTGAAAATCTTTCAAAATTCATTGCAAATCCTTTGAAACATTCCTCGCAAAGTGAGCTGAATTATTTCTGTATTTCCTTGGAATTAAGCTCGGAGTCACCGATTTAAAATTTTCGGTCTAACCGAAAAGGATTCGGACCCACCGATCCATCTAATTCGGTGTCACCGATTTATCTTCCAGGACATAAACTTCTGCAGCTCCACTCAAATTTAAATCTTAAAGGGGAGAAGACTCAAATTTAAATTCAAATTGTTTCTCCTTAAATGTTCTTATTTGCCCTGTTGTGATTCTTAAGGATCCCACCTCTTTCCTTCTTTCCATCTTTCCTGCCCTACCTAGTTTGCTGTCCTTTTCGGCACTTGATGTCAAAGGGGGAGAAGACTTAGGGGGAGTGGGAGTAGGGGGAGTAGGGGGAGAAGAGAAGACTTAGGGGAAGAAGAAATCTTAAGGGGGAGAGAATCACATCAAAGCTTTGCCGTATTTTACATTTGGACATCATTCTCTTTTGGCATCATTCTTTTGATTTTTTGCTCTTTCCATCAAAACCCCTTGTTCTGATATCTTATGGAATCTTTTAGTATAGGGGGAGAAGACTTAGAGGAATCTTCACAATTGATATCTTATGGAAAGCAAAATCTCTCAGAGTTTGCTGGACTGCCAACCTTCTGTAATCATTTGACATCATATCGGAATAACCGAGTTTGCTGTTTCGGTCTTACCGAAATTGTCAAGCTTGTGTCTTGGCTCAAATCGGTCTCACCGAGATTGCATTTCCGGTCACACCGAAACTGGCATGTTCCTGTCTTTTCTCAAATCGGTCTAACCGAGTTTTCTTTCTCGGTCCCACCGAAAAACCCAACGTTCATATCTTTTACTCTTTCGGTCTCACCGAGATGGTATTTTCGGTCCCACCGAAAACCCCAACGTTCACTATATTTGAACTTTCGGTCTGACCGAGTTTTCACTTCGGTCTCACCGAGATTGCTCAATTATGTGTGTAACGGTTGGATTTTGTGTGGAGGCTATATATACCCCTCCACCCCCTCTTCATTCATGGAGAGAGCCATCAGAAAGTCTACCACTCCTACTATACACTTTCTGAGAAGAGAACCACCTACCCTTGTGTTGAGATCAAGTCATTCCATTCCTACCATATGAAACTTGATTTCTAGCCTTCCCAAGTTGCTTTCCACTCAATCCTTTCTTCCACCACAGCCATATCAGTGAGGAGAGTTTAGTGTTGGGGAGATTATCATTTGAAGCATAAGAGCAAGGAGTTCATCACCATCAACAACATCTATTACCTTTTGGAGGGTGGTGCCTCCTAGATTGGTTAGGTGTCGCTTGGGAGCCTCCGTCTTTGAGATGTGGAGTTGAACCAAGAAGTTTGTAAGGGCAAGGAGATCGCCTACTTCGTGAAGATCTACCCCGATTAAGGCTAGTCCTCCGTGGGCGTAGGCCATGATGGAATAGACAAGGTTGCTTCTTCGTGGACCCTTCGTGGGTGGAGCCCTCCGTGGACTCGCGCAGCCGTTACCCTCCGTGGGTTGAAGTCTCCATCAACGTGGATGTACGATAGCACCACCTATCGGAACCACGACAAAAATCTCCGTGTCTCCAAACTGCGTTTGATCTTTTCCACCTCTCTTTACTACATGTGCAATTTACTTTCCGCTGCTTATACTCTAGAATTGCATGTGTAGGGTGATACTTGAATTGATCTTAATTGTGAAACTGCCAAAAACTCTGCATAATCAAAAGGCAGATTTTTATATTGTCAAGTAGTCTAATCACCCCCCCTCTAGACATACTTCTTCGATCCTACAGGAGGCTCATGAATCTCCTCTCACGATTCATCCCGGTAGTACCAAAATGTATCAGGACCTACGCCATAGGTTCTGGTGGACTAGGATGAAAAGAGAAATCGCTCAGTTCATTGCTAACTGTGACATTTGTCGTCGAGTCAAAGCAGAGCATCAACGTCCTGCTGGCACCCTTCAACCTTTAGCTATTCCTGAATGGAAATGGGACAAGGTCGGTATGGACTTCATTACCGGGTTTCCCAGGACCAAAAAAGGGAATAATGCTATCTTCATCGTTATCGACCGCCTCTCCAAAGTAGCTCATTTCCTACCTGTTCGAGAGAGTATTACCGCTAGCCAGCTAGCAGAGTTGTATATCTCTCGGATAGTATCACTTCATGGTGTGCCGTTGGAGATTAACTCCGACCGAGGAAGTCTTTTCACTTCACGATTTTGGGAAAGTTTCCAGAATGCTATGGGAACTCATCTCTCTTTTAGCACCGCCTTCCATCCCCAGTCAAGTGGTCAAGTGGAACGGGTCAATCAAATTCTGGAAGATATGCTTCGAGCCTCTGTCATCTCTTTCGGTATGGACTGGGAAAAGTGTCTCCCATTTGCCGAATTCGCTTATAACAATAGTTATCAAGCCAGCTTAGGCAAAGCTCCCTTCGAAGTTCTATATGGACGAAGGTGTCAAAAACCTCTTATCTGGTCAGAAACCGGGGAAAGACAATTCTTTGGCCCGGATATGATCCAGGAAGCAGAAGAGCAAGTTCACATCGTTCGTGAGAAATTGAAAACAGTCGAGTCTCGCCAGAAGAGCCAATATGATAGTCATCATAAGGCTGTGACTTTTGAAGTCGGCGATAAGGCTTACCTTCGGGTTACTCCTCTTAAGGGAACCCATTGCTTCGGTATCAAAGGCAAGTTGGCCCCTCGTTACATCGGCCCTTTTCGCATTCTTGCCAAACGAGGAGAAGTTGCCTACCAATTGGAACTACCTCCGCACCTCTCCAGAGTTCATGATGTCTTCCACGTTTCTCAACTCAGGCGATGCTTCTCGGATCCTATCCGCGGAGTGGACCACGAAACGCTTGATCTCCAGGACAATCTCACATATCGAGAATACCCCGTTCATATTCTTGATCAAACCGAGCGCACCACTCGACGTCACAATATCAAGTTTCTCAAGGTTCAATGGTCACATCATTCCGAGAGTGAAGCTACCTAGGAAAGGGAGGATCGTCTTCGACTTGAGTACCCCACCCTCTTTCCGGAGGAACCCGAATCTCGGGACGCGATTCTTTTGAGTGGGGGTGAGTTGTCACATCCCTAGTTAGTGCTTGCATTAGGACTAGCTAGAGTGTGCATCATGTTTACTTAACAAAGAAACTTGAAATGGGAATGACAGAAACCCCAGCACCCCTCCTCTAACAACTAGGGTTTATTAAAATCTTTTCCAATGTACCCAAAATGCCCTTCAAAAATGTACATCATTTCTGCCTTGGTCTTAAACCTATGCCAAAAATGGTGCACAATTTTCTAGGACATCCAAGGTCTCTGGATTAAATCATATGGTATTTGCATTTGGGCATTTAAATGCTATAAAATATTTTGTGTGCCGAAATAATCATAAACTAAAATGTTCCATGCTGTTCATATTATATACAGTGGGCATGACTAGTTCTATGAGCTATAAAAATGTTCTGGCATTTTAAGTAATTCCACAAAGTTGCAAAAGAAATGAAACAGAAAGAAATAGAAAAGGGAGAGAGAGAAAGAGTTACCTGGCCCCCAACCGGCCCACCTGCCGGCCCAGCCCAGCCGCCGCTCCAGCGGGCTGCTTGGCTCGGCCAGGCAGGCAGGCATGTGCTCGACGGCGGCCCCAGCACGCGCCACGCAGCTGCCTGCCACCCTGCTTCCTGCCCTTGCCGCTCTGGAGGCTTGGATCAATCGTTCACTTCGTCCCCGAGCTCACCGACATGCTCACTTCTCCCTAGCTCCTCTCCTTCGCCCTCCCCGCACCATGGCCGACGACGCCGTGTTTGCGCCATCGTGGTAGCCGCGTTCACTGTCGTCCCTGAGCCCCGTCGTCGTGTCCGTCATCTACGCCGTCCTCGACCACCGTGCCCATCAGCTTCACCGTTCCGTGTAGATGTTGTAGGACCACTCCACGCACCTCTACGAGCACCGCACCGTTGTTTTCGACCTCGCCCGAACTCCGGCAGCCGCTGGACTCGTCGCCGGCGCTGATTCCGGCGACCCCGAGGCCAGCCACCACCACCACTCGACGCGGTTTGCTCCCAGCTACCCGTAGGTGTGCTCCGCCGTCGTTTTGGTAGCCGTAGCACAAAACCCGCACCTCACCGCCGCGTTTGGCCTCGCCGGCGGCTAAACGCCGGCGAGTTAGCCCTGTTGACCAAGGGTTTGACCCCCCTGGGTCACTGACATGTGGGCCCTGCCTGTTAGTCAAACCTAGTTTAGTGTTTAATTTAATTCTAATTAGTTAATTAACTAACTGTGACACTGACCAGTGGGTCCCACTGGTTAGGTTTGACCTGGGCCGCCCTATTGACTGGCTGACGTCAGCATGATGTCATGCTGATGCAGTAAAGGATTTTCTGGGATTTTTAGATTTAAGAACAATTCAGGAAATTCCAGAAAATGCTGTAAACTTCAAAAAATCATATAAATTCAACAGTAGCTCAGATGGAAAAGATTTATATATGAAAATTTATTAGAAAAATCCAATCTTTCCAATGGCACTGGTTTCATGCATGTTTGAGCAAGTTAACCTTGATGTATACATTAAAACATGATAATGCACTTAATTAAATAATAGTTTGAGTTTCAATTTGAATCTTTGATTCAAATGGGCTCAAACCCTTCTGGTTATAGTTGCATTAGCCCAAAACACATGCATCTTGCCATATCATGAGCATGCATCATATTGTTGCATTTGTTTGTTTATTGATTGTATCGCCGATATTCTCCGTGTTAGGTCCTGCTCCCGAGGATACTTCTGCGTATCCAGCTGAAGAGCAGTACCCGACAACCACTCTGTCAGGCAAGCAATCATTGATCATTCCGATACAAACCCAATCTTCTCTCTCCTGCTCTCTTTTACTGCATTAAGGCAACAGCGTGTGAACTGCTACTTGCTGCGGTAGTTGAACCCTATTCCCTTGCATGACCTGTCATTGCCACAGTAAATAGTTGAAACCCACTAGCATGTGTAGGAGTTGATTGAGCCATGTGATGTGTGATCCACCATGCTATTTGTTTATGTTGCCTGCTATGCTTAGAGTTGTGTCAGGTCTGATTCATCTGGGTGATGGATCAGAGTGAAATGATCATACCGGCAAAGAAAGGGAATTGTGGAACATGTTTGGTAAAGGTATCGATGAAAGGCCATGTAGGAGTACGTGGTGGGTTGTTTCATTGGAACCGTCCATAGGACCTGAGATCTGTATGTGTGGTTCAAGTTACAGTTACTACCACACATTGGGCCCTGAAATATGACCCCGCTCGACTTATCGACTGCCATGTTCTCTGTCCAGGAGTTGCAACTAGTTTCTGGTGTTTGTAGTTTATTGGTGGTCGTGCACAGCGCTGACCCTCGGGGTGGGCTGTGATGCGACAGGTACGTGGCACGGTGTAGTGGTTGCCCGTTTGGTGACTCGGGAACCCTGTACACATCGTTTGGGGCCGTGAGCGACACCCCAGCCGGATCTCCCCACGGATGGAACCCAAATAGGCGATAAACCTGGACGAGAGACTTGAGTGGTTGGTTAGGTCGTGGTCTACACCCACGTCGGCTTTCGCTTGAAGTCTGCCGAGCACATGTCGTGTGCAGACGCTAAGTGGTGAAAACATGTGTGAAGAAGTACACCCCTGCAGGGTTATCAATCTATTCGAATAGCCGTTGTTCGCGGTACGGACTACTTGGTTACTCTTACAGTTCATAGACAAGTTGATGGTTACTACTAAAAGCCTCAAGATAAGTGTGAGTGCCATGGATGGCCCTTCCGTAGGATGACGGAAGAGGATCCTCGGTGGGGTATTGTTGTGGTGAGTAGAGGACTCGTGTACGTAGTAATATCTTGCAATCTGTTGAGAGTTGTAGTATAGGTTAGCCAAGAGTCAAAGCTGGCTTCTGCTATGAACTCCACTACCCCCTGTTGATAATGTTGCATGTATGATAGGTTCTGTTGTAAGACTTGCTGAGTACCTTTGTACGCATGTTTGCTTAATAACTGTTGCAGAGGAGAACCCTGCCCCTTCTGATGGGTTCTACATAGACGTTGACGTCGACGAGTAGCTTGTCACCCAGACGGAGATCTGGAGCTTGTGAAGGGCCTTGTAGATAGTCAGGCTACACCAAGCCTGTTTTATTTTCTAAGTTGTCTGTACTCAGACATGTAGCTTCCGCTTGTGCTTGTATGACTGTATGACTTGAGTGTTGGGTCATGTGACCCCTACCTGTATGGATATGTTATGTATGGCTCTTGGAGCCTTTTAAATAGAGTACTTTGAGTCATAGAGTTCGGTTGTGATGCAATGTTGTATTTGCACATATTGATCATATTATGTGTATGATTGAAATGCTTGGTATGTGTGGGATCCGACACCTAGTTGTTTTCCTTTGGTAGCCTATCTTACAGGGAAATGCCTCCTAGTGCTTCAAATGAGCCTTGGTAGCTTGCTACTTCTCGGAACACGTAGGCTGGCCGGCATGTGTCCTTCTTCGTTCCTGTGTCTGTCCCTTAGGGGAAATGTCACGCGTTGTTCCTTTAACTCCATTTAGCTTGCTACGACTTGGGTTCATACGTTGATGACCGACACGTTCATTGCTGGGTCATGGATGCATGTCTCTGTAATTTAGTGCCACTTTTGGTTTATAACTAGCTATGTCGGCCCGGGTTCTCTGTCATATGTATGCTAGCGACACTATCATATACGTGTGCCAAAATGCGCAAACGGTCCCGGGCCAGGTAAGGTGGCACCCATGGGAATACCGTGCGTGAGGCCGCAAAGTGATATGACGTGTTACAGCTAGATCGGTGTGACTTAGGATCGGGGTCCTGACATCTCCCCCTATATCTTGCAATTCATACACGCATTTAACATATGATATGAAGAATTTGAAATGCATGATGAAATATGGTGACTGATGTAATTCAGTATGCGTGCATTAACATATATGAGGAAATAGCATGTAGAAGAACATAGCGAAAGTATCAAACCACCATCGGGTTTAAGTTTACAACTCGATCCAACAAAGTCTTTAAAAGAACAGAGTTGTTACTTAGCAAGAAAACGCCCATATATAAAGACCCGCTTTAAGACTAACTCAAATTTCTCCCCCTTTGTCATTGAATGACCAAAAGGGACGAAAAACGAGGACTAGCGCCCCTGAAGAATATCACGAAGACGATGGAGGAGCGCCAGTGTTGTTGGGGTCGGTTGTTGGAGGAGGGACTGCCGTAGTGTCGTCCAAATCTTCATACTCATTAGTCTCGCGTGATGAAGAATATGAGCTGGCTACCAAGGAAGGAACTTTGACTTTCTTGAATTTCTTCGCCGAAGGCTGAGACCAGTCAAAGTCTTCCTTGAAGCCCATTTGCTTCAGATCTGCTTCGCTGTAGAGATGAGACATAACAACCCAGGTGCGATTGAAAACTTCATGGAGGTAGTAGTGGTTTTTCTTCACTGCATTGTATGTAGCAGTCATGTTGTGAAGAATTGAACCAAACTGCCTCTTGACCCATTTATGGTTGCGATCGACCTTCTGATGAAGACTGAGGAGAAGCTGACGATCAGTCATTACCCTTGGAGCTGTGCCTTGAGGATTTTGCTTTGAGGCATTGGTGGCAGAGTCATGAGTGGCAGAGTCATCATTAGTAGAGTAGGATGCAGCTTTGCGCAATTGACCATCCAATGGACGTATTCCTTCATCAATGATTGCAGCTTTTCTTTTTTCGTCAACTGAGGAATGTGTCCGTTTGAGGACTTCAAGTGGAGGCAGCTAGCTGAGATGATTTTGAAAGTCAGCCTTATAAGCAGTAGAAGACCTTGTTCTGATGAATCTCATGATCCAGGGAGCATAAGGCTTCAGGTTAAAAGGATACAATGCAACATTTGCCAGAGTCCTCATGAAGAAATCATGATAGTTGATGGGGATCCCATGCATGATATAGAGCATCAGATTCTTCATGATGCCAACGATTTGTTCATCATTCGAGTCGTGGCCTTTGATTGGACTCAATGTCTTTGTCAGAATGCGATAGACAGCCCGAGGCACATATAGCAATTCCTTCACGAGGAATTTGGTTCTTGGTGCTTGACCGGGCTTCAACGGTTTCATCAATACTTGCATATAATGATCAGTAAGTTCAGGTTCATGATATACACACCGTCCACCTTCAAGGGGAGGACTGAGAGGCAGGGCCTGAAGCAATTCAGAAGCCGGTGCCTTGAAGTGAGTGTTTTCTGTCATCCAGTCCAGCACCTAAGAGTTCACATCTTCAGCCTTTCCGGTGATGTGCAGTGTTGCATAGAATTGAAGAATGAGCTCTTCATTCCAATCACATATGTCTGTGCAGAGGGTGAGCAATACAGCATCTTAGAGAATGCTGAGGACCGGCGTGAAGCAAGGTAGTGATTCCATATCCACATGAGGAATATGCGCATGGTCGAAGACTTTGTCCTTAGCAAAGAGCAGTGAAGAATATAAGTTTGCTTGGATGGCAGTCCAGAAACGCTTCCTTCTAAGACGAGCAGAGTCATATGGGTTGAAGTCAGTGAAGAACACATGCTCGTGGAAGAAGTCATCAGCCTTGAGGTTTTGCTTCTTAGAGAAGGGATCCTTTGGCTTGGGCTGAGGATTGTCAGTTAATTTCATCACAACCTCGGGAATCACAGGCTGAGGAATTTCAGTTTATGCTCCAGCTGCAGCTTGAGACTTCATTTCTTCAGCAGCATTTTCATCATCACTAGTGGCTGGAACATCTTCATGTATGGAGGGAGTGGTGTGAGGTTCTTCAGAGCCCGTGTGAACTTCAGTGCGCTCTGGGAACTGAGGAATTTGCTGCAAAGGCGTGAACAATGGAGAGTTGGGGTGCAGACTGTCACAAAAGTCATCGTTCAGCACATGAGTTGTGCTCCCAATGTCCACATTTTCATCATTGTCACTCATTTCTTCAACGCTTGCCTCTTCAGCTGTGAACCGAGGCATAGGCGATGAGATCACTGGGGTTAAAGGGATGTTATCCACTTCAATTTCTTCATCCAACTGCTTTGAAGAAGTAGCAGAAGGAACATCTTCATCAGATCCGCATGGGATCACATATTCTTTGCCAAAAGGTATGATTTACTTTGATGGCATGCTTGAGAGAGTAACAACATCAATGGGATTGTTGACATAACTAGTCAATTTCTTCAGCTTCTTCGGGGCAACTGACTCTGAAGAAGCAGATGCTTTCCTTTTTTTCACCGTTGTTCGTTCCGCAGACTTTGTTTTCCTCAGTTCTGGTGCATAAGGGAGAACTGAACTTGGTGTTGGTGCAGAAGGAGCAGAGGAAATTCGTGCAGTTTCTTCAGGCATAACTGTTGCAGTTTGCCAGGCTTGGTAAGTTCCTTCAGGCACAATGGTTGAAGTCTCAGTTGGCCTGGCTTGTTCCTCAAGCGCAATACTAGTGGTTGCCCTGGCAATTTCTTCATCGGCTGGAATAGAGTCATCAGCCCTGGTAACTTTAGTTTCCTCAGCAGCCTGATTTTCATCAGCGGTGCTGGCATGTTCTTCAGTGGGCTGAGCAGATGCTTCAGCCTAAAAAGTTTCATGTTGCGTTGGTGCTTCAACGTTTGAGGTAAATCCCTTGGTCAGATTAACGAATCTGACTTTGGCTCCCAGCCAATCAACACGATAGCTTTCAAATTCATCATTGAGGGTTTTGATCTCAGCTTGCAGCTTCACAAGTTCCTCAAAAGACATATTCACTATGTTATTCTTCATCAATCTTTCCTTCTTGTACTGATCCTTCTTTGCTTTTCTGGCCTGCTCAAATTTCCATTTTTCTTTAGCAATAAAGGCGGCCAGCATATGACTTTGACTAGGTATGAGGTTCATCTCAGGCAGAGGAGTGTTGGGGTCCTTGTGCCATAGGTCAATGAAATCAAGGATCAACTTGGGATCCAACATCAATGGCATAGTGATGCCTTTGGCTCTAGCGGCCCTTTCCTGCCTGCCTCTGATGATTTGGGCGAGTTCCTCACCATTAGCTTCGTCATCACTTGACGGCACATGGAAGGTGACTTGCTTCTTGTGAGGACTTGGTCTAGCGCCACGTCCAGCAGTGGCCTTGGATTTCAATAGAGTGGGGCCAGTTGAGGAATTTGGAGGAGCTGAAGAACTAGCAGAGGCTCCTGAGGCAATAGAGATGCCAGTTGTCCTTTGGCACGTGGCGGGATGCATAGGTGCTGAGGACTTTGGTGGAGCTGGAGCATTTTGAGGAACTGGCCGCGAGGGATTTGCAGAGCTAGGCCGTGAGGGCATTGCTGAGGAGCTTGGCTTGCGAGCAGGTTTCTTGGGCATAGCCTTTTTAGGCTTGCTAGCAGAGGCTTCAGCAGCAGCAAAATCTTCATTAAATTTCCTCACTGCCTCTTTGGCCATCCCAACCAACTTGGCTTGACGTTTGGCCCCTTCTGATGCTAGAGAGATCAGTAATTTGGCCTGGTGCCAATGGAGGTCTTGGGCATGGAGGGTGTACGGCAAATTTCTTCATGTACTTGGGTGTGACATAGCGGTATTCTCTCCATTCTCTAACCCATCTTCTTTAAATCTTCTGTATGCGTACCTTGCGCTATTTTTGGTCTCCTTGCCATACTTGGCTTCATCAGGAGTGCAATATTCTTCATAGATGTCATCAGGGATTTAAAAAGCAGTGTTGACTTCCAATTTCTTCCCTCCTTTCTGAGGTTTCTTGCCATCAGCCATTTTCTTCAGCTGAGGATTTTGAACAATTGAGTTCTCTGAGGAGGTATGCAATTTTTCTTCAAGGAACGCTGCAAATGAGTTAAGTTAATGAGAACCTAGAGATTCAGCAGCAGACATTTGTACCTGTGAACAGACTACAGGTGCGAAGAATTTGAAGAGGTCATATGTGTTCTCAACTATTTTGCAAAAGGAACAAGTTTGAGGAATTTGACCAGATGTCTCTTGAAGAATTTCACTAAGCGTTCTTTGACTTAGGTTCCAGAGTTGTGCAGATTGAAAATCCACACAATTCAGGAATATTTTGAGGAAAAAGTTGCTTAGAGAAATAGATCAAGAACAGATGTTTGTGTGAGCTGTTTAGAGTGTGAAGAATGAAGAATAAACACCTTTTTTGAAGATTTGTAGGAATCACTATAATTGACAAGGGCAGTAAAAGTAGCTTTTAATTACCCTTGACGAAGAACATGATGAACTGTGAATAGAAGATTTGAAGCTCATCAGTTCAGATCTTCCACGCCCTAAATTGGCAGAGGAAGACAGCTATGGCGGCGACGGAGTGAAGAAATCCGCGTCCGGCGTTAGTACGGCGGCGAAGAGGTCGAGGCAGCGAAGCTCTTCCTCACCGGCGACGATGGAAGTAGCGGCGGCGCTAGGTTTTGAGAGTGTAATGCCCACGATGCGACTATATCTCCTACGTGTCGAGGCACGAGTTAGAGACATAATCGCATTCTAGAATGATCGCAAGCGTGGTACCTTTGCACAAATCATGCAATGAACAAGGATGAAAGAGTTAAATAGTTGGCTTACACTCGCCATGTCACACATTTAATTCAACATTCATACATTCATCCAAATAACACAGGGTCCGGCTACGGACGAAATCAAACGAGAAAAGATACCACAACCACAAGTCCTGACCGCCCCTAGCAAGAACTACTACTGATCGTCGGGATACGTCACATACATACGACCACGCTCTTCATCGAACTCCCAGTGAAGTTCTTGTCCATCTCCTGCGTCGTACTCAGTTGTACCTGCAACTGGTGTGTGTTGTAATCTGTGAGTCACAAGGACTCAGCAATCCCATTCCCGGGTATCAAAACTATCAAAGCCTTTTAGGTGTGAAGAGGTAATAAGGTGGCCGCAACAAGCGCGAAGCAACTAACTTACGAAGTGAGAGCGAGATGAGGATATGTGCCAACGATCGTCAAAGATGATTGTCGGGGGAAACTGTCCACCACGAGCACCTATGGGACCGGAGCCCCTTGTACGTTGCGGTGAGGGAGCGGAGGGAGCACAAAGAGCGGATCGAGGAGCGCACGCGGGCAGTTTACCCAGGTTCGGGCCGCGCGGACGCGTAAAACCCTACTCCTGCTTGGTTTGTATTGAGTTTGTGAGCTCGGGAGCTTGAAGAACTAACTACACCGAGCAAGAAAGCTATCTAGGTTTTGAACCCTTTCTACGTTGTGCATGGGCCTCCTTTTATAGCTCAAGGGGTCACCGACAGGTGTCAACGTAGAAGAAGGGCAAAAAAGTAACTTTGGTGGTAGTTGTAACAGTGCGGGAACAGTGCATGAACAGTGCGTGAACAGTGGTCTTCACCTAACTTGACAGTGGGGGACAAGGGCATTAAATGCCCGTCACCGTCGACCCCAAAAGCACACGTCCATGCGTCTCCGTTCGCCACGGCGATAGCCTCGTCACTGCGGAGTGCCATCGTGCCCCCCCAGGGTGCACAGCCATCCGCCACGCGTCCCTGGAAGGGCACCAGGGCGACGCGTGGGCCGATGAGCTGGAGCGCGGGCACACAGCGCAGGTTCCCCCGGCAAGCACCTTGTCGGGGTCTTGATCTTGCCGGGCTGGGAAGCTTGTCGCTCCCCGGGCCCTTGCCGGGGCGCATGCTGCGCCAAGGCATGTTTTCTGGGATGCAGTCTTCTGGTTTTCCTGGCAAGCTCCTCTTGCCAGGGTCTTGTGCTAAATGTGATAGTCTTGAGCCTGGGACGGCCTTCCCGGCAAGCTCCACTTGCCGGGGCCTTGATCTTCTGTCTTGTATACTTTGTTTTTGAATGGTTTTATAAGGATCAGAAAGGTCTCCGGCGAGCACGTGGTGAGCCCTGCCGCGGGAAGCTGCTACTACCCGTGCACAAGTTGGGGTACTAAGGTACCCCTATCTTAGTACACCGACAGGAGCCCCCGGGCCTGGGCCATACACGGTGCCGAGCGCTGTTGGGCCAGGCCCAAAACAGTGCACGGACACACGCGGCCCACGGCACGCCGAATCCCCTTCCGCATCCGCCGCGCCCCTCCCTAACGGCACGCGTCGATTGCGGCATCGTGGGAGAGATCGTGGCCACGTTCTTTAATGGAAAATGCGAAACGTCCCCCACTCCCCCCTTAAAAGCAGAGGGAACAGGGGCAGTTTCCCTCCTCCGCTTTCACTTCGTCTTCAACCTCCAGAAATCCCCCGGCGCGCTTTGCCTCCACACCTCCTCTGCCCTCTTCCGCACCCGCGGCGCCGTCGAACTCCTCGCCCCTCCCCCGCCGCCTCCGCCATGGCTCCGAAGGCCGAGAAGGCGAAAGCGGAGAAGGCCAAGAGGGAGAAATCCGAGCAGGCGGCGAAGCTCGCCGCCCTGCGGAAGAAGAACGTAGTCTTCGCGCCGAGGCTCAGCGCGAGGGAACTCTGGAACAAGTATTACCTCTTCTGGGCCAAGGAGACCAAAGCTCATCCCCGGACCAGAGTCTACCCTGCCGTCGCCAAAGATCTGCTTCCCGGCGGGTACTTCTTCTTCGCTGTCTTCTTTCACTGCGGCTTGTGCCCTCCGTTCTCGGAGTTTTTCTGCGACATCATGAATACATACGGCCTCCACCTCTTAGACTTCACCCCCAACGCCATCCTTACGATGGCGGTTTTCGCACATCTGTGCGAAAACTATATAGGGATCTATCCAAACGTAGCGCTTTTTCGCCATTTCTTCATGCCTAGAGTAGAGGCCGGCGCTCCCCTCTCCGGGGGTATCTCCTGGATCTTCCACTTGAATAAGAAGGAATCATATCTGAAAGGAGAACTCCGCGGCAAGTGGGAAGAGTGGCGCGCGGATTGGTGTTGGATAGTGGAGGACCACCCGGAGCCTTTCACTGCGCCGCGCACGACAGCCATAGTGCGCGGCAGGGACTGGAGCGAGTTGGCCCCGGATGATGTCAAGCTCAACGTCGCCCTCGTCAGGATACTTCGTCTCCGGGTAGCCAAACTGACCATCGGAGAGGTAGGGGCAGATTTCCTCCGCCGCCGCATTGCCCCTTTACAAGAGAGGAAAAGGCCAGCATGGGAGTTTGGCAACGCGGCGGACATTATGAGGCTGCGCCCGGGTTTGAACTTCAACTTCACGGCTTTGGAGCTGAAGGGGATGGTCCGGGAGCTTTTTAAGCACGACCCGGCCCATCCGGAGTGGTTTAGATCTCCCCGGGGAGTGGTGCCGCTGTGCAACAGCACCACCCGGGATGCCTTGCGCGCAATGATGCCCGCGTGTGACTCTCACGGCGTCGACCCCACCTGGATAGTGCCCACGCCGGATGCAATTATGAGTTTCTTCGATAACTTGGTCGAGGTGCCGAAGAACACCGAGGAGAACAAAGGCCTCACTCGGGCCACCACAGAGCGGGACATAGCCTACATCGCTTCCCAGATGGAAGAGGCCGCCGCAGCTGCAGCAGCAGGAGACTTCGGATTCACCATGGACGAGGCGCAGGCTGCGGACGAGGTGTGCCAAGCAGAGGAGGCTGAGATCCGCAGACTGCTCAAGCTTCCGCCCGACGAGCTTGCCGGGGTCCCTTCCCTGAGGCACGCCGGGATTCCCGGAGTCGTGAGCGAGGCCGCGGCAAGCGAGGTTGCCGGAGGGAACAGAGGTGCCGGAGGGAGCGGAGCCACCGGAGAGAGCGGGGCCGCAGGACAAGATGCTGGACCCAGCGAGACCGCCGGGGAGGAGGAGGAGGACACCGAGGCCGATGAGGACTCCGGTGGGTCTCTAGGGCTCGACGACGACGCCTCATCGTCCTCGGAGAACTCCCCGCCTCGGGCAAGTCCCAAGCGGACACCGTTGAAGCGCCTCCGCAAGGCGGCTACAGCGACAAGGACGCAGGCGCCCCGACAGCAGCCCACTCGCCGGGCGACGCGCGTCACCAGAGCGAGTCAAGTCGCGACGGAGGCGCCCCGCGCAGCAGCCGCGGCGGAGGCGCCCCGCGCACCAGCGGCGGCGGAGGCGCCCCGCGCACCAGCGCCAAGCGGAGGGGGATCTTCCCAGAGCGGAGCGGCCGCTCCGCCTGCTCCTCGGGCCTCGGCGTCGGCGGAGGCTGGGTCTTCGTAGCCCCCAGCCCCGGGGACCGCCAAGCGCCCGAGGGAGCCTTCTCCTCCTGCTCCTCGCGCCGGAGCAACTCAGGTGGAGTTCGGTTTCTCCGCCCTTAGCGACAACGACGAGGAAGAGGAGTAAGCATCTGTAACTTATAGCTTCTTCAATTCTGTCTTGATCTTTCTTCGTGATTCTGATCTTGTTCTTGTTTTGCTTCCAGGACCCTGGCCCAGCGGATGGCAAAGAGGGCCAAAATCCCCGTGGTTGAGGTCGAGGACGACTCGCCCGTCGCGGTGACAGGGGACACGCCGACGACAAGCTCGTCGGACCAACCTGCTGCTCCCAGGAGCAGCCCCCAGCGCAGCCCCCAGCGTAAGTCTGGGTTTTAGATTTTTTTTGTTCTTCGGGCGCGCTTGAGGTTTTAACTTGTACTGATATCTTGCTGCTTCATTTGTCTTGCGCAGAAGTGGAGCCGCAGCTGCAGGAGCGACCGGAGATCACCCTCGAGGAGCCGCAGGTCCCGCCATCCCCGCCAAGGGTGAACTCCTCGGCGAGGGAGAGTGCTCCGCCAAGGACGGGTACTCCGCCAAGGGCAAGTACCCCGCCAAGGGCGAGCAGCCCGGCGAGGGTGGCCACCCCGCCAAGGGAGGACTCCCCGGCGAGGGAGCCTGTCGTCGAGGAAGTCCGTGAAGGTGAGTCTTGCAGCTTCTTCTTCTTGGACTTGTCTTTTTGGATATTTGCTTGAACTTTCCTTGTCTTCTTCCTCTGCTAGATCCTCCTCCCCCGGAGCGGATGGAGACGGAGGTCATCGTCGAGGAGGAGGGCGCGCAAGGCGACGTCGGCAATGCCACTGTCGTTGAGGACATGGCAGGAGCCGACGAGCCTGCCGCTGAGGAGACTGCCCCGTCCGCAGACGCCGCGGCTGGGGAGGGGGACGGCGACCACATTGCCGGCCCGGAGGCGGCAGGAGCGTCAAGCGATGCGCCGGCCGCCGACCCCTCCGCCGTCAAGGAGCAGTCGGGCATCTACCTTGAGGCCCCCAATGGCGTCTTCATACAAGTGCCGTGGGGGTCCTCGTCGCGAGCCCCCGTGGAGGGAGAGACCTTTGATGGAGAGGTCCTCGCCTCCGCGGGGTTGAAGATTGTTGAAGCGCCTGGCGGGAGCGATGAGCCTGAAGAGGAGAAACTTCTCCGCCAGCTCCTGGCCCTTTACCGGGCCAGGCAGGCGAAACTGGAGTCGCGAGAAGCCCTCACCGCCAAGGCCGGAGCGGACTTGGAGAAACGCGCCGCAGAGCTCCGCGCCGCCAACCAGGCAGCTCTCCGCGACTTGGCGGAGGAGCGCGAGAGGCTTGCCGGAGAGCAGCAGGAGTTTCTTCTGGAGAAAGCTGAGGCCGAGGAGCAGCAGCGACTGGTCGGTGAAGCGCTGTCCCAGCGAGAAGGCGCGCTCAACCAGCGGAAGGTCGACCTCGACGCTCACGGGGACGACCTTACCGCCCGGGAGCAGGCCCTTGGCGGAGAGTTGAAGGAAGCGAAAGCCGCCGCAGCCACCGCGGAGACCGCCAAGAAGGACCTTGAAGCCAAGGTGGCGCAGCTAGAGGAGTACCTGAAGGCGAGCACGGAAAGGGTCACCGCGCTCAACATAGAGCGCGAGAAAGACGCCCATACCAACTCGGACCTCCAGGTACGCCTCTCCAAGCAGGGCGACGAGCTCAAAGCCGCCAAGGACTCAATTGCTGATCTGGAGTTGAAGGTCTCCACGCTGAGAGATTCACTGGACGCCGCCCGGGACCGTGAGACCAAGCTGAAGGAGGAGCTTCGCAAGGAGCGGGAGCTGGTGGAGAGCGCCGCCATCTCCGCAAACAACTTCAACCAGGCGGTGGAGCAATGGACGGAGGACCTTGTCACCTCCACCGCCAATATCGACAAGGAGCTGATGGCGCTGAGGGTGGAGCACCTTGTGTACTCTCCGGACCCAAATCTTCCCCACAGCGCCAAGCTCAGTCTTTTCTTTAGGGGAATCGCGCCGGCGCTTGCACGGCTGCAGGAGAAGCTCCCCGCGCAGCTGGCCGAGGAGTCGCGCCAGCTCTGCGCGGGTACCTTGGAGCGTGTCTTGACCAAGATTGTCTACCGCAATCCTGGTATTAATCTTGTCAACGTCCTCCGCAGCTTGCCGGCCGATGCAGATCAGGAGGCGCTGAAGGCGCAGGTCGCCCACATCATCGCCAAGGTGAACAAGATTTCCAGGCGTGAAGGAGATCGCGTAGACTAGGCCTCTTTCTTCTTATTTCTTTTGCTGCTGCAAAGTGTGCCATGAACATGAATCTATTAGTCATTGCGACAAGTTATCTCTGTAATATATTATCTTATTTCGGAGCAATTGATGCAGTGTTATCTCCCTTGTTTTTGGTCCTTTACTTTGTATGCTTTTTACCCTACGCTTTTAGGGGACTTGCCGACAAGGGACCCTTGCCGCGAGCGCTGAGTGCTGGACTCTGAGCAGCCTGCTGGCAAAGGCCTTACCGACAAGCAACCTTGCCGCAGCTAGTCGCAACGCACTTAGCTTGCTGAGCGAACTCGAAAACGAAGTAAGGGCGCGACACTTGTCGCAGCTCACTTAAGCCGTTGAGCGTACTCGAAAACAAGATAAGGGTGCGGCTAGCCACGGGTAGGTTCCTCCGCGCATAGGTTTTCCATACAAAGTGTGGTTGTTCAAGGAAGATAACTAAAATTTTAAAAAATTTGGACTGCTCAAATTCTGGTAACTTAGCTTTCATAATCTGTTCGTTCTCCGGTAAGCTTCTCTTTCTTGAACAGCACTTGGTTCGTCCTCCACCTCCTTCCCCCCCGGCAAACTTGTGCGCGAGGAATGTTTCTTCTGCTTAAGAGGGAAAGAAAAAGGAGAAGAGGAAACAAGTATAGGGTTTCTCGGCATGGTAATGCTTACCGGATATGTGTGTTGCACAAGATGCCAAACAATGCATGCAAATAACAAAGAAAAGCATGAAAATGGCAAATATTGCGAAACACAAAAGCTTTACTGATGCACGGGATCTGCGCCCGGCTTTGTACAAAGGTTTACATGCGACAGCGGCAAGACTCGTACAAAAGGTGGTTGCCGGAGCGGATCACGGCAACCGCGCCTTATGGGTGAAACTTGCGAAGATGCTCTATGTTCCAGGAATTGCTCACCGGTAAGCCTTCTTCGGTCTCAAGGCGGACAGTGCCGGGCCTTGTGACTTGTCTCACCCGATAAGGGCCTTCCCACTTCGGCGTCAACTTGTTGGAATTCTTGGCGGACTGAACACGCCGAAGAACAAGGTCGCCTTCCTCGAGACTCCTGGCCTTGACCTTGCGGCTATGATAGCGGCGCAAGGCTTGCTGGTATCGAGCAGCTCGTACAGCAGCCTGGAGACGTTCCTCCTCGAGGAGCAATGCATCATCTTGTCGCAGTTGCTCTTGCTCGAGCTCATCATAAGCGAGCACTCGAGGAGATCCGTATACGAGTTCCGTGGGGAGAACTGCCTCTGCTCCATAGACAAGAGCAAAGGGTGTCTGCCCGGTGGCTCGACTTGGTGTTGTTCTGATCGACCAAAGAGCCACCGGCAACTCCTCTATCCAGTTTCTTCCGCACTTGCGCAGCCTGTCGAAGGTTCTTGTCTTGAGTCCGCGCAGAACTTCAGCATTGGCCCTCTCCGCTTGACCATTGCTCCTCGGGTGAGCAACAGAAGCGAAACAGACCTTGGCGCCAAGGTCTTGGACATACTGCATGAAGGTGCGACTAGTGAATTGTGTACCGTTGTCGGTGATGATCCTGTTAGGGATTCCGAAACGGCAAACAATTGACCTGAAGAACCTGACCGCTGACTGTGTTGTCACCTTTCTCACCGGTTCCACTTCTGGCCACTTTGTGAACTTGTCGATTGCTACGTACAAGTACTCAAAACCCTCGACAGCTCGGGGGAAGGGGCCGAGGATATCGAGCCCCCAGACCGAGAAGGGCCAGGACAAAGGGATCGTCTGGAGAGCTTGAGCTGGTTGATGAATTTGCTTGGCATGGAACTGGCACGCTTCACACTTGGTTACTTGTGCAGTTGCATCTTGGAGGGCTTCTTGCCAAAAGAACCCTTGCCGTAATGCCTTCCCGGCAAGTGCCCTTGCGCCAATGTGGTGGCCACATATGCCTACATGTATCTCTGCCAACAGCTTCTGTCCATCTTCTCTGGAAATGCACTTCAACCTGACACCATTGAGCCTTCTTCTGTACAGTTCATTGTCCACGAACTGGTACATACTTGACTGCCTGGTTATTTTCTCTATCTCTGCTGGGTCGTCGGGAAGTTCTCCAGTTTGCAGAAAACGGACGATCTGTTGCACCCATGCTGGAGCCCGAGGCTCAACGGCAAGGACTAAAGGCATGAGGGCCGCTGCGGGGACCCCAGCTTCTACGGCAAGAACCTCTGGTTCTGCCGGAGCTGAAGGTCCCCCGGCAAGCCTGCCGGGGCAAGGCTTGTCGGGAACGTTTGCTTCAACTGTACAGACCGTTAGATCTGCAGGAGCAAACTGTTCCTCAGCGTTCTGGTTGTTGATCTTGGGGACCTTGGCGGCGGCCTCGGGGAGGTCCGCCGGCAAGTAGTCGCCGGAGACCAACTTTCTCTTCTTGGCCTGCCCAATCGATGGTGTAACGGATGGCTGAGTCAGCTTGAGCAGGAAGGTCCCTGGTTCCACAGGTAACTTCATTGCAGCACACTTTGAAAGGCCATCTGCTATATCATTCTGAGCTCTCGGGACGTGCTCCATTTGCAGACCTTCAAAGTGCTCTTCAAGCTTCCTCACTTCATCTACATAAGCTTCCATCAAAGGGCTCTGATAACTTTTGTTCACTTGTCGGACCACCAACTGAGAGTCTCCCCGCACAATCAACTTCTTGATCCCAAGTTCAGCTGCAATCCTGAGGCCGGCAAGCAGACCTTCATACTCAGCAGTATTGTTTGTCGCTTGTTCCCTGGGAAAGTGCATCTGGATAACATACTTGAGGTGTTCTCCGGTGGGCGCTATGAGTACCACGCCAGCACCGGCGCCTTGCAGCGAGAAGGCACCATCAAAGTACATCATCCATTCGCTTGTCGCTTCTTGTACGGGTACGCTTGTCTCTGGAACTTCTTCATCTGGCGTTGGGGTCCATTCAGCTATGAATTCTGCCAAAGCTCTGCTCTGTATGGTTGAAGTACTTTCAAACTTGAGGCCAAAGCTCGACAGTTCCAGTGCCCACTCGACGATCCTGCCTGTTGCTTCTGGATGTTGCAATATCCTCTTCAACGGAAAGCGAGTGACCACCGTTATCTAATGTGCTTGGAAGTAATGGCGCAGCTTTCTCGAGGCCATGAGGAGACCGAAAAGCAACTTCTGCACCCCGGAGTACCTTGATCTAGCCCCCTGCAAGAGGGAACTCACAAAATACACCGGGCGCTGCACCATCTTCCTTCGCACTTCTCCTTGCTCCTGCGCAGAGCTGTCCTTGTCGGGGCCAGAGCTTGCCGGTGGAGCCCCCTGCTTGTCGCTGGACTCGCTCGCCGGAGGTGTGGGCTCTTCCTCTGCCTCCCTTTCCGCTACCAACGCAACACTAACCACTTGATTGGTTGCCGCTAAGTACAGCAGCAACTTCTCTTGTGGCCTAGGTGCGACAAGTTTTGGAGTGGAGGATAGGTATCCTTTCAAATCCTGCAGCGCTGCCTCCGCTTCCAGAGTCCATTTCATAGGTCCTGCCTTCTTCAAGATTTTGAAGAAAGGCAGGGCGCGTTCTGCAGATTTTGAAATGAACCTGCTGAGGGCAGCCACACAACCAGCAAGTCTCCTTACGTCCTTGACGCGCTTCGGGGCTTCGATCTGCTCGATGGCTTTTATCTTGTCGGGATTGGCTTCAATCCCCCTCTGGGACACGAAGAACCCGAGAAGCTTGCCGGAGGGGACTCCGAAGACGCACTTCTCGGGGTTCAACTTGAGTTGGATCTTGCGCAGATTTGCAAATGTCTCTTCTAAGTCTTGGATCAGGGTATCTTTGCTCTTGCTCTTGACCACTATGTCATCCATGTAAGCTTCTACATTTCTGTGGATCTGTGGCTCAAAAGCAGTGTGCACCACCCTTGCAAATGTTGAGCCTGCATTCTTCAATCCAAAAGGCATGCGAATGAAGCAATATGTGCCACATGGAGTAATGAATGCAGTCTTCTCTTCATCTTCCTTGGCCATAAAAATCTGGTGGTAACCTGAGTATGCATCAAGGAAGGAGAGCAGCTCACATCCAGCAGTGGAGTCAACAATCTGGTCAATGCGCGGCAAGGGAAATGGATCCTTGGGACATGCTTTATTCACATCAGTGAAGTCTATACACAACCTCCACTTCCCGTTAGTCTTACGCACGACAACTGGATTTGCTAACCACATCGGATGGATCACGCCTCTAACCAGGCCCGCTGCTTCCAGCTTCTTAATCTCTTCGGCAACGAATTCTTGGCGCTCCACGGCTTGCTTCCTGACCTTCTGCTTGACGGGCCGCGCATGAGGACAAACAGCAAGCTTGTGCTCAATCACCTTCCTGGGAACGCCGGGGATGTCAGATGGTTGCCACGCAAACACATCGACATTCGCCCGCAGGAAGGCAACGAGCGCGCTTTCCTATTTGCTATCAAGTGTAGCACTGATGGTGAAGGTACCACCAGTGCCGTCCTCCTTGGCGGACACCTTCTTGGTTGCCGGTGGAGCGGCCATCCCTTTCTTGCACTTGCCGGTGGAGCTCGATGGAACGTCCTCGACGGCAGCGCAGCACTCCGAAGAGGTGCGTTTGCCGGAGTCGGCCCTAGAGCACTTGCCGGACTTGGTCTTGGTCTTCTTCCCCCCGGGAGCTTCAGCGGCAAGTGTGTTGCTCTCCGCTGCGGCTGCTGCATCCCGGTATATCTTGTTGGCGCAGATAAGCGCGTCCTTCTTGTCGCCAGGGACAGAGATGACGCTTATCGGCCCCGGCATCTTGAGTATGTTGTAGGCGTAGTGGGAAGCTGCCATGAACTTAGCGAGGGCAGGACGTCCAAGTGTCCCATTGTATGGCAATGGGATATCGGCCACGTCAAAGGTTATCCTCTCCGTCCTGAAGTTGAGCTCCCCGCCAAAGGTCACTGGCAGAGTAATCTTGCCCTTTGGCTTGCTCCTCCCCGGGTTTATTCCTTGGAACGAACCGGTTTCTTCAAGCTCGCCGTCTGGGATCTGAAGTTTCTTGATCACAGCCGAGGAGATCAAGTTCAGGCCGGCCCCGCCGTCAACCAACATTTTGGTGACCTTGAGGTTGCGGATGGTTGGTGAGACCAACATCGGCAAGCACTCGACCGCCGTGGTGCGGTCAGGGTGATCCTCAAGATCAAAAATGATGGGCGTGCTGGACCACTTCAGCAGCCTGCGTGACTCGACGGGCGGCTCTGCTGCGTTTACTTCCCGCACCCACTGCTTGAGTTGGCGGTGGGAAGTGTGCAGAGAGGCGCCCCCGTCGACACACAACACTTCTGTGGCCTTCTGGAACTCCTGCTCGCTGTTATCACCTTCATCCATGTCGTCGTCGTCTTCTTCCTCATCCTTGTCGCGGCCCCGGGGAGGTCGATCACCTTGCCGCTGCTTGGCCTTGCCGCGACGTCCTCCCCGGCCATTGAATGGCCGCTTCTTACTTGGCTCTCCTCCGCCACCTTGAGCCTTCTCCTTGTCGCAACGCTCGTATTCAACTTTCTGCTGCTCTACGAGGTACTCGACGCGCTTGCAGTTGGAAAGGTCGTGGCCCTTGGTGCGGTGGATCTTGCAATATTGCTTGTCGGAGCCGTCCTGCTTGTCGGCTGCCGCCATAGGGGCAGGCTCCTTGCCGGAGCCGCCAGCCTGTGCTGTCTTGGCGGGAGCCTCCTTGCCGGACTTCTCGACGACCAGCACTTCCTTGCTCTTCTTCTTTCTGTTGTTCCCCCGCCGGCTCTTCTTTGCCGGGGCGGCATCCTCGCTGTCGCTTCCCCCTGCGCCAGCATCCTCTCCGGGGAGTCTCCTCCCCTCTTCGGCGCGCGCGCACTTGTCAGCCAGAGCGTAGAGCTCGCTGACATCCCGTATCTTGGTCATGGCCATCTCTTCCCGCATGCGACGGTTACGCACGTTCTGGTGGAACGCGCTGATAACCGCGGCGGGGTGGACGTCGGGAATGTTGTGCTGTACACGGCTGAACCGTTGAATGTACTTGCGCAGGGATTCTCCTTCCTTCTGGGCCAAGATGTGGAGATCACTCTCCTGGCCGTGGGGTTTGTGGCCGCCCGTGAAGGCGCCAACAAATTGGTGGCACAGATCTGCCCACGAAGAAATGGAGCCTTCCGGCAAGTGCATAAGCCTAGAACGTACGTTTGGCTTAAGCACCAGCGGGAAGTAGTTCGCCAGTATCTTCTCGTCGCGTCCCCCGGCAGCCTGCACCGCGATGGTATAGATGCTGAGGAACTCCGAGGGGTGCGTCTTGCCGTCGTACTTCTCGGGTACGTCGGGCTTGAAGTTTTTCATGCTGGGCCACTGGACGCGCCGCAGCTCATGGGTAAACGCAGGGCAACCTGCCGCGTACGGCAAGTTGCCTGGTTCACCAGGCGCGTGTGTGTCGATGGCGGTCCCAGCACGTTGGTCCGATTGTCGCCGGGCTTCTCGCCGGCGCTCGATCGTTGTCCGAGCATCTTCTTGCCGCCGATTGTCTAGGACTTGGCGCTGGTCCCGACGAGCCCGCGGATCCGACGACGCCGTGGAGTCGTCGTCGACGTTAATCCGGCGGGGAGGCGTCTTTTGCTTCCGCGGCGGGGAGTGCACGGTGGTTGCACCCCCGGCGGTCTTGTTGCCGTCGGCCTTCGCTTGGTCGACTTGCCGTGGCCGCGATGTCGCCGGCTGCTGCGGCGTGTCGTTGTTGGCGAAGGCGATGAGGCTTTGGATTGTTGCCCTCCAGTCTTCGGCCTTGTCCGCCGCTGGAGGGAAATCGAGGAGCAGTTGCGCTCTTGCGAGAGCTTCTGCTGGAGAGGAGGGGAGCGGTGGCGAGCGGTGCGAGGAGCGAGATATGCTCGGACTTCTAACAGGGTAAGAAGGAGCAGTCTCTCGCCCCGGCGACCGCGCCTTGCTCGTGCCAGGACGATGGCCTAGAGCATCCCGCGAGCCTCCGGTTTGCCCTTGGCCCAGCAAGCGGATGGTACCTCCTGTACCGCGGCGCTGCTGGCCTGTCGTCTGCTGAGATGGACGTGGCGCGTCTACGGACACCGAGGCCTTGGAGTTGGTCCGGTCGTCCGCCTTGTCCTTGGATTTGGCGGTGCCGTGAGTTTCCTCGCCGGCGACCACCCTTCCGCCGGCGTCTCCTCCACCCACCATTGGTTCTGGTGGTGGGGGAATCGACGCAGACGGGCCTGCGACCTCCGAAGCCTTCTTCTTCGGGGCCATGTTGCTGCTGCTGATGAAGTTGATGAAGTTGGAGAGGTTGATGAAGGATGCGCCCGCGTGAGCGCCGGATCAGGTTCGCACAACCTCGACGCCCCCTACCTGGCGCGCCAAAGATGTCGGGGGAAACTGTCCACCACGAGCACCTATGGGACCGGAGCCCCTTGTACGTTGCGGTGAGGGAGCGGAGGGAGCACAAAGAGCGGATCGAGGAGCGCACGCGGGCAGTTTACCCAGGTTCGGGCCGCGCGGACGCGTAAAACCCTACTCCTGCTTGGTTTGTATTGAGTTTGTGAGCTCGGGAGCTTGAAGAACTAACTACACCGAGCAAGAAAGCTATCTAGGTTTCGAACCCTTTCTACGTTGTGCATGGGCCTCCTTTTATAGCTCAAGGGGTCACCGACAGGTGTCAACGTAGAAGAAGGGCAAAAATGTAACTTTGGTGGTACTTGTAACAGTGCGGGAACAGTGCATGAACAGTGCGTGAACAGTGGTCTTCACCTAACTTGACAGTGGGGGACAAGGGCATTAAATGCCCGTCACCGTCGACCCCAAAAGCACCCGTCCATGCGTCTCCGTTCGCCACGGCGATAGCCTCGTCACCGTGGAGTGCCACCGTGCCCCCAGGCTGCACAGCCATCCGCCACGCGTCCCTGGAAGGGCCCCAGGGCGACGCGTGGGCCGATGAGCTAGAGCGCGGGCACACAGCGCAGGTTCCCCCGGCAAGCACCTTGCCGGGGTCTTGATCTTGCCGGGCTGGGAAGCTTGTCGCTCCCCGGGCCCTTGCCGGGGCGCATGCTGCGCCAAGGCATGTTTTCTGGGATGCAGTCTTCTGGTTTTCCTGGCAAGCTCCTCTTGCCAGGGTCTTGTGCTAAATGTGATAGTCTTGAGCTTGGGACGGCCTTCCCGGCAAGCTCCACTTGCCGGGGCCTTGTGAAAGTGCAACTAATCCCCGGGTGGTTTTGGTAATTAATAACAACATATATATCATTGAACTAATATTTACTTGAGAATCATTTCAGAGAAGTTCGATGATATGGGTATGGAAATGTCTGAAGAAGTGGACCCCTCAAAATGCTAAGACAAGCATTGGCAAAAGCTCAAGACTCTATTTTTGGTTTAGTGATCAAAGATCACATTGAGTCCATAGGAAAAGCCAATACTATTAAAAGGGGATGAGGTTGTGTTAATGATCTGGTTGCTCAAGTGCTTGGTGATCTAGCTCCCTCAACTATCAGCACCTTTCACTACTTAACACACTCATAAGTAATCTCGGACAAACCGATTCTGCAAACTCAGTCCCACCGAGATGAACCACCTCAGTTATTCTTCCAAACCCTAATTTCTCGGTCCATC
>LR738712.1:493265722-493447730 GCA_902687465.1 Secale cereale
AGTTGTTAATTTCGGTCCCACCGAGATGGCAAGCTCCTACCTTTGACTCACTTCGGACACACCGAGATGGTATTTTCGGTCCCACCGAAAATCCCAACGTTCACTATATTTGAACTTTCGGTCTGACCGAGTTTTCACTTCGGTCTCACCGAGATGGCTCAATTATGTGTGTAACGGTTGGATTTTGTGTGGAGGCTATATATACCCCTCCACCCCCTCTTCATTCGTGGAGAGAGCCATCAGAAAGTCTACCACTCCTACCATACACTTTCTGAGAAGAGAACCACCTACCCTTGTGTTGAGATCAAGCCATTCCATTCCTACCATATGAAACTTGATTTCTAGCCTTCCCAAGTTGCTTTCCACTCAATCCTTTCTTCCACCACAGCCATATCAGTGAGGAGAGTTGAGTGTTGGGGAGATTATCATTTGAAGCACAAGAGCAAGGAGTTCATCATCATCAACCACATATATTACCTTTTGGAGGGTGGTGCCTCCTAGATTGGTTAGGTGTCGCTTGGGAGCCTCCGTCTTTGAGATGTGGAGTTGAACTAAGAAGTTTGTAAGGGCAAGGAGATCGCCTACTTCGTGAAGATCTACCCCGAGTAAGGCTAGTCCTCCGTGGGCGTAGGCCATGATGGAATAGACAAGGTTGCTTCTTCGTGGACCCTTCGTGGGTGGAGCCCTCCGTGGACTCGCGCAGCCGTTACCCTCCGTGGGTTGAAGTCTCCATCAACGTGGATGTACGATAGCACCACCTATCGGAACCACGACAAAAATCTTCGTGTCACCAAACTGCGTTTGATCTTCTCCACCTCTCTTTACTACATGTGCAATTTACTTTCCGCTGCTTATACTCTAGAATTGCATGTGTAGGGTGTTACTTGAATTGATCTTAATTGTGAAACTGCCAAAAACTTGGCATGATCAAAAGGCAGATTTTTTATATTGTCAAGTAGTCTAATCACCCCCCCCCCTCTAGACATACTTTCGATCCTACAAGTGGTATCAGAGCTTTGGTCTCCATTGTTTTGGTTTCCATTGCATTGGACTCCATAAGCTTGGTTTCACAACCTAGGAGAGTATGGCGTCTAGTGAGGGTAATTATCGTAGAGGTCCTTACTTTGATGGTACAAATTTTGCTAGTTGGAAGCATAAAATGAAAATGCATATTCTTGGTCATAACCCAGCCGCATGGGGCATTATTTGTGTTGGTATGCAAGGTGATTTCTTCGAAGAAGGAAAAGTTCCGGATCGCGAAGCTACACCGGAAGAGTTGCGGATGTTGCAAAACAATGCTCAAGCTTGTGACATTCTCTTCAATGCTTTGTGTCCCGAGGAGTTCAACAAAATCAGCCGTCTTGAGAATGCTAAAGAGATTTGGGATACTTTGGTTGAAATGCACGAAGGTACTAAATCTGTGAAGGAATCAAAGCTAGATATTCTTCAAGGACAACTTGACAAGTTCAAGATGAAGGATGGTGAAGGAGTCGCTGAAATGTACTCTAGGCTTGCTCTCATCACAAATGAGATTGCCGGCTTAGGAAGCGAAGAAATGACCGACCGATTCATCATTAAGAAGATTCTCAGAGCTTTGGATGGAAAGTATGACACCGTGTGCACTTTGATCCAAATGATGCCAAACTACAAGACTCTCAAGCCAACTGAAGTCATTGGAAGAATTGTTGCTCATGAGATGACACTTAAGGATAAGGAAGAGCTTCACAATAAGTCAAGTGGTGCTTACAAAGCTACAAGTGATGCTCCTACTACCTCAAGTGACAAGCTAATTTCCAATGAAGAGATAAGCCTAATGGTCAAGAACTTCAACAAGTTCTACAAGAATAGAGGCAAAGAAAGAAGCTCAAAGACTAGATCATATGATGAAAAGAGATCTTCTAGTCGTGATTGAAACTGCTACAATTGTGGAAGACCCGGACACTTCTCAAATGAGTGTACGGCTCCCCACAAGAGAAGAGAAGAATCTCCAAGAAGAAGAGCAAGAGATGAGTCACCTCGGAGAGAGAGAAGGAGTAGAGATGATCGTTATGAACGAAGACCCTCTCGGAGAAGCAAGGATTCGGAGAGGAAAGACAAGTCATCAAGGAGCTACACAAGAAGAAGACATCAAGCTCATGTAGGTGAATGGGTCTCCGGCTCCGGCTCCGACAATCAATCCGATGGAAGCTATCACTCCGACTCCGACTATAGTCAAGATGAAGGTGTTGCCGGACTTGCACTCGTATCCTCCAACTCCAACTCCTACGACTTATTTGATTCACCAAATGAGGGAATTGGAAGATGCTTCCTGGCTAAAGGCCCCAAGGTAACACACCCTGAATTCATTGACTTTGATAGTGATGAGGATGACTTGCTTGGTGAAGATGAGCTCTTGCATGATAAATCTAGTGAGCTTAGTAATGATGAAAATGCTAGTAGTCTTTATAGTCGAGAAGAGTCGAATGACAATGCTATGAAGGAGATTGAGCGTCTAACTAAAGAACTAAACACTCTTAAGTTAGCTCATGAAACAACTCAAGAAGATCATAGAGAGCTCCTAAGATCTCATGAGAAGCTACGCTTCGAGAAGCTCACTCTAGAGCAAGAACATGAGTTTCTAAAAGCAATCAATGACGATCTTCGAAAGAAGAGTTCTTCATATCTTGCCAAACGACTTCTCTTGTCTAATTTCTTGCCACCTATTAAGACTAAGCATGACAAGCATAAGAAAAATTCTTCCTCTAGTAGTAACAATAACAATGTTAAATCCAATATTGTTGCTTCTAGTAGTTATCTTGATTCCACTAACAATGTTTCAAGCCAAGTTACACTTGAGCAAGAAAATAGCTTATTGAAGGAAATCATAGAGAAAGGTGTCTACAAGAGTCCTACCGGAAGCAAGAACTTTGAGGAGATTGTTCGCAAACAAGGAAGACACCGGAAGAATCAAGGGATTGGTTTTGAGCGAAAGTTCAACGCCGAAGGAGTTGAGTGGGAAGAAGGTCAATACCCTACTCCACAGTTTGTTTCACAAAAGGAGAAGTATGATCCTACTTCTTCCAATGTGGAACAAGCTCAAGATGACCTTCCACCACAAGACCACAAGCTAAAGGCCAAGGACAAGCTTCAAGAGGAGATTGATGCATTCATTGAAGCACCTCAAGCCATGGTCAAGTGGGTTCCCAAGGACACATCAAGTTCTACTTCGTCAAGCTCAACTACAACACCAAGGATTCCCATCAAGATGATGTGGATCCCAAAGAAGAAGAACTAGAAGGTTCTTGAGGGTGACTCCGCCAACATACTTCACTCATATTCATTTTGGCAAGAACTTGTGCAATCAACTTCCACATCATGCACTAGTTCATGGAGTCACAAACCCTCTTGTTGGTAAGTCAAGGGACAAGGTAATCATTGCTTTCATGGACATCATCTTTAGTGAACTTCAATCTATGTCTATGGATACTCTCGTTTGTTCCTTGAGGGACTAACCCATGTAGGTATTGAAAGTGCCCCAATCCAAAGGATAGCTCCCAACTCTTGATGATCTACATCAACATTGAGCATCCACATCTTCAACATCTACATGAAGTCTTCTACGACAACCCAAGGTTAGTTTGACCCTTTAAAAGGGGTTATCACATCTAGGGGGAGCTTTGCTCTAAAAATTGAGCTAAAGCATCTCCAAATGATGTGAACACATCAATGCTTTATGTAAAAGTGGTAACCCCACTTGTGCTTAAACGATGAGTATGACCTATGATCAAATGTTCTCATTTGGCTCCTAAGTCAATATACTCATATATAGATGACCTAGTCATCGAAAAATTGTGTGCTAGTAGCTAGAGTGTTGGTTGTGCATGTTTGACACATATTTCAGTTGCTATCTTATTGTGTGAGCATGTTGAATGCATGATTTTATCCATTCAAGGACATCCATTTGTTGTTTTGATTGTTTTGATTTTTCTGGCCAAATGGATGGACAAGAATGCCTAAGCACCTTCCCTAGCTATCTATGCTTTCTTGTCTCAAATTCTATTCATGCTCATATCACAACTTTGAACAAGTCTTTTTCGGACTCTCCGAGTGAGGAGCACTCGGAGCCACCGATCCGTATAAGGCTGACTTCCAAAACCTTCTAAGTCCATTTCGGTCTGACCGGCTTTTCCATCTCGGTCCAACCGAAACGCTTAGACTGATCTAGGTTTCATCTCGGTGAAACCGAGTTCAAAATCTCGGTCTGACCGATATGCGTAACTGCACAGCAGTTATACATTTCGGTGACACCGAGTTTTTCAACTCGGTCCCACCGACAGCATGGGGTTATATATACCTGAGGGCTGCGCGCGATTTAACTCTTCAAACCGTTCGCCCTCAAGTCCCCTGCTGCCGTCGCCCTGGTCTACGGATCGTCGCCGTCGTCGCCTGTGCGCCCTCGCCGCAGGTCTCCGCCGCCGTCAACGGTAATCCTCTCCGCGCCGTTGCCGCCGTAGAGGGACTCCACCAAGTTAGGGTGAGTCCCGATCCCTTTCGTGCTCCCCATCCGACTTTTGCATGAATGGCTTGCCATGAATCAATCCACGTTTGAGATATTCCCTATACATTAGATCAGATCCTCTTGTTTCGAGCGAAATTCTTAGGTTTAGGTTTCCACGGAACACATCTCGGTGAAGCCGATTTTGAAACTCGGAATGACCGATTTGGCCTCTAGCCATTGCACTGCATCATTCGGTCTAATCGAATTGTGCAAATCGGTGTGACCGAAACTTAGTTTCAGTGAAACCCTAGGTTATCGGTAGGACCGAAACCCATTTCGGTCTGACCGAAAGTGGTGTGTAGGCCTCTGTATACACTTCGGTTTCACCGAAACTTAAAATCGGTTTGACCGAAATACATTCTGTGAAAACTCAAAACTAAGTTTTAAACTCATTTTTTTTTGCAAAAACCTCTGCAGTTGTGATAACTCTTCTACTCTGCCTATACCTTATCTTTTCACAGGTTGTCAGCCATGTCAGATGTCAGTGACAGCCAGAACAGGTCTGAGTCACCTTTTGCTGAGATTCCAGAGGCAGATACAAGTCCTGAGGCTAGCAGCTCCAGTGATGATGGTGAGAGAAGCACCCCTAGTGGTTTGCCTCCTGCAGCCACCAGAACCAGGAGGAAGAGAAATTCTGATGATGAGGACTCTGACTTTGTTGCTGAGGAAGTTACCTCCAAGCCAAAGAGGAATGTGGTTGCCAAAGAGCACCAAGGGCAGCAGTCAAGGAAAGGCACAAGCAAAGTAAAGCAGTCAGCTGTTGCAAAGAAGCTCAACTTGGAAGAGCCAGCTCCAAGTAAGGTGAAGAAAACTTCCAAGAGGAAGAGGGTAGTATATGCTGAACCTCAAGTTGATGCAGCTGCTGAAGAAGAAGAAGAAGATGCACCCCAGCCTCCTCCTCAGAAAGCTAAGTTCATGGGTGATGCTATTCGGGCTCAAGCCTCCTCTAAGCCCAAGAAGCCTGCTCAAGCCAAGGCAGCTCCAGCCAAGCCCAAGAGAACAACCAGGAGCATTCCAGCTTCTGAGAAGAACAAAGGTGAGATGCCACCGTCTGAATCAGATGAAGAGCATGTGTTGCTTAAGCTCCGTCCTAAGTTGCCACTCCACAATGATGCTCATCCTCAAGCTGAGGACATGAAGGCAAGGAAGGATAAAGGTCTCAGGCTATGGAGACAGTCTGATCCATATGCCGTGAGGAGAAGGACTGCTGTGGACCCCAGATTCCACACCAGAGAGCAGCAGGATTTCTATGAGACCGTGCTGATGGATAAGAAGCCCATTGTTGCTAACACCAGGTATGTTGACTGGAAGTACATTGACAGTGAAGAGCACCGGGACTTCTTTCCCCATGTGCATGAGAGCTCTACTGCATGTGGAGTTGCTGATTTTGTGGGTCAAGAGCTGACAGCTTGGAATGACGAGATGATCATGCAGTTCTACGCCACAGCCCACTTCTATCCTGATGGCAAGATCACCTGGATGACTGAAGGTCAAAGGTTTTCTTCGTCTGTTGAAGAATGGGCAGAACTTCTGAATGCTCCAGTGCAGAGAGAGGACGACATTGATGTCTATGGGATTCCTAAGAAGAGTCATGATTCCATGAAGAACATGTACAAGGAGATCCCCGCTGCTGACTTGGAAGGGTGGAAGCTTGGCTCAGTGTACTATCTCCAGGCAGGTCTGACCACCACTAACACTATTCTGAGGCATACATTGATGCCCAAGTCTGGAGACCACCGCATGATTCGAGGCTATTCTATCAACATGCTGCACATTCTCGATGAGAAGGCACCTTTCAAGGTGATGGACTTAATGGTAGAGACCATTAAGAGGACTGCAGCTGACCAGAAGAGGTCGTGTGGGTTTGCCCCGCAGATTCAGATGCTCATCAATGCCAAGTTTGGCACGGGCAAATTCATGTTGGATAGGAAGCACTTGCCACTGCAGCGAGAGCATGAGGACAACGTAGTTGTGATGGATGAAGAGGATCCTACCTTAGTTGAAGGACAGGCCAAAATCGAAGCTGCGAAGAAAGCTAAAGCTGACAAAGAGGCAGCAGCAGCAGCAGCTAAGCCAAAGAGCTTTGGAGAACAAATTCTTGAAGCTACCCAGAGGATTGAACAACGCCTGGCCAGCATTGAGCAATCTCAGGAAAGCCTAGAGAGGATTGTTGAGGACAAGATCCACGCTCTGGACGTGAAGCTGACAGAGATTCAGGTGTCCGTCAACAAGCTTGAGGCAGACATGGAGGAAACAAGGCAGGAGAGAGCAGAGCTCATGCAGGATGATCTAGTCCAGGACTCTCATCTGCAGCTATCCCAGTGACTGACTCCAGGGCTACCACTTCAGCACCAGCTCCAGCTCCAGCATCCACTCCTCCAGCGCAGACATCAGCAGAAGTCTTCGCCGATGCAGCTATCTCTACACCGACATCTACCCAGACGGGAGCCGCCAGCAGAGCCCGCAGTGACGCTTAGCTCTATACCTTTTTCGAACTTTTTGGTAACTTGTTGCCAAAGGGGGAGAAATTGTATAGATCATAGGGCTTCGAGAGAGAGAGAGTGCTCTTTTGTTCTTTTGCCGGTTTCTTTGAGATACATTGGTTTCTTTTGGTCTTTCGAAACTTTCAGTGTGCTTGCTACTACGTTTGATGCTACCTTAATGAGTGCTTGGTCATACTATGCTTTAATGTGTGCTTAATGCTTATCATATGCTATTCCTTATTATATGGCTATTTACTCTTGTCTTGGTGATTGAGTGCATGTTATTCATTCTTATCATTTTGTGCGCTTCACCAAGATGTATGTGACATGGAAGAGTGACCCATAATCCTAATCGATTGTGCATTTGCATTCAAACGCAAATTTTAAATAATGCACAAATTTAGGGGGAGCTCTTGTTTATCACATACTTCTCAAAGCGACGATATTATTCATTGATTATATCCTTTGTCGAAGCTTTGATCTATATGTTGTCATCAATTACCAAAAAGGGGGAGATTGAAAGTGCAACTAATCCCCGGGTGGTTTTGGTAATTAATAACAACATATATATCATTGAACTAATATTTACTTGAGAATCATTTCAGAGAAGTTCGATGATATGGGTATGGAAATGTCTGAAGAAGTGGACCCCTCAAAATGCTAAGACAAGCATTGGCAAAAGCTCAAGACTCTATTTTTGGTTTAGTGATCAAAGATCACATTGAGTCCATAGGAAAAGCCAATACTATTAAAAGGGGATGAGGTTGTGTTAATGATCTGGTTGCTCAAGTGCTTGGTGATCTAGCTCCCTCAACTATCAGCACCTTTCACTACTTAACACACTCATAAGTAATCTCGGACAAACTGATTCTGCAAACTCAGTCCCACCAAGATGAACCACCTCAGTTATTCTTCCAAACCCTAATTTCTCGGTCCATCCGATTTTGAGTTTCGGTCTCACCGAAACTGGACTGCCAACCTTCTGTAACCAATTGACATCACTTCGGAATATCCGAGTTGTTAATTTCGGTCCCACCGAGATGGCAAGCTCCTACCTTTGACTCACTTCGGACACACCGAGATGGTATTTTCGGTCCCACCGAAAATCCCAACGTTCACTATATTTGAACTTTCGGTCTGACCGAGTTTTCACTTCGGTCTCACTGAGATGGCTCAATTATGTGTGTAACGGTTGGATTTTGTGTGGAGGCTATATATACCCCTCCACCCCCTCTTCATTCGTGGAGAGAGCCATCAGAAAGTCTACCACTCCTACCATACACTTTCTGAGAAGAGAACCACCTACCCTTGTGTTGAGATCAAGCCATTCCATTCCTACCATATGAAACTTGATTTCTAGCCTTCCCAAGTTGCTTTCCACTCAATCCTTTCTTCCACCACAGCCATATCAGTGAGGAGAGTTGAGTGTTGGGGAGATTATCATTTGAAGCACAAGAGCAAGGAGTTCATCATCATCAACCACATCTATTACCTTTTGGAGGGTGGTGCCTCCTAGATTGGTTAGGTGTCGCTTGGGAGCCTCCGTCTTTGAGATGTGGAGTTGAACCAAGAAGTTTGTAAGGGCAAGGAGATCGCCTACTTCGTGAAGATCTACCCCGAGTAAGGCTAGTCCTCCGTGGGCGTAGGCCATGATGGAATAGACAAGGTTGCTTCTTCGTGGACCCTTCGTGGGTGGAGCCCTCCGTGGACTCGCGCAGCCGTTACCCTCCGTGGGTTGAAGTCTCCATCAACGTGGATGTACGATAGCACCACCTATCGGAACCACGACAAAAATCTTCGTGTCACCAAACTGCGTTTGATCTTCGCCACCTCTCTTTACTACATGTGCAATTTACTTTCCGCTGCTTATACTCTAGAATTGCATGTGTAGGGTGTTACTTGAATTGATCTTAATTGTGAAACTGCCAAAAACTTTGCATGATCAAAAGGCAGATTTTTTATATTGTCAACTAGTCTAATCACCCCCCCCTCTAGACATACTTTCGATCCTACACCTTGATCTTCTGTCTTGTATACTTTGTTTTTGAATGGTTTTATAAGGATCAGAAAGGTCTCCGGCGAGCACGTGGTGAGCCCTGCCGCGGGAAGCTGCTACTACCCGTGCACAAGTTGGGGTACTAAGGTACCCCTATCTTAGTACACCGACAATGATCAATAAGTGATCCTAGCTACCCACGTTCATACATAACCCCATCGTGTTCACTTACCGAAACCCTTCGAAAAGAGACCATCACGGTTACTCACACAAGTAGTGTATTCTTAAGGATATGGTGTCAAGTTATCTACAACCGGATATTAACAAATTCCCATCCGCCACATAACCGTGGGCATGGCTTTAGAAAGTTCATAACCCTGTAGGGGTGTCCCAACTTAGCCCATCACAAGCTCACGATCTGCGGAGTCGCAACTCCATGTTGGGAAGACCCGAGTATTCTCTGAATCCCGTGCTCAAGATATTTCGACAAAGGTAAAGCTAATCCAGCAAAGCCTCTCGACGTGCCGACACCCTGATAAGAGCCGAACGTATCTCATCTCAGGCCACGATCGGATTGTCCAAACTTCCAGTAGGCCAAGTCCAGAGTTGTCCCTGGTGGTCACCGGCGGCTGACAGGTTTGGACCAACACTCATGAGGAGCACTGGCTCGGGTTGTTGATTAAGAACTCGGGTTAATTACTCCCTATGCAAGTTTTTAGTTATTAGGCAAATGGTAAAACCAAGGTTGGGCCTTGCTGGAAAAGTTTTAAGCAATGCGAATTATCGAGGGGGGGGGGGCATAAACCCGAACCATGTTAGGAACGCAAAATCAAGGAACATAACACCGGTTTATCGGGTCCTAAGGTGGCATGAGTGGAACAAAACACCAAACAGAAGGGCAAGCCTTCCACCCATTACCAATATATATGTGCATTAATTAAATAAGATATATATTGTGTTAACCCAATAAAGAAGTCCAAACATGGAGCAATCTTCCAACTTCAGCTGCAACTAACAACGCTATAAGAGGGGCTGAGCAAAAGCGTACTTAGCCAATCAACGATTTTCTAGGAAGGCGGTTAGAGTGTTTCATGGCAACATAGGAGGCTGACAAGAAACATGGGCATCGAGGCATAACTATAGAGCGAGACAACTAGCAAAGCAAAGATAGAGGTGATATCGGGGAACGGTCATCTTGCATGTGGTCCCGTAAAGAAGAAGAACGAGCCCATGAAATGGTCGAACAAATCCTCACAACACCGGAACAAAACCGAAGCTAACGAGAGAAGCATACCAAAAAGAAGCAAACAACACGGTAAACACACAAGCATAAACATGGCATATGAGGCACAACCAAGTATGATGCATGTCCGTTTTAATTATGCATGGCATGGAAAAGTGCAACAAACAACACTACAATTTAAGTGGAGCTCAATATGCAACGAGTTGCATATTGACGAAACACCACATTTAATTTTTTAGTTTGCTCTCGGTTATGAACCAACAAGTTTTAATTGGTATTTAACATGGCAAGAGGTGAAGCATCAGAAAACTACACTGTCTAGGCATTTTAAATGAGGCCGGAAATAACAAGAACAATTCCGGAAACTCCCCATGTGCATATTTGGCAGTTCTTAAAGCAAAGAACAATTTTAAGCATTTTAATGTTGTTATCATATGCGAATGACACATTCATGTTTTTATGCAAATTTTATTAAAAAATGACATGTTATATGATATGGAGCATTTGTCACCGTGGTGGAAGGAAAAGGGGACACGGTGGCGATAACCGAAAATGATGTCACGACAACATTCCGGTTCCGGTAACTTGTTGAGAGACCGGTGCAAAAGAAGGATGTGGGAGCGTGTCATGCAAGAGATAGGTGGGGTGATCCCGTTACCGGGTTCCCACGGGTTGGTGGCATGGAAACGGGGAACATGCACGAAACAAACGGGCATGATGCAAACAAGTGGCTCATCTCATACATCACACAACATTCATCCACGGGGTCATCGGCTCGGCGGTTATACCTTCGAAGCGTGCGGCTCGGGGTGGTTCAAGTTGTCGAGGGGAAGTAATCGTTCCCGCGAGGGTGGTGGAAGTAGTTGTTCAAGGGGTCGTCGTCGAAGTAGTCATTCACATTTCATAGTCGTACACGTCGACGGTAGTCGTTCACTTGACGGTCTTCGACGACGGTAGCGGGACGCGTTTCATAGTCACACACGGTTCATAGACGTTCGGGCTTTTCCGTAGATGTTCATGTCGTGGCGAGGGACTTGACGTCCATGCGGTCGATGGTAGAGGTACTTGGGGTCATCGGACTTGTCGATCTCGGTTCTTGCTACAGTAGTGGAACTTGACGAAATCCATTTGGAGGTAGCCGTCCGTGGTCGAACTCAGTAGTTGAACTTGGAGGGCCATCGGTAGTCTTCGGAGTTGGGTCTCCATGTGCACGTCTTGACGGGTCCGGGGGGTCTAGGTGGTGACCAAAGGTGCTCGAGCAGAGAAGGCTCGAGGTGCAGGAGACATTCAGCCTGCAGCTGCTGCAGTCTTCGGCGAGGTGGTCACGTAGGGCTGCAGCCATGGTAGCGGGAAGCAGCGGGTGAAGTCAATGCTCGGGTAGGCGTGAATGCAGAGAAGAGGATGCGGGGAGCAGATGAGCCGATGCAGGGCTTGGCGACGACACACGCAGAGGGCGGCAGGGAATGGAGCAGCGTTGAAGCAGGCGAGATCCTGCCGGATCCGACGAGAGCAGGGGTTCTGGGCCTGGTTCAACAAGAATTGGCGTGGACAACGGCAAGGCGAGGTCGAGGCGGCGACCATGGAGGGCTCGGTGAGGAGGGGCTTGGTTCTGCGCGGGCAGAGGCAAGGTCTTAGATGGTGACGGTGCTTGGGCTTGAGTTGCTTGGCGAGGCGCCAGGGACGGGACGGGTGTAACGCCCAAGATGCGATTCTATCTCGATCACTAGTAAAACTTGTGATTGAGGCACAACCGCATTTTAGGCGCTTAGCAAAATGGATATCATTACATCGTACCATTACATACATATGCGGGGATACAAACATTCATACAAGTCACATGAATACAACAACATCAATACAAGGCATCCGACTACGGGTGCAAACATGAAAAGCACAGCGACATCCATCCTACTATCCCAGGCTGCCGACCAGGAACCTAACCCAAGACTGATGAAGAAGAAGAAGAAATAACTCCAACTCAAACAACATCGCTCTCACGTCAAGTCATCAGAAACCTACACCTGCAACTGTTGTTGTGGTAATTGTGAGCCACGAGGACTCAGCAATCCCATAACCATGGGTATCAAGACTAGCAAAGTTTTATTGGGTATGGAGAGGTTAAGTGGTGAGGTTGCAACAACAACTATGCATATGGTGGCTAACTTACGAGTACAAGAATAAGATGAGCATCTACGCAAACGGTTGCAAACTAGTAATGATCGCTAGATATCCTGAACTACCTACGAGTCAAACATAACCCTACCGTGTTCTCTTCTCAAAATGAAAAGAGACGGTCACGGTTACTCACGCGGTTCGTGTGTTTTATTTCGGATCCTCTGTCAATTTTTCTACAACCGGACATTAACAAATTCCAATCTGCTGCATAACCGCGGGCACGACTTTCGAAAGATCATAACCCTCCAGGGGTGCCCCAACTTAGCCCATCACAAGATCACGATCTACGGAGTCGCAACTCCATGTTGGGAAGACTCGAGTATTCTTGGAATCCCGTGTCAAGATATTTCGACAAAGGTAAAACTTATCCAGCAAGACCTCCTGGCGTGCTGACACCCTGATAGTAGTCGCGCATATCTCGTCTCAGGCCACGACCGGATGGGACAAGCTACGGGAGACAAACCTTGAGTTTCCTCCAGGTGTCCCCGTAGGTTGCCCAGTTTGGACCAACACTCAGGAGGAGCACTGGCCCGGGGGTTGATTAAGAGTCCTCGGGTGCTAGCCGGTCCCTATGCAAGTTTTTTAGTTATTAGGCAAATGTAGTACCAAAGTTGGGTCTTGCTGGAAAAGCTTTAAGTAGTGCGAATTATCAAGGGGGGCCCGTAAACCCCAACCGTGTTAGGAACGCAAAATCAAGGAACATAACGCCGATTTATCGGTTCTTAAGGCGGCATGAGTGGAACAAAACACCGAGCAAAAGGCCAAACCTTCCACCCATTGCTAAGTATATATATGTGCATTAATTAAATTAATCGATATTGTTATATTCCAACAACGTCCAGCTCCAACATGGAGCAATCTTCATCTTCACCTGCAACTAACGACGCTATAAGAGGGGCTGAGCGAGCGGTAACATAGCCAAACAACGGTTTGCTGGGATGGTGTCAAAGGTTAGAGGTTTCATGGCAACAAATATAGCGATAGCATCAAGACAACTAGCATGGCAACGATAGTAAAGGTATCCAAGGAGACGGTCATCTTGCCTGAGATCCCGCCAGGAGTAACGACCACCGACGGGTGTGTCCGGGGCGGGGCTTCCGTGTCGACCCCGACTCGCGCCGGCTTCGTCCTCCCCGCGTCGCCCGTGGCCGGATTCGCCGCCTCCGCAACCCCAGCGCCGTTCCCAGCGTCCCCTCAACCTTCGGCCATCGCTGGCGGGCGTCGCCGCCCTTGCCCCGATCTAGGCAGGATCGGGAGGACAACGCAGCCACCGCTCCCGAGCCCCGCTCCGGCCTCGTGGGCCCCGCCCCACGGGAGGCCCAGCTTCAGCTCTAGCCAGGCCCAGCTCCGCGCGGTCTCCTGCCTTCTCCGACCGGGCCTTGGCCCAGGGCGAGCCAGCCCCCAAGCCCCCTATGTTACGCCCGTGCGCATTTTAGATATCCCCCGCTCGCCTCTGTTTTCTTTCAAAAATGACTAAGTCCCGGAAATGCTATATTATGTGTGCATGTTCGTGTGGTGATAACTTTGTGCTCGGTGGTCCAAATTGAGCATATGATATATCAAAATGTCCATCTCGTGATGCTCTACATGTTAGTTGCATTTGCATGCATGTTGCTGTTCATCTTGTTGTCTTAATCTTCGTTGCAAAACTGCTATGTGATGTTACTGCTCAGTCCTTGTTGTCTGTCAACAATATGTTAGCATGTTTGTGAGGTTGTATCTTTGTGCATGTTGGTCCAAAATGGAGTGTATGATATGTCAAATTGTTCATTGTGAAGTGATCTACATGATGGTGGTTGTTGCATTCATGTTAGGTGCCATATTGCCATGTTTATCTTTGTTGCAAAAGTGCATGTGGCTGTTAAGTGCTGAAACTTGTTACAAGATGCTGATTTGTCTTTTTCGTATCTTTATGTGTGATTTTTGTTTGAGCAACCTGTCAATATGTTTTAGAAGCACAATCATGCCATCTTTGCTGTGGTGCAATCCAATTTTCATGTTATGCCTTGTGGTGAGTGGAACAAGCTTGCAAAGTAGCCTACTCGCTGTTGCTGTTTCCTGAGACTTGTTGAAAAACTACAAAGTCTGAAACTATTATAATCTGATGCCATGTTTGCTTGATGCCCCACTCAAATCCATGAATGTTGTGGGATGTCCAATGATCATGTCTTGATGTCCATGTTCTGTTCTACCCATCCATGTCCTTGTTTGCAAGTATGGTCTGCTGTAGCTTGTTGTTTTCATGCTCTCAAGTTGCTATAAAATGTTGCTATCAGCCTGTTAACAGTAAGTTCAGTTTTGCCATGTGAATAGCTAGTGTTCTATGCATCCTATGACCATGTTCTTGCCATGAGTAGCTTCATAAACATGTCCTCTTGCTGTTGGTTATGTTCACATGCCATGATATGCTATGAGATGAGTTGCACAAGCTTGCAAACATGCCTACTTGTCGTTGTTGCTGTCATGTTTAGTTTATTTCACTAAGTCTGTGAATCTGTTATCTTTTGCAATCTTGCCATGATGTTCTGAGCATGTTCTAGTGGTGTTTGGTAGTAGCTCGGTGATCATGCTTGTAGTGCTTGACATGTACACGCTTGCCATGCCCTTTGATGCCATGAAATGTTCTTGTTTCATGTTGTTTTGATGTCAACTATATGACTACTTGCTGTTTTGGGCTGATTGTTGTTATATCATGTTTCATGTGTATGTGTTGAACCGTTGCTCTGTTTTGAGCGTGTGCTATATGAAACTTGTGTGTTTTTGCATGTAAATGCATAATAACATGTTGTATACCTGTTTGGAGTGTGTTTGCTTGATGTTTGGATGCTTTTTGCATCAATGCCATGCTTGTATTGTTTTGCTCACATCTTCTAGGCCGTAGCTCCGAATTAAATGAACTTTATATGTAACTTAACTAGAATTTCGAGTAGATCATCATGGTGCATGTTAACTTGCTGTTTAACAATTTGAACTTAAGGTTTGTTCAGATCTGGACCAATTTCGAAATTTGCATATGAGGACTTACCAGAATTGTTATATGTGTTTCCGGCCTCATTTAAACTTGTTGGGTGGTGTTGTTCTTGTATGCATCATCCCTTGCCATGTTTTGCATCATATAGACTTGTCTTGCGTCATACATGGTTGAGCATCTTGTCATGTTCTTGAGTGGTGTGTTTACCATGTTGTGTGCTTCTTCTCGCTAATTCATATTCCGTTGCGATCGTGAGGATTTGTTCGACTACACTTGGTTCGTCTTTGTGGCTTCTTCTTCGTCTTCTTCATGGACTCGTTCTTCTTCCTTAAGGGATCTCAGGCAAGATGACCGCCACCCTGGATACCTTTACTATCATTGATATGCTAGTTGTCTCAATGCTATCGCTATATGTCGCGCTACCTATCTATTTGTCAGCCTCTCCTTGTTGCCATGAAACCTCTAACCTTTGACACCGTCCCAGCAAAACCGTTGTTTGGGTATGTTACCCACTTGCTCAGCCCCTCTTATAGCGTTGTTAGTTGCAGGTGAAGATGAAGATTGCTCCATGTTGGATCTTGATTGTTGGAATATCACAATATCTATTAATTTAATTAACGCACATATATACTTGGCAATGAGTGGAAGGCTTGGCCTTTTGCTCGGTGTTTTCTTCCACTCATGCCGCCTTAAGAACTGATAAACCGGCGTTATGTTCCTTGATTTTACGTTCCTAACGCGGTTGGGTATATGGGGACCCCTTGACAGTTTGTCTTTGAATAAAACTCCTCCAGCAAGGCCTAACTTTGGTTTTAATTTGCAACATAATAAAAACTTAAATCAATTAATTAAATTGCATAGGGAGTTAGCGCTACCCGAGGATTCTTCTACATACAGGGGGCCAATGCTGATGGTGTTGGTCCCAAACGGGCAGCCTGCGGGGCCACCACGGGGAAACTCGAGGATTGGTTTTACCCTTAGCTTGACCTATCCGGACGTGGCCTGAGATGAGATACGCGCTGCTACTATGAGGGTGTCGTCACGTCGGGAGGTCTTGCTGGAGTTGCTTTACCATTGTCGAAATGTCTTGTGCATCGGGATTCCGAGTCTGATCGGGTTGTCCCTAAGATAAGGGGTATTATAATTTTTACCTCTGCTGATCGTGAGAGCTTGTTATGGGCTAAGTTGGGACACCCCTACAGGGTTTTGATCTTTCGAAAGTCGTGTCTGCGGTTTTGTGGTAGATTGGAATATGTTAATATTCGGTTGTAGAAAACTTGACAGAGGATCCGAAGTAAGACACACGAACCGCGTGAGTAACCGTGACCGTCTCTTTTCACTTTGAGAAGAGAACACAGTGGGGTTATGTTTGACTCGTAGGTAGTTCAGGATCTTTAGCAATCATTACTAGTTTGCGACCGTTTGCGTAGATGCTCATCTTATTCTTGTACTCGTAAGTTAGCCACCATACATGTGGTTAGCCGCTGCTGCAACCTCACCACTTAACCTCTTCATACCCATTAAGCTTTGCTAGTCTTGATACCCATGGTTATTGGATTGCTGAATCCTCGTGGCTCACAGATACTACAACAACAATTACAGGTGCAGGTTTTCGATGACTTGACGTGAGAGCGATGTACTTGTGTTGGAGTTCTTTCTTCTTCTGCTTCGTCAGTCTTGGGTTAGGTTCTTGGTCGGCAGCCTGGGATAGCAGGATGGATGTCGTTGTGCTTTTCATGTTTGCATCCGTAGTCGGATGTCTTGTATTGATGTTATTGTATTAATGTGACTTGTATGAATTGTTGTATCCCCATGTATTTATGTAATGGTACGATGTAATGATATCCATCTTGCTAAGCGCCTGAAATGCGATTGTACCCCAATCACGAGTGTATCACGTGATCGGGATAGATTCGCATCTTGGGCGTGATAAGTACCGGCTAGCACCCGAGGACTCTTAATAAACCCCCGGGCCAGTGCTCCTCAAGAGTGTTGGTCCAAACTGGGCAACCTGCGGGGACACCTGGAGGAAACTCAAGGTTTGTCTCCCATAGCTTGTCCCATCCGGTCGTGGCCTGAGACGAGATACGCGCGGCTACTATCAAGGTATCGGCACGCCGGGAGGTCTTGCTGGATTAGTTTTACCTTTGTCGAAATATCTTGAGCACGGGATTCTGAGAATACTTGGGTCTTCTTAACATGAAGTTGCGACTCTGCAGATCGTGAACTTGTGATGGGCTAAGTTGGGACACCCCTACAGGGTTATGATCTTTCAAAATCCGTGCCCGTGGTTATGTGGCAGATTGGAATTTTGTTAATGTACGGTTGTAGAAAACTTGATAGAGGATCCGAAATAAAACACACGAACCGCGTGAGTAACCGTGACCATCTCTTTTCATTTTGAGTAGAGAACACGGTGGGATTATGTTTGACTCGTAGGTAGTTCAGGATCTCTAGCGATCATTACTAGTTTGCGACCGTTTGCGTAGATGCTCATATTATTCTTGTACTCGTAAGTTAGCCACCATATGCTTAGTCGCTGCTGCAACCTCACCACTTAACCTCTCTATACCCAATAAAGCTTTGCTAGTCTTGATACCCATGGTTATGGGATTGATGAGTCCTCGTGGCTCACAGTTACTACAACAACAGTTGCAGGTGCAGGTTTCCGATGACTTGACGTGAGAGCGATGTTCTTTGAGTTGGAGTTCTTTCTTCTTCTTCTTCATCAGTCTTAGGTTAGGTTCCTGGTCGTTAGCCTGGTATAGCAGGATGGATCTCGTTGTGCTTTTCATGTTTGCACCCGTAGTCGGATGCCTTGTATTGATGTTGTTGTATTCATGTGACTTCTATGAATTGTTGTATCCCCACGTATGTATGTATTGGTACGATGTAATGATATCCATCTTGCTAAGTGCCTGAAATGCGGTTGTGCCTCAATCACAAGTTTTATCACGTGATCGAGATAGAATCACATCTTGGACGTTATTACGCGGGCGGCGGCCGGAGCAGGTAATACGGCGGCGAGGTAGAGCAAGAGGCAGAGGTCGTGGGGCGGATCATGGGACAGAGGCATGGGAGGCTGGCGAGGCCTTGCGCGGTGGCGGAAGCAGTGGGATGCACGGGCAGAGGCGAGAGAGAGGTGGGGATCAAGAGGCGTGGGCTCTGCGTGCATGTGTGTAGGTGCGGCGGCGGCGTGGGAGGACGAGGGAGAGAGCGAGAGGAGCGGGTCGGGGCTAGGGTTAAGTGGAGGAGCGCTGGGCCTAGGTGGAGTTGGGCCTAGAGGGGAAGGTTGGGCTACTATGAGGCCCAGCTGGGTTCTTCTCTCTCTCTTTCTTCTTCTTTTAGGAGAAAAATAGAGAGAGTTCAAAAGAATTAAGAAAAGAGGCCATGAACAAGAATAAAATGATGGGACATATTTGTAAGGCTTTATGGAATTTTTCCAACCCAACAAAAGTGGTTCCGACAAAATAGGGGAAGTTAAATTCAAAATTATTTAACTTGCATCAAAGGAGTTTGAATGGAGTCTAGACTTTAGGAGTGTCAAAAATGTTCGGATTTTTGGATGAACCTCGATAAAATGGATAAGAATTGTTGGCAAGGTTTGGGAGTAGAAACTTGACGTAGAAAAGTCATGGGAATTTTGCTAGTGTGTTTTGGTGATTCCAAAGCAATGGAATATTTTATAATAGCTCCATAAATATTAGAAGGATATTTTATAAAGAGAAGTCATCATTCCCTCGATTTAAATGGATCAAAGATCCACACAATTTATTTTGTTCAGATGGAAAGATTAATGACATGATGGCATGATGACATGATGCAATGCAAAAATAATTAGAGGAAGTGCAAAAGAAACACACGGTGAAACCTGGAATAGATGGAAGTCTTCCGAGCATCGGTCTTGGGGCATCACAACTCTCCCACACTAATAGTGGATCTCGACCCGAGATCCTGAAGATGGCACCGGATAGAAAAGGATAAAGGAAGAGGTAAAACAAAGTTGCTTCTCTGACGAACGAGTGAAACCAACAGACCATGAGAGGTTGAACAACTTGAAAGAAAGAATACAACAAAGATGAATGAGATTACAAACAGTCCATTAGCAAAGAGGAACAAGGGACACCGACGATAATGAAGAGCTTAGGTGACAAGAAAGACAGTGAAACCACTTCGATTAAAACAATATAGAGAAGGAATATGAACGAAAGACTTCGGACATCACTCCAACTGAAAATAGAAGGAATTTAACATGAACTTGCCAAGTTGGGATGATACTTGATGAAATCAACAACACGATGCCTCCGAAACAATTAAAAGAATGTCACAAGGTTAAGAAAGATTTTAGATAGCACTCCGATTGAAAAGAGAGGCAAAACTTGATAAGATGAGAGAATTTGAATGGAGGACACAACACTCCAATTAAATGGACAATCAAGGAAAGAACATGATCTTGACAAAACGAGATGCTGGTCAACGAGAGCTATATCACAATGCCACCGGAACGAGCGAATAGAAACTAGATCTATGAAAGAAAAGAACGGAGAAAAAAAATGAAAACTTCTCCCACAATTGATTTTGAAAAGCAACCTTACAAGGATGGATTGAACGGAGTTGTTGAAAAGTTCCACAACAACAAAATAAGCTTGTTGTGGGCTTATGGAAAACATCTCAAAATTATGAGGTGACAACCGGCCACTAACAGAAACCAATTGTTGCTAGAGATCAACGAAGAGATGAAAACTCTTTCATCGAGAGGACAAATGAAGAATTTGGATCATTTATAATCACCATAAATAGCAACAATCCTTAGGGAAAGCTTTTAGGTGAAATACAACCCAAGATTACTCCAACGAATAAATTGAAGGGTTGAAAGGATCTCCTGGACAACGAAAAATGATGGGTTTACATATTTCATTCTTGATAACTTGTGAATCAAGAAAAATGAAGGAAATTGTTAAGAATGACATAACACCACCTCAAAAGAAAAAGGTAGAAAGAATTGCACTTCGGAATGCAAGAAGAAGAATACTTGAGCTCTAACAAGAATCTTAAAGAACACTTCGAGGATGAATTAAATCATGATGAACCACCATGAAGAACTCCGGTAACAAAAGGATGAGAAGTGAAGGATGAAATGAATAAGATTGAAGCCTTGCAATGATTAGATGGAGCTTTGCAAAGATATAATTGAAATAACTTGGAGCTCCGGAAAAGAAGATGAACAACTTAGAACCGAGAATATGATATGATGAACAAGCTCCGGAAAAAGAGATTAATCACTTCGAGAAAATAAGAATAAGATTTACTGTATGCTTATCCTTCATCAAATTAAATTGACGACAAGTAACGTATTTGGCATACTACTTATTCTTCTTGGAAAGGATTGGAGAGCGATATAGCCAAACTTGAGAAAAGTCTTGAACGACTCACCAGTAGGATTATAAAAAGAACAAATGAATTGATACGATAACAACGGAAGAGTAATCTTGAATGAACCACCGTAAGAATATGGAGACGAACGAAGAGGCATCAATTAAGAATAGTTGGAGGACGAAGTTGAAAACTGAGAACAAAGAAATCTTCTGAAATGATGGCCTTCGGAGGATCACAATGGGAAGAATTCCTGAAATGCTTCGGATGATATGAAAAGATTCCTCGTGATCGAAACAACTATGAGGATGGCATGAATCTAGAACCATGAATCTTTGGAAGAACGGGTAATGATTCAAGAGGAACTCTTCTTCGGTCTTCAAATATGAGAAGCCGATGAGATGCACCACCATAAATTGTTGAGGCACTCCGGAATGAAGAATTAAAAGGTTGAACCAATGGTGAAAAGAATTTGAAAGCAATCTTGGAGGATACATTTGACCGATGAGAGATGCATTCTTACGTCAAACTTGAAAAGAATTTGAGAATAACTCCGGAAAATAGAAGAGTCAGGTAAGATCCTGGGAAAATACCTATGGGTTAGGGCCCACTCAAAAGAAACACCGTTGGGAAATATTCCTTGAGAGATAGATCACACCGGTTGAATTAAATGGCTTAAATGGGGTAACACCCTCAAAATAGATTCAACGGATTAAGAATGGAAACGAGAATCTACTAAGATATCTTCAGCACTCCCGAGAAGAATTAGAGGGAGTTGAATAAACATGAGAGACTTTGGATAAGAAATTCCAACATGTGAAACAAGAGAAAAAGATATGATTAACACATAAGCTTGAATTTAGTCCACCAGAGAAGAAACAAGAAATAGAGAATGATAAACTTGAAACTCCTGAGCATTTCCTGAGAAATCATCGGATAATGAAATTGAAAGAAAAGAATGAAGAAACATCACATGAATAAAAGGATACTTGATTTGAGATTTCTGGCTCCGAGAAGAAGAAGGGTGGGAGGGTGGGAAAAACAAAGGCAACTTGAGATGAATGAAACATACACCGTTGAGAAAAAACCAAGAATTGGTTTTGCACATATTTAAAGGATCGGTTAACTTGAAGAGAAGCACACCGGTTGAGAAGAATTTACATGACAATCTCGATGATCAAGAAGGACTAGCACTCCCATAGAAATATGAGAACACCGATTAGGAAAGGTATGGAATCAACACTTGACATCGAAGCAACTCAAATACCACAACACAAAACAAAACAAAGGATAGATATGTTGCAACATAATCTTCACAATATCATTCGAACAGAGAATTGAACGAATGAATTCCATAAGCTTAATAGTACATCAACTTGTCGAGAAGCCACTTGGGAGAACAAAATGATAGAATAAAACAACAAGGTAACATATGGAACAAATACATAATAGAGGTTTCGTCCCACATGTTCGTGCTGAGGCCCCAATGGCACGTGTTACAAAGGGCCTTGCAATCCCCTAGTCAGCATAGCCAAGGACTCTTTAAGATGCAACCCCAGTGTAACATCGACCATGATAACCTCTCCAGTAGATGTTGAACCCCAACCTCATATCATGCACCCGTTGGAAGATTACCTAAGAGCTACTTGAATCCCACCTATTAATTCCCGAAGCTTTCCGGTTATGCAATCTGGTGTTGGGGATACAGGGGAAGAACAATATCTCACCCAACTAGCAATACCTACCTCCAGCTGTATCCATGCGTCAACACATAACCAGGCACCTTCGAAAACCGTTTACCTCGGACCTTCAAAACACATCCGCTATACTAGCTGTGGCAATACTCCCGAACTATCCCCCCAGTACTGGGTGACGTCGGGGTTATCTCACCACCAGACACGCATAGAAGAGTATTCGATGTCGACCGCCTCTGGTATTCTAGAACTGCAATTATACAATTGTGACAACAACACCTCGGAGCTCAATTCCCTGGGACACAACCTAAACAGACGGGAGGCACCAAGACAGAATTCTCGTCACAAAGATACCGAAACAATCCAAACAATACCCGCGTAATCCTAAAAAATTTTGGTGAAAATAGAGGATAGTGATGTTAAAACAACGTCGGGAATCCTCACCAGAGCAACGAAGGGGTAAGAAGTAAAAGAAATCCTACTCTCCAATATATATAGGACTCAAAACATTTTGTGTGTGTGCATAGACTCAACATCGGCAGCGGTTCGATCAATCAGGGGTCTCCTAGGTCGGAGAAGGCTGTAAATATCAACTTGTAAAGCCCAGGATGCGACTATATCTCCTACGTGTCGAGGCATGAATTAGAGACATAATCGCATTATGGAATGATCGCAAGCGTGGTACCTTTGCACAACTCATGTAATGAACAGGGATGAAAGAGTTAAATAGTTGGCTTACACTCGCCACGTCACATAATTAATTCAACATTCATACATTCATCCAAATAACACAGGGTCCGGCTACGGACGAAATCAAACGAGAAAAGATACCACAACCACAAGTCCTGATCACCCCTAGGAGGAACCACTACTGATCGTCGGGATACGTCACATACATACGACCACGCTCTTCATCGAACTCCCAGTGAAGTTCTTGTCCATCTCCTGCGTCGTACTCAGTTGTACCTGCAACTGGTGTGTGTTGTAATCTGTGAGTCACAAGGACTCAGCAATCCCATTCCCGGGTATCAAAACTATCAAAGCCTTTTAGGTGTGAAGAGGTAATAAGGTGGCTGCAGCAAGCGCTAAGCAACTAACTTACGAAGTCAGAGCGAGATGAGGATATGTGCGAACGATCGTCAAAGATGATCAATAAGTGATCCTAGCTACTCACGTTCATACATAACCCCACCGTGTTCACTTTCCGAAACCCTTTGAAAAGAGACCATCACGGTTACTCACACATGTAGTGTATTCTTAAGGATATGGTGTCAAGTTATCTACAACCGAATATTAACAAATTCCCATCTGCCACATAACCGCGGGCACAACTTTTGAAAGTTCATAACCCTGCAGGGGTGTCCCAACTTAGCCCATCACAAGCTCACGATCTGCGGAGTCCTCACAACCCATGTTGGGAAGACCCGAGTATTCTCGGAATCCCATGCTCAACATATTCGATAAAGGTAAAGCTAATCCAGCAAAGCCTCCCGACGTGCCGACTCCCTGATAAGAGCCGCGTGTACCTCGTCTCAGGCCACGATCGGATTGTCCAAACTTCTAGTAGGCCAAGTCCAGAGTTGCCCTTGGTGGTCACCGGCGGCTGACAGGTTTGGACGAACACTGATGAGGAGCACTGGCCCGGGTTGTTGATTAAGAACTCAGGTTAATTACTCCCTATGCAAGTTTTTAGTTATTAGGCAAATGGTAAAACCAAGGTTGGGCCTTGCTGGAAAAGCTTTAATCAATGCGAATTATTGAGGGGGGCCCATAAAACCCAACCATGTTAGGAACGCAAAATTAAGGAACATAACACCTGTTTATCAGGTCCTAAGGTGGCATGAGTGGAACAAAACACCAAGCAGAAGGCCAAGCCTTCCACCCATTACCAATATATATGTGCATTAATTAAATAAGATATATATTGTGTTAACCCAATAAAGAAGTCCAAACATGGAGCAATCTTCCAACTTCACCTGCAACTAACAATGCTATGAGAGGGGCTGAGCAAAAGCGTACTTAGCCAATCAACGGTTTGCTAGGAAGGCGGTTAGAGTGTTTCATGGCAACATAGGAGGCAGACAAGAAGAATGGGCATCGAGGCATAACTATAGAGCGAGACAACTAGCAAAGCAAAGATAGAGGTGATATCTGGGAATGGTCATCTTGCCTGTGGTCCTGCAAAGAAGAAGAACGAGCCCATGAAGTAGTCGAACAAATCCTCACAACTCCGGAATGAAACAGAAGCTAACGAGAGAAGCATACTGGAAAGAAGCAAACAACATGGTAAACACACAAGCATAAACATGTCATATAAGGCACAACAAAGTATGATGCATGTCCGGTTTAATTATGCATGGCATGGCAAAGTGCAACAAACAACACTACAATTTAAGTGGAGCTCAATATGCAACGAGTTGCATATTGACGAAACACCACATTTAATTATTTAGTTTGCTCTCGGTTATGAACCCAACAAGTTTTAATTGGTCTTTAACATGGAAAGAGGTGAAGCATAAGTAAACTACACCGTCTAGGCATTTTAACTGAGGCCAGAAATAACAACAACAATTCCGGAAACTCCCCATGTGCATATTTAGCAATTCTTAAAGCAAATAACAATTTTAAGCATTTTAATGTTGTTATCATGATGCGAATGACACGTTCAAGTTTTTATGCAATTTTTTAAAATTGACATGTAATATGATATGGAGCATTTTCACCGTGGCGGAAGGAAAAGGGGGCACGACGGCGATAACCGAAAATGATGTCACGACAACATTCCGGTTCCGGTAACCCGTTGAGAGACCGGTGCAAAAGAAGGATGTGGGATCGTGTCATGCAAGAGATAGGTGGGGTGATCCCGTTATCGGGTTCCCACGGGTTGGTGGCATGAAAACGGGGAACCTGCACGAAACAAACAGGCACGATGCAAACAAGTGGCTCATCTCATACATCACACAACATTCATCCACGGGGTCATCGGCTCGGCGGTTATACATTCGAAGCGTGCGGCTCAGGGTGGTTCAAGTCCTCGAGGGGAAGTAGTCGTTCTCGCGAGGGTGGTGGAAGTAGTTGTTCACGGGGTCGTCGTCGAAGTAGTCGTTCACATTTCGTAGTCGTACACGTCGACGGTAGTCGTTCACTTGGTGGCCTTTGGCGACGGTAGCGGGACGCATTTCATAGTCGCACACGGTACATAGATGTTCGGGCTTTTCCGTAGATGTTCATGTCGTGGCGAGGGACTTGACGTCCACGGGGTCGACGGTATAGGTACTTGGGGTCATCGGACTTGTCGATCTCGGTTCTTGCTACGGTAGTGGAACTTGACGAAATCCATTTGGAGGTAGCCGTCCGTGGTCGAACCCGGTAGTTGAACTTGGAGGGCCATCGGTAGTCTTCGGACTTGGGTCTCCATGTGCACGTCTTGACAGGTCTGGGGGGTCTCGGTGGTGACCAAAGGTGCTCGAGCAGAGAAGGCTCGAGGTGTAGGAGACAGTCGGCCTGCAGCTGCTGCAGTCTTCGGCGAGGTGGTCACGTGGGGCTGCATCCATGGTAGCGAGAATCAGCGGGCGAAGTCAATGCTCGGGCAGGCGCGGACGCAGAGAAGAGGCGGCGGTGCACAGACGAGCCGATGCAGGGCTTGGCGACGACACACACAGAGGGCGGCAGGGAATGGAGCAACGTCGAAGGAGGCGAGATCCTGTCGGATTCGACGAGGAGCTGGGGTTCTGGGCCTGGTTCGACGGGAATTGGCACGGACAACGGCAATGCGAGGTTGAGGCGGCGACCATGGCAGGCTCGGCGAGGAGGGGCTTGGTTCTGCGTGGGTGGAGGCAAGGTCCTAGACGGAGATGGTGCTTGGGCTTGATTGGCTTGGCGAGGCGCCAGGGACGGGACACGGGCGGCAGCCGGAGCAGGTAATACGGCGGCGAGGCACAGCAACAGGCGGAGGTCGTGGGGCGGAGCATGGGACGGAGGCGTGGGAGGCTGGCGAGGCCCTTCACGGTGGCGGAAGCAGTGGGATGCGCGGGCAGAGGCGAGAGAGAGGTGGGGATCGAGAGGCGCGGGCTCTGCGCGTACGTGTGTGTAGGTGCGGCAGCGACGAGGGAGAGAGCGAGAGGAGCGAGTCAGGGCTAGGGTTAAGTGGAGGAGCGCTGGGCCTAGGTGGAGTTGGGTCTAGAGGGGAAGGTTGGGCTGGTGTGAGGCCCAACTGGGCTCTTCTCTCTCTCTTTCTTCTTCTTTTAGCAGAAAAATAGAGAGAGTTCAAAAGAATTAAGAAAAGAGGCCATGAACAAGAATAAAATGATGGGACATATTTTTAGGGCTGTATGGAATATTTCCAACCCAACAAAAGTGGTTCCGAAAAAATAAGGGAAGTTAAATCCAAAATTATTTAACTTGCATCAAAGGATTTTGAATGGAGTCTAGACTTTAGGAGTGTCAAATTTTTTTGGATTTTTGGAGGAACCTCAATAAAATGGATAAGAATTGTTGGCCAGGTTTTGGAGCAGAAACTTGACGTAGGAAAGTCATGGGAATTTTGCAAGTGCGTTTTGGCGATTCCAAAGCAATGGAATATTTTATAATAGCTCCATAAATATTAGAAGGATATGTTATAAAGACAAGTCATCCTTCCCTCAATTTAAATGGATCGAAGATCCATATTTAGTTGATATGCAAAGATTAATGACATGATGCGATGCAAAAATAATTAGAGCAAGCGCAAAAAAAAAACACATGGCGAAACCTGGAATAGCTGGAAGTCTTCCGAGCATGAGTCTTGGGGCGTCACAGAGAGCTCGAGTGAGGGAGTGGAGGTCGAGTGGGGTAAAACTGAAGAGTGGAGGGTGAGGGGGTATTTATAGCCGAGGTGAAAAACCATTCGCCTGAGGAATATGGACAAACGTGCCCCTAACCCTTCTCATCCGTGCGACATGTGTCACCCACGTATAGAGAGGTGGAGATCGTGTGAGATCGTGGCGAATAGATAAGTCATTCAGTGGAATGCGGAACGGCTTGAGCGGCAAAGCCAAACATTCAGATAGGAAATTTTTTAACATTGCATTCACAAATTCTTCAGCTGTCAAGGATACAATGAAGATTTTGAACAAGTTTCAAATGAACACATATGAAGAAATTGTGAATAGATTAGGTTGAGAATATCATAGAGGGGGAAGGGTCCCATCACATTCACTTAGCGGAAGACCAATCTTGAAGAAATAGCAGTAAGTGAATGTTATATATATAGTCAATGAAGAACAACAACGGAAAGAGTGAAGACATTGCAAAGTTGAAGAAATTGAACAGTTGAGGAATTTCAAAAACTGAAGAAAAACTCAAATTGAAGATTTTCAACTATTGTTGGTGGTGTAACCCACCGTATAAGAATGACGATTTCAGACACCGCGTACAATTGTCGTAGGGCTCTGAGAATCGGTTTCTTCATTAATTTCTTCACACTTAGAGGGTTAGTCTTCATTGATTGAAGAAAAATGTTACTTCGTGTGTTGCGCATAAAAGTCATCAATTTTGCATGAGTGTTAGGATGTGTGTCCTTTTCAAAGAACATTAGAAGATTCTAATATATTTAGCTCACATCGCAACTTGCAAAATCTCTTCTCATACAAGGGCTTAGTGAAGATATCTGCCAGCTGGTCTTCAGTCTTCACGTGGTTGATGGAAATGTCGCCCTTGAAGACACGATCAGGAAGAAAATGATGACGGATCTGGATGTGCTTTGTCCTTGAGTGTTGAACTGGGTTGTGAGCAATCTTGATGGCACTCTCATTGTCATAGTAGAGTGGCACATTCTTCATGTTGACACCATAGTCCATGAGGGTTTGCTTCATCCATAGTAATTGAGCACATCATGACCCAACATCTATGTACTCAGCTTCAGCAGTGGAGAGAGACACACAGTTTTGCTTCTTCGAGGACCAACATACTAAGGATCGTCCGAGGAAATGGCATGTGCCGGATGTTGACTTGCGATCCACTCGATCACCAGCATAGTCAGAGTCAGAATATCCAATGAGATCAAAATCAGAGCCCTTGGGATACCATAATCCAAGTGTTGGAGTGTGAGCTAGATATCGAAGAATATGCTTCACAGCCTTATGGTGTGATTCCTTCGGTGTAGCTTGAAATTGGGCACACATGCAAACACTAAGCATAATATCTGGCCTAGATGCACATAGATACAGTAAAGAGCCAATCATGGAGCGGTATACCTTTTGATCGAAGTCTTTACCATTATCACCGGTGCACAGTTGGCCATTTGTGGGCATAGGGATTTTGACGCCTTTGCAATCTTGCATGCCGAATTTCCTTAGAACATCCTTGAGGCATTTCTCTTGAGATATGAAGATGACATTGCATTGTTGATACGTCTCAAACGTATCTACTTTTCCAAACACTTTTGATATTGTTTTGGCCTCATTCTTGCACGATTTGGACTAAACTAACTCGGACTGACGCTGTTTTCAGCAGAGCTGCCTGTATGGTTTATTTGTGTGCAGGAAAACAGATTTTTAGGTACCTCAGAAAAATCCACGAAAAATCACAGAAAATCCACGCACTCGAAGGAACCAGGAGCCAAAAGTGGGGCCAGAGGGGGGCCAGGGGGTGCCCAGGCGCCCTGTGGGCGCGCCCCCCCTAGGCCGCGCCGGGGGGCCGCCTAGGTGGGTACCACACCCCCTGGTGCCCTACTTCGCCTCGTATTTTTACTCCCGACGCAGAAACCCCAGATCAAAAGTTCTTTCGCAGTTTTCCGTCACGGAGCCGCCGCCACCCTCTGTTCTTCCTTGGGAGGGCTAATCTGGAGGCTGAATTGGCCTCCGGAGAGGGGAGATCGTCGCCATCGTCATCATCATCACCACTCCATCATCCCTCCATGACTTCTCCCTCCATGTGTGAGTAATGCCCCCGCTGTAGGCGAAGGGGATGGTAGGGATTGGATGAGTTAGATCATGTAATAGTTTATCAGATCGTTGGGGGCATGTTGCCTATCATCTACTATGGTGTTTATCATCTTTGCTTCAACTTATTACTCTTAAAGCTTGACACTTAGGGCCCGAGTGCCATGATTTCAGATCTGAACCATATGTGTTTGCATGAATATATTTTTGTTCGTGATCCTATCTATGAGTTGTTTGCACCTGTTACGGTCCGGAACCGACGATCCCAAAAGTGACAGCTTGGGACACCAAAGGGGATGGTCCGTAGTTTGAGGATTACATGTATCCATTGAGTTCATTGCTTTGTTCCGGTGCTCTTTGACAGGAGCACCTTAATATCCATAAGTTCCTTTTGGCCTCGTTCGTAGCGGGATGGTAGGATAAAAGATGTTGTGCAAGTTCTTATTGCAAGCACGTACAACTACCGACTGGATACATGCCTAATGTTTGATATTTGCCTAGATGATCATTACTTTTCCGTGTGCCGTGCCCCAAGTTAGAATCTATCTCATCCATGCAGCGCCCAACCATCCATCTCCCTAGTCTACAGTGTTTTAAACCCTGCTTGTCACTAGTTGCTACTTTTGCCATTTACTACTGCTATTTACTTTTGCTGTTTACTTTTACTATTACTATCGTCACTATCATATCACTGCTACCACTTATCTTTTGTTGCAAGTAAGTATATTTCAGGTGCGGTTGAATTGACAACTCAACTGTCAAAGCTTATAAATACTCTTTGGCTCCCCGTGTGTCGAATCAATAAATTGGGTTATTCTTACCCGCGAAGACTATCTTGATCCCTTACGGTTGAGGGTTATCAAGTACCGTTTTCTGGCGCCGTTGCCGGGGAGCATAGCAATATTTACAAGTCTACTTGAGGTATCCTACCTGCTGCACTTCATCCACTATGGGTAAGAAAGGAGACCCCAAGGTTCCGATCTTACTATCTACTACAAGAAGAGGTACTGCTCTGAGCACTAGTGCTACACTTGATTCACCTTCCGTTATGAGTAAGTTTGCCTCACCACCACCACATGATGCTCCTACTAAATCTGTTACTATGTCTGATACTCTTGATGATGCTTCTACTACTTTTGATGATATTAGTTCGCTTGGTTATGCTCTTGAGAAACAAATTGCTGCTGCTGCTAAAAAGTCTGGAATTGAACTTCCTGTTACTCGCTACCCTATTGGTGAAACTTATGATTATCCTGATTTGAGTAAACTCAAAGAGAGGCTCCTTGATGATGATTACTATATACTAGATGAAGATTTATGCAGGGAGCTGATAGAGTTTTCTGGCTCTGACCCTAAAGCTATTAAGAAACTGTTTGAAAAACACTCTCTGAAGAACAAAACCGTTCCTAATCCTGAATTTGCTACATCCCCTGTATGCATTGATGATCCTGATTATGATTTCTCTGTTGATCTTTCACTTATACCTATGGTTGAAGCTGACCCCTTTTATGGCAGAGAAAATGATGATGCTATTGCACACCTGACTAAACTCCATGAGTTGGGTAGCCTGTTTACCACAGATGAGAAGATATGATACTTTTCTGTGACGAAGCTTCTTCCTTTCTCCTTGAAGGAGGGTGCTAAAGCATGGTATGATTCACTCCCATGCGGTTCCATTAAGAGTCATCAGGACTTAGCTCACTCTTTTGTTGATAAGTACTTTCCTGCTCACATGCAACATGCTGCTTTACAAAGAATTTATAACTTTAAACAGTTGCAGAATGAGTCCCTCCCTAAAGCTAGGGGGAGGTACTGCGGTTTGATTTGGGCTAGACCAGGACATGAAATCCCTAAGAATGAATTAATCGATATATTCTATGCTGGTCTAACTTATGAATCCAGGTCCTATTTGGACAGTTGTGCTGGTTGTGTTTTCAGGAAAAGAACACCGGACGATGCGGAAGATTTAATGGGCAGGATTGCCAAATACCATGAAGATTGGTCCGTCCCTGAACCACCTCCACCAACAAAGAAGAGGGGCATGTTTGTTCTGAGCCCCGAGGATATGCGAGAAGCAAAGAAGTCTATTAAAGAGAAAGGTATTAAAGCTGAAGACGTGAAGAATCTACCCCCTATTGAGAAGCTGTGTGAGCCTACTACTCACCCTCCTATGGTAGAGGTACACTCTCTTTTAGATTTCAACGCAAGTGACATCCCTCATGGTAAGTCTCCTGATCAATGTTTAGATGAGTTTGATAATTTTATTATGAAACAAAATCGTTTTAATGAGAGGATAGAAAGTCAATTGCATGATAATTCCCTTGCTATCAAAAGACTGCTTGATGTTTTAGATAGAACAGTTAATGATGTTCAATGTCTTGTGAAGCATTTTCATATGGTTCAAACTCAGCTTGATCAAATTTCTAATGTGCAAAGAGATTTGCTTGCTAACAATGCCAAACAAGATAATTTGCAGGCTTTCGGGATTAAGACCCGAGGAGGAACTAGCACTCAAGATCCTCTTTATCCAGAGGGGCATCCGAAGAGAATTGAGCAGGATTCTCAAATGCAGGAAGATGAAATTGTTGGCTCTCCAAAGAAAAAGAATAAACATAAGGAGACTGACAATTCTAATGATCCTATTGCAGATGAAGAACCAGCTATTGATCCCAACAATGTATCTATCTCTGATGCTGAGACTGAAGACGGTGCTGAACCTGAAGGTAATAATAATGAGAAGAATGATCCGCCTGAAGTTCAAGAAGAAGAAGCACCTGACAAACGTAAGAGGTACACTAAAGAAGACTTCATCGCAAGAAAACATGGGAAGGAAAGAGAACCATGGATACAGAAACCCATGCCCTTTCCAGGTAAGTCCATCAAATCTAAAGAAGAAGAGCATTATAATAAGTTTTGTGAGTGGATTAAACCTCTTTTTCTTCAAATCCCTTTGACTGATGCTATTAAGTTACTTCCTTATTCAAAATATATGAAAGATATTGTCACTAATAAAAGAAAAGTTCCTAATGATGCAATATCTACTATGCTTGCTAACTACTCTTTCAGTGGCAAGATTCCTGAGAAGCTCGGTGATCCAGGTATACCCACCATTCCTTGCTCCATAAAGAATAATTATGTCAAAACTGCTTTATGTGGTCTTGGAGCAGGAGTGAGTGTTATGCCTCTCTCTCTTTACGAGAGGCTTTGTTTATCGAAACTAATTCCTACAGATATCTCCCTTCAGATGGCTGACAAGTCAACCGCTATTCCGATAGGTATTTGTGAGGATGTTCTCGTAGAAGTTGCTAATTGTTTAATTCTTACTGATTTTGTTGTGCTTGACATGCCCGAGGATGGGAGCATGTCCATTATTCTTGGTAGACCTTTACTTAACACCGCAGGTGCTATTATTGATTGCAATAAAGGGAAGGTTACCTTCCATGTGAATGATAAAGAACACACGGTATATTTTCCAAAGAAGATCGACAGGAGGCATGGCCTCAACTCTATAGAAAATATCGAGACCGTGAAGATTGGAGAATGGGATTGTCCACTACATGTGCCTCACAAATACAAAACTATCATGGTAGGGACAATGTCCATCAAGGTAAAGGTTCAGTGATTACTTCGTGAGAGGTGAGACTTTTTGCTCTATATATCGCTGGTTTGTTGGTAAGACTTGATCAACCTTATTAACAAATATGTATTATATGGATAAAAAGTTGAGCTTGTTATATTTTCACTTGTTTTTAGTTTTGTCCTACTTGTTGTACCTAGCATTTATGTTTTTGAAGCTTCACAATACTACTAACTGTTTCAAGTTTTCAGAGAGTTTCGCAGCTTTTTGAACTTCGAAAAATTTTCAACGGAGAAGTTTTCAGAAAAATTCCAAAAAAATTATAATAAAAATTTCCACGACGGGAGAGACCCAGAAAGTCCTGGGGCCAGCCAGGGGGGCCACTAGTGGCCCAGGCGGCCAGCTGGCGCGGCCCAGCCCCTGGCCGCGCCCATAGGGCGCCTGGGGCCCACGGGACCCCCCTCCAGGTATGTCTTCTTCCTCTCTCTCTCTCTCTTTCTCCAAAAACATGAGTTCTGCTTTTGTTCTTGTGTTCTTGCTGTTCTTGGAGGCGATTCTTCGATCTCTCTCTACAGCCCATCATTTGAGCTGAAATTTTGAGCAAATACTCCCTGGTATGTGACTCCTCCACCCCTCCAATTAGATTTTTGATTGGTGGCCTCATTTGTGAGTATTTAGTAGTTCTTGGTGCTGTAGAGATGAGCTTGCATGCATGTGTAGAAAGTTATTTTCCAAGTTTTGATGCAATTTTATGCCTTGGGCAAGTAAGTTGAGTAGTTTTCCATAGCTCACTTTGTTTTAATCCTCGTTTTTGTAAATTGTAAAAAAATTCAGAAATGAGTTTGTTAGGAAGGGCAAAAGGGTGGCTTGAGAAGAGGAGGCCCGCACACTCCGATCGAGTTACTAGAGCCGCAGCTTCACCATCGACTGCTAGGGCGAGCTATAATGAAGATCATGTGCCCCTGGAGTTGTTGGAAGATACAAGTCCAGCACGTGCGATGACATTTCCATGTGATGAATTCATGGAAGCTGAGGGAATCAAGGACGAGTTTTATAATCTTTGTGCTAATGCAGGTTGACACGACTCGTCACAAGCCGTGTTACTCAGTATCAAAAACTCACCTCCAGTTTCATTAACAATTTTAGATATAATCCTGATTCAGGTGCTATTGAGTTTAAAATTTATAATGATCTTATCACCACGACTTTGGGAAATTTTTGTGAAATAATAGGTGTGCCGAACGTTGGGAGGACGGCTAGGATGGCCACTCAGCCCTCCGAGCTGAAAACCATCATCAACTCCCTCTGCAGCATGGGTACGAGGGATATTCATCGGTCAAAGATCTCCAGCATCTTATTTCCTCACCTCAGGTATTTTGCATATTATATTGCTAGAGGGGTGTTAGCTCGTGACAACACGAGCAGCATTTCTGCTCCGGATATTGCTATCCTGGCAGCAGCCCTCTCAGGGAGGTCTGATTATAATCTGGGTACCTTAATTGCTCGACGCCTTGCTATGAACGGTAACAAGGGGGACTTATATGGTGGCGTTTACGCCACACTTATCTTAGAGCATCTTGGAGGCACCCCACACCCTGATGATACTCCTTTTACTTATATAAGCTTTGATCTTGCTACTATGAAAAGGCATAAGTTTGTTACCATGGGTTCTGAGCTTGATAATCTTATTTATATCTTGCGTTTCGGAACTGTCCCGGAACGCGAGATCCGTCTACCTGCACCTCTTTTGTTTGATTTTTCTCACAGGAACGGATGGTCCTTTGATGTTGTCCAGTTCGATGAGTTCATGGCCCAACGTTAGTTTCATAACCCCATGGAGGGGGTTGTGCCCGACGAGGAGGAGCACGGTGAGTTACCACCTTTTCAGGAAGAAACCGCCACCGAGTTTGGTGAAGGGTCTTCCTCTGCTTGGCGCACGGACCCTTCCTCGTGGGAGACTCCGAGGAGTTTTGTGTACGCGCCAGCATCCTTCTACGACCCGTGGACTCACCACCATACCCCTGGAGCAGGAGGCTCCTGGGGGCAGTAGCTGCTACCAACTTAGGCCAAAAGCCTAAGCTTGGGGGAGTACGTGCCCTTCTCACTTTTCCATTGTATTATCCGTTTTATTCACTTTGATCTTTTCTAAGTTTTTGCCCATTCTTCTTTATTTCTCTCTTTGCAAAAACAACAAAAAGATTTTCTTTTTTCTTTTGCTTTTATTCAACCTTTGAAAAACCCAAAAAGATTTCCTTTCTCTCTGTAGTTTGCTTTGTTTTCAGAGATCAGCTCGAGTCCGTGATGGCATTTAATTATATTTCCTACGTTCGATCATGCAAGTGACAAGCAGTAATGACGAAGATCGACTGAAGGGAAGCAACAGGGAAGACCGGTATGAACTCTTATTGTTTCTACTTTTGTACATATGCCTGTACTTATGATCTAGAGACCAGCTTGTAGCGACATAGTGCTATGTTTACAATGCTCTTTCGGTGGTTCATGCTTTCCTTGTGGCTAGTCTCGAATAACTAGAGTATATAATGTGTTATTGAAATGATCTACATGCATTGCACTGTTCATAGTCTGGTATACTAAGGTGGTATTTCCCTTTAGAGAATTTTTGGATTGACTTGGCACATGCTTACACATGTTTAAGACTAAAAAGTCCACTTTGCCTTGATGATCTTTGAGTTTTAGAATAGTTATATCACTTTCATGCCCGATTCAATGTTGCTTTGTCGCTCTGCATGATTATGACCGTTATTGCTCTCTAGTTGGTCGCTTCCCAGTCTTTTGCTAAACCTCCACCTGTACTAAGCGGACTGACTACTTGTGCATCCAAAATCCTTAAAACCAGTTATGCAATATGAGTCCACTATACCTTCCTATACATGGTATTTACTTGCCATTCCTAACAAAGACTTTCATGTACCATCTCGAAACTAATCAAAAGCATTTCTCTTTTGTGCCTATGTTTTAGCTCATGAGGAAGTAGTAGTTAATTCATGATCTTTTTAAGTTGGACAAGTTTCATCCCTTGTTTGTATGTCTAATGTGCAAACCCCTAATACGAAAAGGAACTGGCATTGAGTGCGCCCGACTCAAAAAGATAATATAACAAACAAACCCTCCTTCACGCTTTGTTCATGAGAAATCAGAAAACTTTGGCAGTGATAAACAAAGGAGATTAAGAGGATGTGATCGTCGTCATGCGGGAGCCGTTCCTCGAGGCTTGTCCACTCAAAAAGTGATTGAGTTATCTGCTAGCATTCGTTGACGAAATATGCACTTCTCAAAACATGTTTACTTCTGTTTTTTGAAACCAAGAGCTCTGGTACATGTTTAGTTTTTGTTTCCGACCACGGGTTTTCAACCTTGCCAATAAAAGCCACGGTTCGAGAGTCTCACCTTCTTTCTTCAAAGCACCGACTAGGAGAGCATAATTGTCATTCTGAGTGTAATGTGCATTGTCCCAAAGTATTACATTGTCTTCTGCATACTTGTGATATGATTTATTCTGAAATTCTTAGTTCTAGTCTCCTTTAAAACTCTGGAGGAGTCTCTGCATTTATGTTTTGCTTCACTCATGGAGGCTAGTGAGATACCACCCTAATATGCTCAAGCTATGTGCAATGTAATCTTGTCTTGATTTTCAGTAATAGATTATTTACTTTTAAGTATTTGTGACTGGTCACTTGAAAGAAGGATTGCTCCTTGCATTGTCCTCATAGTACTATTTCAATACTTGCTAAACTCTTTTCGTAGTACATGCTTATATACATCTAATGAAGCAAAAGAGTTTGTCAAAGTTTTCTTTGTCGCGTCCAGTTCGTTGAACTGAATTGCTTGAGGACAAGCAATATGCTAAGCTTGGGGGAGTTGATACGTCTCAAACGTATCTACTTTTCCAAACACTTTTGATATTGTTTTGGCCTCATTCTTGCGTGATTTGGACTAAACTAACCCGGACTGACGCTGTTTTCAGCAGAGCTGCCTATATGGTTTATTTGTGTGCAGGAAACGGATTTTTAGGTACCTCAGAAAAATCCACAAAAAATCACAGAAAATCCACGCACCCGAAGGAACCAGGAGCCAGAAATGGGGCCAGAGGGGGGCCAGGGGGTGCCGAGGCGCCCTGTGGGCGCGCCCCCCCTGGGCCGCGCCGGGGGGCCGCCTGGGTGGGTCCCACACCCCCTGGTGCCCTACTTCGCCTCGTATTTTTACTCCCGACGCAGAAACCCCAGATCAGAAGTTCTTTCGTAGTTTTCTGTCGCGGAGCCGCCGCCACCCTCTGTTCTTCCTCGGGAGGGCTAATCTGGAGGCTGAATTGGCCTCCGGAGAGGGGAGATCGTCGCCATCGTCATCATCATCACCACTCCATCATCCCTCCATGACTTCTCCCTCCATGTGTGAGTAATTCCCCCGCTGTAGGTGAAGGGGGTGGTAGGGATTGGATGAGTTAGATCATGTAATAGTTTATCAGATCGTTGGGGGCATGTTGCCTATCATCTACTATGGTGTTTATCATCTTTGCTTCAACTTATTACTCTTAATGCTTGACACTTAGGGCCCGAGTGCCATGATTTCAAATCTGAACCATATGTGTTTGCATGAATATATTTGTGTTCGTGATCCTATCTATGAGTTGTTTGCACCTGTTACGGTCCGGAACCGGCGATCCCAAAAGTGACATCTTGGGACACCAAAGGGGATGGTCCGTAGTTTGAGGATTACATGTATCCATTGAGTTCATTGCTTTGTTCCGGTGCTCTTTGACAGGAGCACTTTAATATCCATAAGTTCCTTTTGGCCTCGTTCGTAGCGGGATGGTAGGACAAAAGATGTTGTCCAAGTTCTTATTGCAAGCACGTACAACTACCTACGGGATACATGCCTAATGTTTGATATTTTCCTAGATGATCATTACTTTTCCGTGTGCCGTGTCCCAAGTTAGAATCTATCTCATCCATGCAGCGCCCAACCATCCATCTCCCTAGCCTACAGTGTTTTAAACCCTCCTTGTCACTAGTTGCTACTTTTGCCATTTACTACTGCTATTTACTTTTGTTGTTTACTTTTACTATTACTATCGTCACTATCATATCACTGTTACCACTTATCTTTTGTTGCAAGTAAGTATATTTCAGGTGTGGTTGAATTGACAACTCAACTGTCAAAGCTTATAAATACTCTTTGGCTCCCCGTGTGTCGAATCAATAAATTGGGTTATTCTTACCCGCGAAGACTATCTCGATCCCTTACGGTTGAGGGTTATCAATTGTTGACGAATTTGAAGACCTAGGAAGAATTTCATCTCTCCCATCATGGAAATTTGATATTATTCACACATCATGTAGCCAAATTCGTCACTGTAACGTTCATCAATACACCCGAAGATAATATCGTCCACATATATGTGACACACAAATAATTCTTCACCATATGACTTAGTGAAAAGAGTTGGGTCAAGTGAACCAGATTTGAAGCCTTTCTTCATGAGGAATTCCTTCAAAGTGTCATACCACGCCCGAGGGGCCTGCTTGAGGCCATAGAGGGCCTTGTTGAGTTTGAAGACTTTGTTAGGATGTTTAGGATCTTCAAAACGTGGGGGTTGAGCAACATATACTTCTTCCTCAAGCTTACCATTGAGGAATGCACTTTTCACATCCATTTTATATAAGATGATATTATGATGGTTAGCATAAGCAAGTAGTATGTGAATAGCTTCAAGTCTGGCAACAGGGGCAAAAGTTTCATCGAAGTCAATTCCTTCAACATGTGTGTAGCCTTGAGCTACGAGACGAGCCTTATTCCTCACCACAAGGCCATTTTCATCTTGCTTGTTCCGATAGATCCACTTGGTGCCGATGATATTGTGCTTCCGAGGATCTGGTTGCTTGATGAGTTCCCACACATAGTTGAGCTCGAATTGATACAATTCCTCTTGCATAGCTCGAATCCACTCAGGTTCTAGACATGCTTCATCAACTTTGGTGGGATCTGGGATAGAGACAAAAGCAAAATTCCCACAAAAGTTAGATAAGTGTGAAGCCCTTGAGCATGTGAGAGGACCTGGTGCATTGATGTTGTCGATGATTTTCTCGATCTGCACTTCTTTTGTGTCAGGACCCCGATCCTAAGTCACACCGATCTAGCTGTAACACGTCATATCACTTTGCGGCCTCACGCACGGTAACCCCACGGGTGCCACCTTACCTGGCCCGGGACCGTTTGCGCATTTTGGCACACGTATATGACAGTGTCGCTAGCATCCATATGACAGAGAACCCGGGCCGACATGGCTAGTTATAAACCAAAAGTGGCACTAAATTACAGAGATAGGCATCCATGACCCAGCAACAAACGTGTCGGTCATCAACGTATGAACCCAAGTCGTAGCAAGCTACATGGACTTAAAGGAACAACGCGTGACATTTCCCCTAAGGGACAGACACAGGAACGAAGAAGGACACATGCCGGCCAGCCTACGTGATCCGAGCAGTAGCAAGCTACCAAGGCTCATTGGAATCACTAGGAGGCATTTCCCTGTAAGGTAGGCTACCAAAGGAAAACAACTAGGTGTCGGATCCCACACATACCAAGCATTTCAACCATACACACAATATGCTCAATATGTGCAAATACAACATTGCATCACAACAGAACTCTATGACTCAAAGTACTTTATTTAAAAGGCTCCAAGAGCCATACATAACATATCCATACAGGTAGGGGTCACATGACCCAACACTCAAGTCATACAGTCATACAAGCACAAGCGGAAGCTACATGTCTGAGTATAGACAACTTAGAAAATAAAACAGGCTTGGTGTAGCCTGACTATCTACAAGGCCCTTCACAAGCTCCAGATCTCCGTCTGGGTGTCAAGCTACTCGTCGACGTCAACGTCTATGTAGAACCCATCAGCAGGGGCATGGTTCTCCTCTGCAACAGTTATTAAGCAAACATGAGTACAAAGGTACTCAGCAAGTCTTACCACAGAACCTATCATACATGCAACATTATCAAAGGGGGTAGTGGAGTTCATAGCAGAAAGCCAGCTTTGACTCTTGGCTAACCTATACTACAACTCTCAACGGATTGCAAGATGTTATTACGAACACGAGTCCTCTACTCACCACAACAATACACCACCGAGGATCCTCTTCCGTCATCCTACGGAAGGGCCATCCACGGTACTCACACTTATCTTGAGGCTTTTAGTAGTATCCATCAACTTGTCTATGAACTGTAAGAGTAACCAAGTAGTCCGTACCGCGAACAACGGCTATTCGAATAGATTGATAATCCTGCAGGGGTGTACTTCTTCACACATGTTTTCACCACTTAGCGTCTGCACACGACATGTGCTCGGCAGACTTCAAGCGAAAGCCGACGTGGGTGTAGACCACGACCTAACCAACCACTCAAGTCTCTCGTCCAGGTTTATCGCCTATTTGGGTTCCATCCGTGGGGAGATCCGGCCGGGGTGTCGCTCACGGCCCCAAACGATGTGTACAGGGTTCCCGAGTCACCAAACGGGCAACCGGTACACCGTGCCACGTACCTGTCGCATCACAGCCCACCCCGAGGGTCAGCGCTGTGCACGACCTCCAGTAATCTATAAACACCAGAAACTAGTTGCAACTCCTGGACAGAGAACATGGCAGTCGATAAGTCGAGCGGGGTCATATTTCAGGGCCCAATGTGTGGTAGTAACTGTAACTTGAATCACACACACAGATCTCGGGTCCTATGGACGATTCCAATGAAACAACCCACCACGTACTCCTACATGGCCTTTCATCGATACCTTTACCAAGCGTATTTCACACTTCCTTCTCTTTATCGGTATGATCATTTCACTCTGATCCATCACCCAGATGAACCAGAACTGACACAACTCTAAGCATAGCAGGCAACATAAACAAATAGCATGGTGGATCACACATCACATGGCTCAATCAACTCCTACACATGCTAGTGGGTTTCAACTATTTACTGTGGCAATGACAGGTCATGCAAGGGAATAGGGTTCAACTACTGCAGCAAGTAGCAGTTCACACGCTGTTGCCTTAATGCAGTAAAAGAGAGCAGGAGCGAGGAGATTGGGTTTGTATCGGAATTATCGATGATTGCTTGCCTGACAAAGTGGTTGTCGGGTACTGCTCTTCAACTGGATACGCAGCAGTATCTGATGTCTACACACGCTTCTACTCTTGTAGACTATGTTGGGCCTCCAAGCACAGAGGTTTGTAGGACAGCAGCAATTTCCCTCAAGTGGATGACCTAAGGTTTATCGAACTTAGGGAAGTAGAGGTTGAAGATGGTCTCTCTCAAGCAACCCTGCAACTAAAATACAAGAAATCTCTTGTGTCCCCAACACACCTAATACACTTGTCAGATGTATAGGTGCACTAGTTCGGCGAAGAGATGTTAAATGGCAAGTGATATGGATGGCAAAACAAAGTAATATAAATCTGTAATAAAAAGTGCAGCAAGCAAACAAGTGGTAAACGTGAGCACAAATGGTATTGCAATGGTGGAAACAAGGCCTAGGCTTCATACTTTCACTAGTGGCAACTCCCAACAACATTAACATAATCGAATCAGATGATATTTCCCATAAAACATGCAATGGAGACGCACCCGGAGGTCATTCCTCCGTGGTCAAGAGAGGACGAGAATTATGTAGGGCTACAAAAGCACACCTCAAAGTTCGTAGTTCCCAATCTAAGGATTTCCCAACGTCACCGCGGCCATCCAAAGAGAGTCCCACAATCACCACAACATATCTAAAGGATAGTCAAATACAAGCACCAAGAGACTCTCAATCTTCAATCAACACACAAGAGAGGAAATCACTCATGAAAATATTTTTCTAATCCATGTCCAATAGACCGCTGTCACCTTTGTCTCGGGGATTATACTAGATAAAGACAAGTGAGTACATCAATCCAATACATAGAGGGAGGGGAAATATCATGGGATCACCCTAGATTAACATAGCCTATGATCACAACGAAGATCACATCATGGGAGAGAGAATTGACCACATAGCTACTGGTAGAAACCTCAGCCCCGAGGAGGAACTACTCCCGCATCATGGAGGGAGGAAGCAACGTCGATGGAGATGAATCCGAGGGCACTTCCCCGTCCCGGCAGGGTGCCGGCACAGGAATTCTGGTCCCCCGAAGCTTGATGGCGATGGCGGCAGAGATCGGAATTGCGTCTGGAGAAAAGGGGTCCGGAATGAGGGTTTCTGCGACGGATGTTAAATATATGCCAAAGGGGGGCATCAGCGGAGCCTCGGGGGGCCCAGGCGCCCCCCCGGCGCGGCCCAGGGGGGAGGGGCGCCGCCAGGGTGCCTGGAGCCATGGTGGCCCCCCCCCCCCCGGCTGTACTTCGGGCGCACGGTAGCTTCTGGAACGCTGATTTTTTATATAATTTTTCTGGATTTTTCCTGGCAGTTCTCGTAATGTGAAAACCTGAACTACAAAAACAGCCGAAACAGAAACTGGCACTGGGGTGCACTGAGTTAATAGGTTAGTCCAAATATGATCAAAAGTGTATGGAAGTGTATAAATATCATAGCAATATCACCCAAAAGAGGCATGGAGCAAGCAGAAATTATAGATACGTTTTGGACGTATCAACATCCCCAAGCTTAATTCCTGCTCGTCCTCGAGTAGGTAAATGATAACAAGAATAATTTCTGTGGTGACATGCTATTAACCATATAGGAATTTTTCATAGTCATATGACAAAAGCTTACTGAGACAATGAATCTATAGTAATTAAGTTGCCTCATGAGAAAATCACAAAGGACCGAAAGTTTTACAATATGATACTGAAACATCAAATAGATTTGCAATGAGCATGGTGTGCAAATATGATAAGTGATATCTCGCTTGCCCCCTTTAGTGAAGCAACACATAAATGCAGGGGCACCTCCAAGGTTTAAGTGATGACTAGATACAATGATTTCAGAATAAACGATATCACAATCATGCAAAAGACAATGCTACTTTGGGACAATGCACATTACACTCAGAATGACAATCATGCTGTCAGTAGTTGGTGCTTTAAAAGAAGGTGGAGACTCTCGAACCGTGGCTTTTGTTGGCAAGGTTGAAAACCCGTAATCGGAAACAAACACAAAACATGTACCAGAGCTCTTGGTTTTAAAACAGAGGTAATATTTTTTTTAGATCATGCATGTTTTGTCAACGAATGCTAGCAGATAACTCAATCACTTCTTGAGATGGACAAGTTTCGAGGAACGGCTCCCGAATGAGGACGATCACATCCTCTTAATCTCCTTTGTTTATCACTGCCAAAGTTTTCTGATTTCTCATGAACAAAGCATGAAGGAGGGTTTGTTTGTTATATTATCTTTTTGAGCCGGGCGCACTCAATGCCAGTTCCTTCTCGTATTATGGGTTTGCACATTATACATGCAATCCCGGGGTGAAGCTTGTCCAACTTAAAAAGATCATGAATTAACTACTACTTCCTCATGGACTTACAACAGAGGCACAAAATAAGAATGCTTTTTCTTTGAATAATTTCGAGATGGCACATGCAAGTCTCCGTTAGGAATGGCAGGTAAATACCATGTAGGAAGATATGGTGGACTCATATGGCATAACTGGATTAAAGGAATGTGGATGCACAAGCAGTCAGTCCGCTTAGTACAGGTGAAGGTTAGCAAAAGACTGGGAGCGACCAACTAAGAGAGCAATGACAGTCATAATCATGCATGGAAGTTATATCGCTACTTAGAAATAAAAGATCATCAAGGCTTGACAGACTTTCTTTACAGTCTTAAATATGCGTGAGCATACGCCAAGTCAATAAAAATAAACTCTTGAAGGAAGATATTACTAAACCATACCACATCATAGGCAAACAAACCATGTTGGTACTCCAATAACACATTGGGAATCCCCCAGCTATTTGAGACTAACCATAAGAAAACATGAACTACTAAGCGCCATTATACACGTAGCATCTTTATCATAGACATATCAACCAATGCAACGGAAGCAAACTCTCTTAATAAGATAAGCATGATAACTAAAGAGAGTTCAAGCAACCAACTAAACAAAAGCTCCGTGAAAAGATAAGCATGAAAACTGAGAGCTGAACATGATAGTAGCTATTAAAAGACAAAGAACACACACAGCAAAGATAGACATGAAAATTCTATGTTATGTTCTAGGTAGAAGTGGAGCGTGTTTCTCTCCCACATAAAGAAAGCTGAGTTCCGACTCGTTATGCAAAGCTAAAGAAAACTAAAAACAAGACGCTCCAAGCATAGCACATAACACATGAAGTGATTAAAATATAGTGGAACGAAAGACGAACTGATAATGTTGATGGAGAAGGGGATGCACGGGGGCATCCCCAAGCTTAGACGCTTGAGTCTCCTTGAATATTTCTTGGGGGTGCACGGGGGCATCCCCAAGCTTGAGCGCTTGACACTCCTGAATCTTTTTATCATCTTCCCTCGCACACTTGAAAACTCCCTTCATACATAACTCATCATAATCTGATTAGCGAGGTTAGTACCCATAATAAAATATTTGTTCCTTGCTGGAAATAAAGATATTCTTGAAGGTCTACTGTTTCTCAAGATTGCCAAAAGGTTTTTGCAAAGAAAAAGCAAGCTCAAGGTTTGCAAAATGAAGGAAAGGCAAAACAGGACAGAATCTGTGAAAAACAGAACAGCAGGTAGTAAATGATTTTTTCGGGGCACTTCTGCAACTCTAATAAAAAAACTCAGAACAGACGCACGAAAGACAATTGTATAGAGCACGCTGTCGAAACAATTCAGACCAAAAAGATGATCTGGTGATTTTATACGAATTTCTATCCAAGGACAGAATCTGTTTCCTGGACAGCACGTCACAACTTTTGAACTTTCTTGCAATCAGAGGCTACACTTGGCACAAAGTTGAAAAGTAAAGATACAATGATGTTGCTACAGTAGTAACAAACATCAAGACCACTAAAAACTGAAAGAACAAACTGAAAGCAAGGATAACAAGGGTTGTCTCCCTAGAGCTCTTTCTTTATAGCCATAAAGATAGGCTTCAGACTTTAATGATGCTCTCGTAGGAATAAGAGTTGAAGAACAAAAGAGAGCATCAAGAAGCAAATACCAAACACATTTAAGCCTAACATGCTTCCTATGCATATGAATATTGCAATAGAATAATTCATTGAAGCACAATGCAACTAGCATAGGAAGGCAAAACAAGCATAACTTCAAAACCTTCAACATAAAGAGAGGGAACTTAATATTATTGAAATATCTATAAGCATATGTTCCCTTCTCATAATAATTTTTAGTGGGATCACGAATAAACTCAACAATATAAGCATCACATAAAGCATTGTTACCATGATCCACATGCAAAAAGGTACTCTTACTCTCCACATAAGCATCTTTGGGGAGCCCATGGTTAGGACTTTTTAGCATTAACGTTTTCAGTCTCCCCCAAGCTTGAGCAATGCTTTCTCCGTCACGAGACCTAAAGTTATAGATATAGTTCCTGTCTCGATGAATTTCATGAAGAGGATAAAACTTAGTATAAAAGAGAGACATAAGCTCTTGCCAATCAAGCAAGTGCGGGTTATCGAGAAGCTTATACCAATCTGAAGCTTTATCTATAAGTGATATGGCGAACAATTTCCTCATGACAAACTCCCTTGATACACCTGCAAGATTAAATAATGAACATAGTTGTGACAGATATAGCAAGTGTTCACCGGGATGTCTGTCTCCTGCATAACGATTAGCCAAAACATAATCGATAATACCAGCCGGTATTTTATAGGGCACAATTTCAGTAGGAGGAGGAGCAACCACCACAGGTGTGGGGCGTCTTCCCACAAGCAACGAACTAAGAATGCGGTTTTCCATAAACATAACTAGTGAAATAAAAACAAGAAACAAAAAGATTTAATTGCAAGATCTAAAGATATACCTTCAAGCACTCACTTCCCCGGCAACGGCGCCAGAAATAGCTTGATGTCTACACACGCTTCTACTCTTGTAGACTATGTTGGGCCTCCAAGCGCAGAGGTTTGTAGGACAGCAGCAATTTCCCTCAAGTGGATGACCTAAGGTTTATCGAACTCAGGGAAGTAGAGGTTGAAGATGGTCTCTCTCAAGCAACCCTGCAACTAAAATACAAGAAGTCTCTTGTGTCGCCAACACACCTAATACACTTGTCAGATGTATAGGTGCACTAGTTCGGCGAAGAGATGTTAAATGGCAAGTGATATGGATGGCAAAACAAAGTAATATAAATCTTTAATAAAAAGTGCAGCAAGCAAACAAGTGGTAAACGTGAGCACAAATGGTATTGCAATGGTGGAAACAAGGCCTAGGCTTCATACTTTCACTAGTGGCAACTCCCAACAACATTAACATAATCGAATCACATGATATTTCCCATAAAACATGCAATGGAGACGCACCCGGAGGTCATTCCTCCGTGGTCAAGAGAGGACGAGAATTATGTAGGGCTACAAAAGCACACCTCAAAGTTCGTAGTTCCCAATCTAAGGATTTCCCAATGTCACCGCGGCCATCCAAAGAGAGTCCCACAATCACCACAACATATCTAAAGGATAGTCAAAGACAAGCACCAAGAGACTCTCAATCTTCAATCAACACACAAGAGAGGAAATCACTCATGAAAATATTTTTCTAATCCATGTCCAATAGACCGCTGTCACCTTGGTCTCGGTGATTATACTAGATAAAGACAAGTGAGTACATCAATCCAATACATAGAGGGAGGGGAAATATCATGGGATCACCCTAGATTAACATAGCATATGATCACAACGAAGATCACATCATGGGATAGAGAATTGACCACATAGCTACTGGTACAAACCTCAACCCCGAGGAGGAACTACTCCCGCATCATGGAGGGAGGAAGCAACGTCGATGGAGATGAATCCGGGGGCACTTCCCCGTCCCGGCAGGGTGCCGGCATAGGAATTCTGGTCCCCCGAAGCTTGATGGCGATGGCGGCGAAGATCGGAATTGCGTTTGGAGAAAAGGGGCCCGGAATTAGGGTTTCTGCGACGGGTGTTAAATATATGCCAAAGGGGGGCATCAGCGGAGCCTCGGGGGGCCCAGGCGCCCCCCCGGCGCGGCCCAGGGGGGGCGCGCCGCCAGGGCGCCTGGAGCCCTGGTGCCCCCCCCCGGCTGTACTTCGGGCGCACGGTAGCTTCTGGAACGCTGATTTTTTATATATTTTTTCTGGATTTTTCCTGGCAGTTCTCGTAATGTGAAAACCTGAAATACAAAAACAGCCGAAAACAGAAACTGGCACTGGGGTGCACTGAGTTAATAGGTTAGTCCAAATATGATCAAAAGTGTATGGAAGTGTAAATATCATAGCAATATCACCCAAAAGAGGCATGGAGCAAGCAGAAATTATGGATACGTTTTGGACATATCAGTATCCTTGGGAGCAGAACCTAACACAGAGAATACCGGCGACACAAGCATTAAACAAACAAATGCAACAATATGATGCATGCTCATGACATGGCAAGATGCATGTGTGTTGGGCTAATGCAACTATAACCAAAAGGGTTTGAGCCTATTTGAATCAAAGATTCAAATTGGCACTTTAGCTATTATTTAAATAAGTGCATTATCATGTTTTAATGTATACAGAAAGGTTAACGTGCTCAAACATGCATGAAACAAGTGCCATTGGAAAGATTGGATTTTTCTGATCATTTTTCATATATAAATCTTTTCCATCTGAGCTACTGTTGAATTTATATGATTTTTAGAAGTCTTGGGTATTTTCTGGAATTTCCTGAATTATTTTTAAATCTAAAAATCCCAGAAAATCCTTTACAGGAGCTAGTCCAAGTCAAACATGACATGTGGGCCCAGCATGTTAGTGTCACAGCTAATTAACAAAGTTAATTAGTGTTAAACTAGGGACTAATTAGTTATCAGTGGGGTCTGGGCCCACGGGTCGGTGACTAAACTAATTAACTAATTTAATTAACATTTATTTAATTAAACTAGCTAATTAGGGGAGGGGTGGCCCACACGTCAGCGACCCAGGGGTGGTCAACCCCTCGGTCAAACGAGTCAAAGTCGCCGGCGAAGTGACGCCGGCGAGGCCAGACACGGCGGCGTGCTTCGGAAAATGTCCACAGGGCTCGGTTCGAGCCGCGGTTGAGCGCGTTGGAGAGCCCTTGTCGTTGTGCGTCGAACGGTGGTGGTCGTCGGGCCTGTGGTGGCCGGAGACGATGGCAACGAGCTCGACAGCGGCGGTCGGCGTTCGGGCGTTTGTGGAGACGCAGCTACGGTGGTCTAGGCGATGCGTGCGTGGTACCTAGCTCGTCTACGTGCTGCGGCGAGCGAGATGGACATGTGCCAGTGACCAAATGGTCACCAGAGCATCGCCGGCGGCGAGCACGGCGGCGGTGAGTTTCGGTGATCAACGGAGCAGCAACTACACGGCGCAAACGAAGCAGAGGAAGGAGGGATTCGGCGTAGGAGCTCACAGCCATGCTAGCGAGCTCGACGGAGGGGTCGGGGACGCTCTGCGGCTTCTTAATCGACGACGAGGTGCTCCGGCGATCCGAGGTTGGGGACGACGGCGTGAAGGCGTTGCAGGGCTCCCGGCGATCCGTGGCTCAGCGAGGAGGTAGAGGGCGTCGCGGCGAACCTTCTGGACACGGTCACGGGACGAGGGGGAGGCTCTAGGTGCGGCAACGGCGAGCGGTGGCGACGAGCGGCTCGGTGGTGAGTGGGAGAGAGCCAGCGGAAGGCGATGGAGATGAGGGGAAAGTGAGAGAGGGGTCGGGGCAGCTGCGTGGCGACGCCAGGAGACGTCCAGGCCGTCGGGGAGGCAGGCAAGCAGGGTGGAGGTGGCCGGGCGCGTGCCGGCGCGCGGTGGCCACACGCGCTGCCTTCTGGCGCGAGGAGGAAGGCGACAGAACGGGGCTGGTGGGCTGGGCCGGCCTGCAACAGTGCTGGGCTCAGGTAAGTTCTTTCTCTCTCTTTTCTTTTTCCTATTTCTTTTCTGTTTCATTACTTTTGCAACTTTGTTTAATTATTAAAAATGCCAGAACATTTTTACAACTCATAAAACTTGTCATGCCCACTATATATATTATGAACAGTATGGAACATTATAGTTTATGATTATTTGAGCATTTAAAATATTTTATAGCATTTAAATGCCCAAATTCAAATACCATATGATTTAATCCAGAGCCCTTAGATGTCCTAGAAAATTGTGCACCATTTTTGGCAGAGGTTTAAGACCAAGGCAGAAATGATGAACATTTTTGAAGGGCATTTTGGGTACATTGGAAAAGATTTTATCAAACCCTAGTTGTTAGGAGAGGGGTGCTGGGGTTTCCGTCATTCCCATTTCAAGTTTCTTTGATAGGTAAACATGATGCACACTCTAGCTAGTCCTAATGCAAGTGCTAACTAGGGATGTGACAACTCACCCCCACTTAAAAGAATCGCGTCCCGAGATTCGGGTTCCTCCGGAAAGAGGGTGGGGTACTCAAGTCGAAGACGATCCTCCCTTTCCCAAGTAGCTTCACTCTCGGAATGATGTGACCATTGAACCTTGAGAAACTTGATATTGTGTCGTCGAGTGGTGCGCTCGGTTTGATCAAGAATACGGAAGGGGTATTCTCTATATGTGAGATTGTCCTGGAGATCAAGCGTTTCGTGGTCCACTCCGTGGATAGGATCCGAGAAGCAACGCGTGAGTTGAGAAACGTGGAACACATCATGAACTCTGGATAGGTGCGGAGGTAGTTCCAATTGGTAGGCAACTTCTCCTTGTTTGGCAAGAATGCGAAAAGGACCGATGTAACGAGGGGCCAATTTGCCTTTGATACCGAAGCGATGGGTTCCCTCAAGAGGAGTAACCTGAAGGTAAGCCTTATCGCCGACCTCAAAAGTCACAGCCTTATGATGACTATCATATTGGCTCTTCTGGCGAGACTGGGCTGTTTTCAATTTCTCACGAACGATGCGAACTTGGTCTTCTGCTTCCTGGATCATATCCGGGCCAAAGAATTGTCTTTCCCCGGTTTCTGACCAGTTAAGAGGTGTTCGACACCTTCGTCCATATAGAACTTCGAAGGGAGCTTTACCCAGGCTGGCTTGATAACTATTGTTATAAGCGAATCCGGCAAATGGAAGACACTTTTCCCATTCCATACCGAAAGAAATGACAGAGGCTCGAAGCATGTCTTCCAGAATTTGATTGACTCGTTCTACTTGACCACTTGACTGGGGATGGAAGGCAGTACTGAAGGAAAGATGAGTTCCCATAGCATTATGGAAACTTTCCCAAAATCGTGAAGTGAAAAGACTTCCACGGTCTGAGTTAATCTCCAACGGCACACCATGAAGTGATACTATTCGAGAGACATACAAGTCTGCTAGCTGGCTAGCGGTAATACTCTCTCGAACAGGCAGGAAATGAGCTACTTTAGAGAGGCGGTCGATAACGACGAAGATAGCATTATTCCCTTTCCTGGTCCTGGGAAACCCGGTAATGAAATCCATACCGACTTTGTCCCATTTCCATTCAGGAATTGCTAAAGGTTGAAGGGTGCCAGCAGGCCGTTGATGCTCTGCTTTGACTCGACGACAAACGTCGCAGTTAGCAATGAATTGAGTGATTTCTCTCTTCATCCTAGTCCACCAGAATCTCTGACGTAGGTCCTGATACATTTTGGTACTACCGGGATGAATTGTGAGAGGAGATTCACGAGCCTCCTTAAGGATTAACTGCCGTAGATGGTGGTTCTTGGGAACCACTACACGGTTCTCAAAGAAAACAACACCTCGATCATCCATAGAGAAACTTTTAGCGAGTCCGCTAGCAATGCTCTCTTGGAGTCGGGATATACCTTTATCACGCTTCTGGGCAGCTACAACTTGATCCATAAGGGTAGGTTTCACCACCAAGGTGGAAAGGAATCCTCGAGGAACAATGTGAAGGTTAAGCTTACGAAATTCCTCGTGGAGAAGTGGTTGCCCTTGTTGTAACATTAAGTTGTTACAATAAGACTTACGACTTAGTGCATCAGCCATGACATTGGCCTTTCCAGGGGTGTAACTGATTCCTAAGTCATAATCTGTGAGCAACTCAACCCAACGTATTTGCCTGAGATTTAGATCCGGTTGGGTGAAGATGTACTTCAAACTTGATGATCAGTGAAGATTTCACAGCGATTACCAAGGAGGTAATGTCGCCATGTTTTGAGTGCATGGACTACAGCTGCAAGCTCTAGATCATGTGTAGGATAGTTATCCTCATGTGGACGCAGCTGTCGAGATGCGTATGCAATCACTTGACGATCTTGCATGAGTATGCAACGTAGTCCTTGTCGCGAGGCGTCGCAATAGATTATAAAATCCTTGGAAAAGTCTGGTGGTACCAGTACAGGTGCAGATGTCAGGCGTCTTTTCAGTTCCTGAAAACTGGACTCGCACTGTGGGGTCCACTCAAACTTTTTATCTTTCTTGAGGAGTTCAGTTAGAGGTTTAGCAACCTTGGAGAAATTTTCGACGAAGCGTCGGCAATAGCTTGCTAAGCTAAGAAAACTCCTAACTTGCTTGACCGATTCAGGGGGAGTCCAATCAAGGACGGCTTGAACTCGCTCGGAATTGACAGCAATACCCTTGCCAGAGATCACATGACCTAGATAGGTTACTTCCGGCAACCAAAATTCACATTTAGAGAATTTGGCATAAAGGCGGTGCTCTCAAAGTTATGTCAATACCAGCCTGAAATGCCCGGCATGATCTTTCTTGTTCTTGGAGTAAATGAGTATATCATCGAGGTATACCACGACGAATTTATCCAAGTACTCCATGAATATAGAATTCATTAGCCGGGAGAAGGTGGCTGGGGCATTGGTTAATCCGAAGGACATGACGGTGTACTCATATTGGCCATAACGAGTAACAAAAGCCGTTTTAGGAATGTCCCCGTTCTTGATTTTGATTTGATGGTAACCCAACCTCAAATCCATCTTAGAGAAGACTGAGGATCCAGCGAGCTGATCATACAGGTCGTTGATCCTGGGGAGCGGATACTTGTTCTTTATGGTGACCAGATTGACAGGTCGGTAATCTACAACCATCCGCTCCGTTCCATCCTTCTTCTTGACGAAGAGGACGGGGCAAGCCCAAGGAGAAGAACTAGGACGGATGAAACCTTTTGGCAAGGACTCATCGAGTTGTTTCTTTAGCTCAGCTAATTCTAGGGGTGCCATCTTATAAGGTCTCCTAGAGATTGGGACAGTTCCAGGAATAAGATCTATCACGAACTCGACATCTCTGTCAGGTGGAATTCCTGGCAGTTCTTCTGGAAAGACATCCGGAAAGTCACGGACTACCGGGATATCTTCGAGTTCTGGTAGAGGGCTGGCATTCAGAGAGTAGAGCTGACGCTCAGCCATTCGGGTCAAGACATTGACTATCTTGCCGGATGGGTGTGTAAGTTGAACAGTCCTAGTATAGCAATCAATCTTGGCGTAATTAGTTGTCATCCAATCCATACCCAAAATGATGTTTATGTCCGAGGACTTGAGAGCGATTAGAGATGCTAGGAAAACAAGTCTATCGACAAGGATTTCATTTCCATGGCTTACCCTAGAGGTTTGCCCCTTTGAACCAGGAGTTTGAATAACCATGGAAGTAGGCATGTCACAAAAAGTCGTGTTGTGCATTCGAGCATAGCTCTCAGATATGAACGAATGGGATGCTCCAGTATCGAAAAGAACAGATGCCGGATGGCAGTTAACGAGAAGCGTACCAAGGATGACGTTAGGATCCTCATAAGCTTCCTCGGCAGAGACATAGTTGACATGACCACGTGTAGTGGGGATTGGCTTGACATAATTCACCTTGCCGGTTGGCTTACCATGGCCAACGGGTTTTCCCGGTTGGTTCTGAGGACACTCACGCATGTAGTGCCCCGGTTCTCCACACTTGAAGCAGGCCACAGTGTTAGTGCGTGGAGCAAAGTTGGAAGTTGGTCCTCCATAGGTCTTAGCAGGTGCAAACTGTTGAGTTGGGCGAGGCGCCTCATAGGATGGCCTCGGTGTGTACTTGGGTGGCAGAGCAGTGTTAGGAACCCACACACGGCGCTTGTGAGAGCCAGAGCCGGATGAGGAACCAAAGTATCGAGGATGCTTGCGTGTGGCCTTGAAGTCCGCCTGGCCCGTTTCAGCACTGATAGCCTTGTTTACCAACTTCTGGAAGGAAGTGCACTCGTGCAGACGTAGATCTCGGCGGAGTTCAGGGCTGAGTCCCTTGCGGAACCTCGCCTGCTTCTTGGCATCGCTGGATACTTCCTCAGGTGCATAGCGTGCCAAGTTGCCAAACTCGCGACTATAGCCATCCACAGTTAACCGGCCTTGGGTGAAATTGCAGAATTCCTCCCGCTTGCGATCCATGAGACCTTCCGGAATGTGATGTTCACGGAATGCCTCACTGAACTCAACCCAAGTAGTGATTTGGCCAGCAGGACGCATAGCTTCAAAGTTTTCCCACCAAAGACTGGCAAGGCCCTCAAGATGGTAGGCGGCATAGGTAACCTTGTCAGCTTCGGCCACACGGGTAGAGTGTAGCTTGTGGGTGATACTACGTAGCCAGTCATCCGCATCCAGAGGTTCAGTGGAGTGATGGAACTTCGGTGGGCACATCTTGATAAAGTCATTGATTGACACCACGTCATTCCTCTGACGGAACCCAGTGTTCTGCTCTATGCGTTCCAGCAGACGGTTAGTCTCTCTCTTGTTCCGTTCTGCCTCGAGCATAACTTCCACCAAGGAGGGTGGCTGGGGCAGATTCCCATCTCTAGCCCCACTAGCCTCACCCTGCTCTTGAGCAGCAGGAGTGTTGCGAGTGTTGACCATCCTAAGAAAACAAAGCAACGGTTTAGACAAGGATGGCAAAAATTTGACATAGAAGTGCAGAATGTAATGGTTGACACGGAATGCAGAGATGTTCATCCGTATGACATGGTAATATAGAAACTGCTATATATACACCAGTGGTCATACACACCATACATAGTTTAGTACAAGCCAAGGCTAAAGTACAACTGCGGTGAAAGACGATACATCCCATCAGAGGCATTCCAAGCTCCTATACATTATTTAACTACACCTCCAGAACTCAGTACACACTAAGTCATATTCCACAAGACGCGCAGGACTGTGGGAATACAACTACTACAATACTACTACTACCACGGTCCAGCTCAGACATTCCCGTAGTAATCTTCGTAAAGATTACCACTGTAGCCTGGAAGTGGAACAGACAGATCTTGAAACTCGCGAGCGCTCGAAGGCTGTGGACCATAGGGACATGGATGTGGTCTCGGTCCCGATGCTGGTGGTAACCGACGCCCACGTGGAGGTGTAATACCCCCAACGTCACGCCAGTCCATGCGATCAGGCAGACGAGTCCGCACGGGGTACAAATCCCGCATGTCCAGATATCCGGCGTGCACAGCAGGTGCAAGCCGTGTCAAAGTAGTCCAGTGGGCGGCTCGAGTGTTATATAGCTCCATTCGGAGGGCACGGACCTCACGGTCCCTATCCTCCAGCATCTGAACAGTAGTCTGAAGCAGTGGCTCTTCATGAGCAGCATCAGTATACAGACCAGTGTAGTAGCCTTCCTCTCCGGGAAGTGAGGCTGGCATGTAACAAAACTCAGTGTTCAGCAACAGGGCATGCCTAGCCCGGAGAATGGTCATCATTGAATAGGCGGCATCCTGTACTGCCATCTCGATGGTAACCCCGAGTCCATAAGACCAATGGATGGGGTCGTTAGCTCCGGGATATGAGGGGTATATCCGGACTGTGCAGAAATACTGACTCTGATTGAAATCCCGGTACTGTTCCTCCACGTTGTACTCAGGATACCAGCGATAACCGGTCTCAGTCAACACACGGACTAGCATGGCCGTGTGACCGGGCACATTAATGCACCGAGTCAGACGAACCACTTGGTGAGGGGTGCGGCCAGACATCTGAAACACGAAGTAATGCAAAGGCATTAGTGTTTCTGGAAGAAATCGGGCAGCATAACAACTGTAAATGCTCAAACAAAGATTTGAGACATCATACAAATGATAGCATAACCACTCAACATTTCCATATCAAGGTTCCGGGTCCAACAATCATCATACTAAAGGATAGAAACTGAACTGAGGCTTAAAACCAACAATCCTAAGAGTCTACGGATTAGTAACACGTGAACCTAGTAAGGATAAGAGGCCTAGTCCTAAATCCCCGTAGAAAGAATAGACTGACTCAGATCAGAAGGGCATAAGGTAAAGGAGTAAAAATAGCCTTATGTTCCCTTCCACAATCAATTCCCCTACATATAACTAAGAATTTTTCTAGACTCAACATCGACCAGTTTGGCTTGAGAAACCTACAGGCAGTCCAGCTCTCATGCCAACGCTGTCAGGACCCCGATCCTAAGTCACACCGATCTAGCTGTAACACGTCATATCACTTTGCGGCCTCACGCACGGTAACCCCACGGGTGCCACCTTACCTGGTCGGGGACCATTTGCGCATTTTGGCACACGTATATGACAGTGTCGCTAGCATCCATATGACAGAGAACCCGGGCCGACATGGCTAGTTATAAACCAAAAGTGGCACTAAATTACAGAGACAGGCATCCATGACCCAGCAACGAACGTGTCGGTCATCAACGTATGAACCCAAGTCGTAGCAAGCTACATGGACTTAAAGGAACAACGCGTGACATTTCCCCTAAGGGACAGACACAGGAACGAAGAAGGACACATGCCGGCCAGCCTACGTGATCCGAGCAGTAGAAAGCTACCAAGGCTCATTGGAATCACTAGGAGGCATTTCCCTGTAAGGCAGGCTACCAAAGGAAAACAACTATGTGTCGGATCCCACACATACCAAGCATTTCAACCATACACACAATATGCTCAATATGTGCAAATACAACATTGCATCACAACAGAACACTATGACTCAAAGTACTGTATTTAAAAGGCTCCAAGAGCCATACATAACATATCCATACAGGTAGGGGTCACATGACCCAACACTCAAGTCATATAGTCATACAAGCACAAGCGGAAGCTACATGTCTGAGTACAGACAACTTTGAAAATAAAACAGGCTTGGTGTAGCCTGACTATCTACAAGGCCCTTCACAAGCTCCAGATCTCTGTCTGGGTGTGAAGCTACTCGTCGACGTCAACGTCTATGTAGAACCCATCAGCAGGGGCAGGGTTCTCCTCTGCAACAGTTATTAAGCAAACATGAGTACAATGGTACTCAGCAAGTCTTACCACAGATCCTATCATACATGCAACATTATCAAAGGGGGTAGTGGAGTTCATAGCAGAAAGCCAGCTTTGACTCTTGGCTAACCTATACTACAACTCTCAACGGATTGCAAGATGTTATTACGAACACGAGTCCTCTACTCACCACAACAATGCACCACCGAGGATCCTCTTCCGTCATCCTACGGAAGGGCCATCCACGGCACTCACACTTATCTTGAGGCTTTTAGTAGTATCCATCAACTTGTCTATGAACTGTAAGAGTAACCAAGTAGTCCGTACCGCGAACAACGGCTATTCGAATAGATTGATAACCCTGCAGGGGTGTACTTCTTCACACATGTTTTCACCACTTAGCGTCTGCACACGACATGTGCTCGGCAGACTTCAAGCGAAAGCCGACATGGGTGTAGACCACGACCTAACCAACCACTCAAGTCTCTCGTCCAGGTTTATCGCCTATTTGGGTTCCATCCGTGGGGAGATTCGGCCGGGGTGTCGCTCACGGCCCCAAACGATGTGTACAGGGTTCCCGAGTCACCAAACGGGCAACCGGTACACAGTGCCACGTACCTGTCGCATCACAGCCCACCCCGAGGGTCAGCGCTGTGCACGACCTCTAGTAATCTATAAACACCAGAAACTAGTTGCAACTCCTGGACAGAGAACATGGTAGTCGATAAGTCGAGCGGGGTCATATTTCAGGGCCCAATGTGTGGTAGTAACTGTAACTTGAATCACACACACATATCTCGGGTCCTATGGACGATTCCAATGAAACAACCCACCACGTACTCCTACATGGCCTTTCATCGATACCTTTACCAAGCGTATTCCACACTTCCTTCTCTTTATCGGTATGATCATTTCACTCTGATCCATCACCCAGATGAACCAGACCTGACACAACTCTAAGCATAGCAGGAAACATAAACAAATAGCATGGTGGATCACACATCACATGGCTCAATCAACTCCTACACATGCTAGTGGGTTTCAACTATTTACTGTGGCAATGACAGGTCATGCAAGGGAATAGGGTTCAACTACCGCAACAAGTAGCAGTTCACACGCTGTTGCCTTAATGCAGTAAAAGAGAGCAGGAGCGAGGAGATTGGGTTTGTATCGGAATGATCAATGATTACTTGCCTGACAAAGTGGTTGTCACGTACTGCTCTTCAACTGGATACGCAACAGTATCCTCGGGAGCAGGACCTAACACAGAGAATACCGGCGATACAATCATTAAACAAACAAATGCAACAATATGATGCATGCTCATGACATGGCAAGATGCATGTGTGTTGGGCTAATGCAACTATAACCAGAAGGGTTTGAGCCTATTTGAATCAAAGATTCAAATTGGCACTTTAGCTATTATTTAAATAAGTGCATTATCATGTTTTAATGTATACAACAAGGTTAACTTGCTGAAACATGCATGAAACCAGTGCCATTGGAAAGATTAGATTTTTTCTGATCATTTTTCATATATAAACCTTTTCCATCTGAGCTACTGTTGAATTTATATGATTTTTAGAAGTTTTGGGTATTTTCTGGAATTTCCTGAATTATTTTTAAATCTAAAAATCCCAGAAAATCCTTTACTGCGTCAGCATGACATCATGCTGACGTCAGTCAGTCAACAGGAGCTAGTCCAAGTCAAACATGACATGTGGGCCCGGTATGTCAGTGTCACAGCTAATTGACAAAGTTAATTAGTGTTAAACTAGGGACTAATTAGTTGTCAGTGGGGTCTGGGCCCACGGGTCAGTGACTAAACTAATTAACTAATTTAATTAAAATTTATTTAATTAAACTAGCTAATTAGGGGAGGGGTGGCCCACACGTCAGTGACCCAGGGGTGGTCAACCCCCCGGTCAAACGAGTCAAACTCGCCGGCGAAGTGACGCCGGTGAGGCCAGACACGGCGGCGTGCTTCGGAAAACGTCCACAGGGCTCGGTTCGAGCCGCAGTTGAGCGCGTTGGAGAGCCCTTGTCGTTGCGCGTCGAACGGTGGTGGTCGCCGGGCCTGTGGTGGCCGGAGACGACGGCAACGAGCTCGACAGCGGCGGCCGGCGTTCGGGCGTGTGTGGAGACGCAGCTACGGTGGTCTAGGCGATGCGTGCGTGGTACCTAGCTCGTCTACGTGCTGCGGTGAGCGAGATGGACATGTGCCAGTGACCAAATGGTCACCGGAGCATCGCCGACGGTGAGCACGGCGGCGGTGAGTTTCGGTGATCAACGGAGCAGCAGTTACACGGCGCAAACGAAGCAGAGGAAGGAGGGATTCGGCGTAGGAGCTCACAGCGGTGCTAGCGAGCTCGACGGAGGGGTCGGGGACGCTCTGCAGCTTCTTAATCGACGGCGAGGTGCTCCGGCGATCCGAGGTTGGGGACGACGGCGTGAAGGCGTTGCAGGGCTCCCGGTGATCCGTGGCTCAGCGAGGAGGTAGAGGGCGTCGCGGCGAACCTTCTGGACACGGTCACGGGACGAGGGGGAGGCTCTAGGTGCCGCAACGGCGAGCGGCGGCGACGAGCGGCTCGGTGGTGAGAGGAAGAGAGCCAGGGGAAGGCGATGGGGACGAGGGGAAAGTGAGAGAGGGGTCGGGGCAGCTGCGTGGCAACGCCAGGAGACGTCCAGGCCGTCGGGGAGGCAGGCAAGCAGGGTGGAGGTGGCCGGGCGCGTGCCGGCGCGCGGTGGCCACGCGCGCTGCCTTCTGGCGCGAGGAGGAAGGCGACAGAACGGGGCTGGTGGGCTGGGCCGGCATGCAACAGTGCTGGGCTCAGGTAAGTTCTTTCTCTTTCTTTTCTTTTTCCTATTTCTTTTCTGTTTCATTACTTTTGCAACTTTGTTTAATTATTAAAAATGCCAGAACATTTTTACAGCTCATAAAACTTGTCATGCCCACTGTATATATTATGAACGGTATGGAACATTATAGTTTATGATTATTTGAGCATTTAAAATATTTTATAGCATTTAAATGCCCAAATTCAAATACCATATGATTTAATCCAGAGCCCTTAGATGTCCTAGAAAATTGTGCACCATTTTTGGCAGAGGTTTAAGACCAAGGCAGAAATGATGAACATTTTTTAAGGGCATTTTGGGTACATTGGAAAAGATTTTATCAAACCCTAGTTGTTAGGAGAGGGGTGCTGGGGTTTCTGTCATTCCCATTTCAAGTTTCTTTGATAGGTAAACATGATGCACACTCTAGCTAGTCCTAATGCAAGTGCTAACTAGGGATGTGACATTTTGCGACACGAGAATGAACTGGCTAACGACTTTGGTCTGGTTGAGCATTTTCTTCAGCAGCAGTTTCTTCAGGAACACCAAAATGATTTTCTTCATTGTCAGGAATGACTTCTTCAGCTAATTCTTGAGTGGGGATGATATCTTCAGTAGCTTTGAACTTAATGGATTCCTCAGGAGGTATTTCACCTGACACAGAAGGCAGGTGCTCTCTTTGCGAGCCATTAGTTTCATCGAACCGCACATCTACAGTCTCAACAATCTTGTGAAGATGATTGATGAATATTATGTAGGTGTGCGAGTCCTTTTCGTAACCAAGCATAAAACCTTCATGTGCTTTCGGTGCAAATTTGGAATTGTGATGAGGATCTCTAACCCAACATTTAGCACCGAAGACTTTGAGATAACTCACATTGGGTTTCTTGTCGGTGAGTAGTTCATATGAGGTTTTCTTGAAGAATTTGTGAAGATATACTCTGTTGATGATGTGGCATGTAGTGTTGATAGCCTCAGGCCAGAACCTAAGAGGCGTCTTGTATTCATCAAGCATGGTGCGGACTATCTCAGCAAGAGTCATGTTCTTGTGCTCCACAACATCGTTCTGCTGAGGAGTGTATGGGGATGACAACTCATGAGTAATACCAAGTTCATCAAGATAGTCATCAAGACTAGTGTTCTTGAACTCGGTCCCATTGTCACTCCGGATATGCTTGATCTTCACAGCGAAATTTTTCGAGGCCCTTGAGGAAAACCGCTTGAAGATTTCCCGCACTTCATGCTTAAATGTAATGATATGCACCCATGTATAACGAGAATGGTCATCAACAATGATAAAGCCATAAAGAGATGCTGCATTTGTGAATGCAGAATAATGTGTAGGGCCAAAGAGATCCATGTGAAGCAATTCAAATGGACGAGTGGTAGTCATGATAGTCTTCGAGGGATGCTTGGATTTGGTCATCTTCCCAGCTTCGCAAGCCCCACAGAGATGATCTTTGAGGAATTTGACACCCTCAACTCCAAGGATATGCTTCTTCTTCACAAGCGTGTGCAAGTTCCTCATGCCAGCATGACCGAGTCGTTGATGCCATAGCCATCCTTCTGAAGCTTTTGCAAGTAGGCATGTGGCAGGCTGTGGTCCTGTAGATAAATCAACAATATACAAGTCTCCTCTCCTAAAGCCTTTGAAGACTTTGGAATTGTCAGATTCTAAAACTACAACACAGCGATATTTGCCAAAGACAACCACCATATCAAGGTCACAAAGCATTGAGACAGACATGAGGTTGAATCCAAGAGACTTGACAAGCATGACTTTGTCCATGTGTCGATCTTTTGAGATTGCAACCTTACCTAGACCCAATACCTTGCTTTTTCCTTTGTCGGCGTAGGTGATATGCTTCAGGTGAGATGGAGATGAAGTAGAGTCCATCAGTAGGTTCTTGTCACCGGTCATGTGATTTGTGCATCCATTGTCGAGGACCCACTCAGTAGCTTTGAGAGAGTCACCCTGTAGAAGAATTAATACATCTAACAACTCATATGCTTCATTGTGAAGAATATGACATCAATTTCATCAGTAAGAGCAATATATGAAGAATGAGGACATGATAAATGAATTAATCATTTCTGCATGAGTAGCTTGCGTCCTTTCAAGCAATTTTCAGGTCTCCAAAAAATTCTTCAGACGTTTAAGTTCTTCTGGAGACCTGACCCTGCATAAGAGATTAGTTATTTTTCTTCACCACACACATCTGGAGGGGTGGTAAAGAGTTCATCATTCAATGAGCACCAATTGAGAATGTTGGCATTGAAGCAAGTGCACTTCGTTTCACAGGAGAGGGGTTAGAGTATGAATATGGGCAAGCAGAGAAATTCTTCGAGGACTTATGAACATAATGATTTGAAGAATAATGAACATATTCATAATCCTTCTTTCTCTGTGAAACAGATGTGTTAGCACGATGATGATCATATGGGGAATTTGATCCACTTGAGGAATTTGGTCCATATGAGGATTTGGATCCATATGAAGATTTTGATCCGTATGAAGAATTTGATTTGGGGTTCCTATTCCTCACACGAGGTGTCATGAGGACATTCACTTGAAGATTTTCAAGGTGCCTCTTAGGGACCCCGATTTTCTTCATAGGGGGACCATTCTTGCAGTTAGTTCCAATATATCTAGCAAATACTTCACCATTCTGATTTTTGAACAGTTTATAGTTGGAGTCAAATGAATCATCAGAAGAAAGTGAAGTTTCACAAGTAAAGCCAGATAAGGTAGATGAAAGTGCGTTATATCGACTAGAGGGGGGGTGAGTAGGCGATATTTATGAATTCTTCACTGAGGAATTTTCGTGTGAGGAAATTCCTTAGCGAAGAACTACTTGCAGCGGAATAAGTACTCATAAGTAAACATAACAGAACACAAGCATGGTCATCATGATGAAATGAAGACAAGCACAGAGTACAGAAAGCGTAAACACAGGATATCACAGGATGACATAGGATGAAGACAAACAGACTGAGGAAATTGAGAAAGTCTTCAGTCAAAGTCTTCAAACAAATATGAACAAGCACACAACACATATATGAGGAAATGAAAGAGTTGAGGAAATAGAACCAGTAAGCTTGGTGAAGACAATGATTTGTTAGACCAGTTCCAACTGTTGTCTCAGTTGTACATCTGGTTAGGGCGGCTAGGTATTTAAACCTAAGGACACAGAGTACCGGACACCCAGTCCTGGACACATAGTCCAAGACACCAAGTCCTCACCATATTCCCCTTGATCTAAGGTCAGACAAACCTCGCCCAATCACTCGTGGTAAGTCTTCACATGTGACTTCCGAACCTTCACAAACTCGGTCACTCGGCGATCCACAATTCCTCTTGGATGCTCTAGACCATGACGCCTAACCGTCTGGAAGAAGCACAGTCTTCAAAGGTAACAAGCATCGGATCCACTCAGGATCAATCTCTTCAGTGATGCTCAATCACTTTTGGGTTTGTAGGTGTTTGGGTTTAGTTTTGGGTTTTTCCTCACTTGATGATTTTCACTCAAAGTCCTCGAAGGATGGGTTGCTCTTATGACAAGTGTCAGTTTCTCTCGGAGCAGCCAACCAGCTAGTGGTTGTAGGGGGCGGCTATTTATAGCCTAGGGAGCAGTCCGACATGATAAGACATAAATGCCCTTTAATTATATGACCGTTAGGTAGGTAGATATTTTGGGATAGCTGGCGCATAGCACATCAGCGGTTGAAAATTTGAGTATCAAATTCCTCAGGGCTATCATGTTCCTCGCTGTGTAGGCAATCCGCACTGGCGAATTCCCAACTCTTCAGTCAGAACAAATTCCTCAGAGACCAGAAGAACTTCGTCTCTGTCACTGAAGAATATGGCTGAACTGTATGAGATTTCCAATGGCTTCACTCGAAGGGATTGGTAGGTGTAGGATTTTGAGTTGAGCATCAAATGAAAATTTTCCTTAGTATTTCCTCGACCCCCTTTAACAGTACGGTGTTTCCTATGACTCAAGAAAGAGAAAATGAAACTACGAAAACAAAACTCTTCACGCTTCATGTTCCTCAAATGAATACCAAGTCTTCAAGGTCACACCAATTTCTTCACTTTCAAAGTCTTCAGGAAGTCTTCAGAAATCCAAAGTCTTTAGTCGAAGAACTTCATTTTTAGGGGTCGACTTTCTCTGTAAATATCAAACTCCTCATAGACTTATAGACCTGTGTACCCTCATAAACACATTAGTCCCTTAACCTATAAGTCTTCAATACACCAAAATCACTAAGGGGCACTAGATGCACTTACAATCTCCCTCTTTTTGGTGATTGATGACAATATAGGTTAAGTTTTCAACGGGGATAAACATATGAAGTGTAATTACTGATATTGAGGAATTTGATTGCAAGATATAAAAGAACTCCCCCTGAAGATGTGCATAGTGAGGAATGTGCTTTTGAAGCAATGCACACTTGAAGAGTAGAATCATGGAGATCTCCCCCTATATCTTGTAATTCATACACGCATTTGACATATGATATGAAGAATTTGAAATGCATGATGAAATATGGTGACTGATGTAATTCAGCATGCATGCATAACATTAATGAGGAATAAGCATGCAGAAACACCACAACAATAGTATCAGGTCACCATAGAGTTTAAGTTTACAACTCGATCCAGCAAAGTCAGCAGAAGAACGAGAGTTGTAACTTATCAAAAAAAAATGCCCATATATATAGACCCTCTTGAAGACTAACTCAGATTTCTCCCCCTTTGTCTTTGAATGGCCAAAAGGATCGAAATTGAGGACTAACGCCCCTGAAGAATGTCAAGATGATGAAGGAGCGCCAGCATTGTTGGGGTTGATGGTTGATGTAGGGCCTGCCGCAGTTTCGTCCAAGTCTTCATACTCGTCGGTTTCGCGCGATGAAGAATAGGAGCTGGCCACCAAGGGAGGAACCTTGACCTTCTTGTATTTCTTCGGAGGAGGTGCAGACCAGTCAAAGTCATCCTTGAGACCCATTTTCTTCAGATCTTCTTCACCGTAAAGATGAGACAGAACAGCCCAGGTGCGGTTGAGGGTTTCATGGAGGTAGTAATGGTTTTTCTTCACTACATTGTGTGTAGAAGTCATGTTGTGAATAATTGAACCAAACTGACGCTTGACCCATTTGTGATTGCGATCAACCTTCTGGTGAAGACTGAGGAGAAGCTCACGATTAGTCATCACCCTGGGAGCTGTGCCTTAAGGATTTTGCTTGGGAGCATTGGCGGCAGAGTCATGGGTGGCAGAGTCATCATTGGTGGAGTAGGATGCAGCTTTGCGAAATTGACCATCTAATGGACAAATGCCTTCATCAATAACAGCAGAAGCCTTGCCCTTGTCATCAGCTGAGGAATATGTCCGTTTGAGGACTTCAATCGGGGGCAAGTAGCTGCAATGATTTAGAGTGTCAGCTTTGTAGTTCACTGAAGACCTTGTCCTGATGAATCTCATAATCCATAGAGCATAAGGCTTCAGGTTGAAAGGGGAGAGTGCAATATTTGACATAGTACTCATGAAGAAATCATGGAAGTTGACGGGTGATACGTCTCCAACGTATCTACAATTTTTGATTGTTCCATGCTATTATTTATGAAGTCTTGGATGTTTAATGGGCTTTATCATTCACTTTTATATCATTTTTGGGACTAACCTACTAACCCAAAGGCCCAGTCCAGATTGTTGTTTTTTTTGCCTATTTTAGGGTTTTGTAGAAAAAGAATATCAAACGGAGTCCAAACAGAATGAAACCTTCGCGAGAGATATTTTTGGAGAAAATCACGCACGCGGAGCTTGAGAACCACGTCAGGGGATCAAGAGGTGGTCCACGAGGGTGGGGGGCATGCCCCCTTCCCAGGGCGCGCCCCTGCCTCGTGGCCCCCTCGAGCGTCCCCCGGTGCCCTCCTTCTTCCTATATAAGTCTAGGTACCCCAAAACCTCCGTGAATAGAGAGAAAACCCTAATTCCATCGCCGTACCTTCTATTCCCACGAAGGTCCCATCTTGGATTCTGTTCCGGAGCTCCACCGGAGGGGGATCATCACGGAGTTCTTCTTCATCATCATCATCGCCCTCACCATGATTTGTGAGTAGTTTACCACAGACCTTCGGGTCCATAGCTAGTATTTAGATGGCTTGTTCTCTCTCTCTGGATCTCAATACAAAGTTCTCCTCGGTCTTCGAGGAGATCTATTCGATGTAATCTCTTTTTGCGGTGTGTTTGTCGAGATCCGATGAATTGTGAGTTTATCATCAAGGTTATCTATGAAAGATATTTGGTTCTTCTCTGAACTTTTTATGTGTGCTCATAATATCCTTGCAAGTCTCTTCGAATTATTGGTTTGGTTTGGCCTACTAGATCTATAGTTCTTGCAATGGGAGAAGTGCTTGGCTTTGGGTTCAATCTTGCGGTGTCCTTTCCTAGTGACAGTAGGGGCAGCAACGCACGTATTGTATTGTTGCCATCGAGGTTAAAAAGATGGGGTTTATATCATATTGCTTGAGTTTATCCCTCTACATCATGTCATCTTGCTTAAGGCGTTACTCTGTTCGTATGAACTCAATACACTAGATGCATGCTAGATAGCGGTCGATGTGTGGAGTAATAGTAGTAGATGCAGAATCGTTTCGGTCTACTTGTCTCGGACGTGATGCCTATATACAATGATCATGCCTAGATAGTCTCATAATTATTCACTTTTCTATCAATTGCTCGACAGTAATTTGTTTACCCGCCGTAGAATATCGCTATCATGAGAGAAGCCACTAGAGAAAACTATGGCCCCCGGGTCTATTCTCAACATATCAATCTACATCTACTTTACTTTTATTGCTTTTATTTGCTGTTCTTATAAACTAAAAATACCAAAAATATAAACTATCATCTCTATTAGATCTCACTTTCGTAAGTGACCGTAAAGGGATTGACAACCCCTTATTGCGCTGGCTGCGAAGTTCTTATTTGTTTGTGCAGGTGCGAGGGACTCGCGCGTGGTCTCCTATTGGATTGATACCTTGGTTCTAAAAAACCGAGAGAAATACTTGTGCTACCGTGCTGCATCTCCCTTTCCTCTTTGAGGGAATACAATGCAAGCTCAAGAAGTAGCAATGGGAACACCTTGGATGATGTTGAACAACAGATTCTTCATGATGCCAACGACTTCTTCATCATTTGAGTCGTGGCCCTTGATTGGACTCAATGTCTTCGTTAGAATGCGATAGACAGTAAGAGGCAGAAACAACAATTCCTTCACGAGGAATTTGGTCCTTGGGGCTTGACCTGGCTTCAAAGGCTTCATCAGCACTTGCATGTAGTGATCTGTAAGTTCAGTTTCTTCATACATGCAACGAGCTGCTTCAGTGGGAGGACTGAGTGGCAAAACTTGAAGTAATTCAGTAGCTTGTGCCTTGTAGTGAGTATTTTGGGACATCCTGTCCAGCACCCATGAATTCACATCTTCAGAATTTCCGGTGATGTGCAGCGTTGCATAGAATTGAAGAATAAGTTCTTCATTCCAATCACAGATATCAGTGCAGAAACCCAATAGTCCAGCGTCGTGAAGAACACTTAGGACTGGCACGAAGCACGGTAGAGATTCCATATCCACGTGAGGAATGTGCTCATGATCGAAGACTTTGTGTTTGTTTAAAAGCACTGAGGAATAGAAAATTTGCCTGACTGGTAGTCCAGAAACGCCTCTTCCTAATGCGATCAGAGTCACAGGGGTTCTATTCAGTGAAGAACACATGCTCGTGGAAGAAATTAGCCTTATTGAAAATTTGCTTCCATGAGAATGGATCCCTTGGCTTGGGTTGAGGAGTGTCAGTCAATTGCATCACAACCTCAGGATTTGCAATCTCAGGTTCTTCAGGCTGAGGAATTTCTGGTTCCTCTTCAGTGGCAGTCTTCATAGATTCAGCAGCAGCAGCAGTTTCTTCAGCACTAGTGGCTGGAATGTCTTCATGTACAAACTGTGTGGGATGAGTTTCTTCAGAGCCCAATGGAACAATTTGTGCTGGGGACTGAGGAATTTGTTGCAGCGGCGTGAACAGAGGGGAGTTGGGATGCTGACTATCCCAAAATTCATCATTCATCAACTATGTGGCACTCCTAATGTCTACGTCAGATTCTTGTCCATCCAATCCCTCAACACCGGCCTCTTTAGCAGTGAACTGAGGCACAGGCGAGGAGATGATTGGGGTTGAAGGGATTGCATCCGCTTCAATTTCTTCATCCGTCTGCTCTGAGGAAGCAACAGAGGGAATGTCTTCATCTGATTCACTGGCAATCACATATTCTTCATCAAACGGAATAAGTTCCTTTGATGGCATGGATGAAATGGGAACGACATCATTTGGGTTGTCAACTGAGATTGTCAAAGGCTTCATCTTCTTCGGAGCCGAAGAATCTGATAAAGTTGATTCCTTCATTTTCTTCACTTCTGCATGCTCTGCAGCCTTTGTTTTCTTCACATCTGATGCAGATGGAAGGATTGGAGTTGGAGTAGGCGCAGGAGGAGCAAAGGAATCTGGTTGAATTTCTTCAGGCACAACTGATGCAGTTGCCCTGACTTCTTCATGTTCTTCAAGCACAACATTTGGAGCTTCAGCTGGCCTGACATTTTCTTTAGGCGCAACACTAGAGGTTGCCCTGGCAAATTCTTCAGCGGCTGGAATGCAGTCATCAGCCCTGGTATTTTCTTCAGTAGCCTAATGTTCTTTAGCGGTGCTGGCATGTCCTTCAGTAGACTGAGCAGATGCTTCAGCCTGAGGAATTTCAATGTGCGTTTGACGCGCATCACTTGAAGAAAAACCTTTAGTAAAATTGACAAATCCGACTTTGGCGCCCATCCAGTCTGCGCGATATGCGTCAAATTCATCACTGAGGGTTTTGATTTCACCCTGAATCTTTACAAGTTCCTCAGTTGTCATGTTGACAACATTCTTCTTCAGGAAGCGCTTCTTCTTGTACTGCGCTTTCTTCGTCTGCCTGGCCTTTTCAAATTTCCATTTTTCTTCGCCGATGAAGGCGGTCAGCATGTGACTTTGGCCAGGAGTCAGGTTGAAGTCATGCATAGGAGTGTTGGGATCCTTGTGCCAGAGGTCAATGAAGTCAAGGATCACTTTCGGATCCAAAAGCAGTGGCACTTCGCTTCCTTTGGCTCTAGCGGCCCTTTCTTTCCTGTCTCTGATGATTTGAACAAGTTCTTCATCATCAGCTTCGTCATCAGACGACACTTGGAAAGCAACTTGTTTCTTGTGAGGACTTGGGCGAGAACCTCGTCCAGCAGTGGTCTTTTTCTTTAGCAGAGAGGGACCAGCTGAGGAACTTGCTGATGCTCCTGAGGCAATGGATATGCCTGCAGTCCTTTGACATGTGGCAAGATGCACTGGTGCAGATGATTTTGTTGGAGCATTTGAGGACTTTGGCGCAGGAGCTGAGGACTTAGGAGGAGTAGGAGCAGTTTGAGGAGTTGGCTGTGAGGGCTTTGAGGAATCTGGCCGTGAGGGCATTGCTGAGGAACTGGGCCGTGAGGGCATTGCAGATGAAGCGCTTGGCTTATGTGCAGGCTTCTTTTCCATGGCCTTCTTCGGCTTGGAAACAGAGGCCTCAGCAGTGGCAGCAGCAGCAGCATAGTCTTCATTGAATTTCCTCACTGCCTCTTTTGCTTGTTTGGCCAACTTGGTCTAGCGCTTAGCCCATTCATCAGGATATTCCTCACCGCACTTGAGGCTAGTGGGATCAGCAACTTGGCCATGTGCCAATGGAGGTCTTGGGCATGGAGGATTGAGTGCGAATTTCTTCATGTATTTGGGAGTTACATACATGTACTCCCTCCACTCTCTTGCCGATCTCCTCTCTATTCTTTCTATGTGCACCTTGCGCTGATTCTTGTCCTGTTTTCCGTACTTTGCCTCATCAGGAGTGCAATAGTCAGCATATATGTCTTCAGGTATTTCGAAAGCAGTGTTGACCTCAGGCCTCTTTCCTCCCTTTTGTGGCTTCTTCCAATCAACCATTTTCTTCAGATGAGGAATTTGAACAATTGAATTCTTTGAAGAAGTATGCAACTTTTCTTCGAGGAATGTTGCAAATGAATTAAGTTGATGAGAACCTAGTGATTCAGCAGCGGACATGAGTACCTGTGAATAGAGTATAGTTGCGAGGAATTGGGAGAGGTCATATGCGTTCTCAGATGGTTTTGTAAAAATAACAAGTTTGAGGAATTTGACCAGATGTGTCTTGAAGAATTTCACAAAGCGTTCTTTGTCTTAGGTTCTAGAGTTGTATAGATTGAAAATGCACACAATTGAGGAATCTTGAAGAAAAACATAGCTTGGAGAAATTGAATCAAGAACAGAGGACATGTGAGGTGTTTAGTGTGTGAATATTTGAAGAAGAAAACACCTTTGAGAATTTTGAAGAAAACATTCGAATCAAAGAGGGCAGTAAAAGTAACTTTTAATTACCCTGGATGAAGAACACGACGAACTGTGAGGTGGAGAAGTGAAGTTTGTCTGTGCAGATCTTCCACGCCCTAACTTGGCTGAGGAAGACAGCTACAACGGCGGTGGAGTGAAGAAATCCGCGGCCGGTGCGAGTACGACAGCGACGAGGTCGAGGCAGTGAAGCTCTTCCTCACGGGCGACGATGAAGTAGCGGCGACACTAGGGTTGGAGAAGCTCGAGCGGAAGAGAGAACGAGCAGAGTAAAAAGTGAAATGAGGAAGGGGAGGGGTATTTATAGCGGAGATGAATAACCGTTCGCCCGAACAATTTGGACGAATGTGCCCCTGACCCTTCTCATTCACTCGACATGTGTCACCCACGTATTGAGAAGTGGAGATCGTGTGAGATCGTGGGTGAATAGATAAGTATTGTTGTGGGATGCGGAACGATTTGAGCGGCAAAACTGAAATTTTTGGAAAAGATAAGTTTTAACGTTGCGTTCGCAATTTCTCCAGCTGACAAGGACACAGTGAATATTTTGAACGAGTTTCAAATAGAACGCGTATGAAGAATTTGTGAATAGAATAGGTTGAGTTTAGAATAGAGGGGGAAGGGTCCGATCACATTCACTTAGCAGGAAAAGCAACTTGAAGAAATAGCAATAAGTGAATGTTGTAGAGGACATAAACTCATATATATATATATATATATATATATATATATATATATATATATATATATATATATATATATATATATATATAGCCAATGAAGAAAATAGACGGAATAGGTGAAGACAATGCAAAGTTGAAGAATATGAACAACTGAGGAATTTCAGAAAAACTCAAATTGAAGATTTTCAATTTGGTGGTGGCGTGACCCACCGTATAAGAATGATGATTTCAGACACTGCGTACAATTGCCGTAGGGTTCTAAGAATAAAATTCTTTGTTAATTTCTTCACACTTAGAGCGTTATTCTTCATTGATTGAAGAAAAACATTTCTTCTTGTGTTGCACATCTAAGTCATCAATTTTGCATAAGTGTTAGGATGAGTGTCCAATTCAAAGAACATTAGAAGATTCTAAGATATTTAGCTCACACCGCAACTTGCTAAATCTCTTCTCATCCAAGGGCTTTGTGAAGATATCGGCTAGTTGTTCTTCAGTTTTCACATGCTCAATAGAAATGTTGCCCTTCAACACATGATCACGAAGAAAATGATGACAAATCTGAATGTGCTTTGTCTTCGAGTGCCGAACTGGGTTGTGAGCAATCTTGATGGCACTCTCATTGTCACATAAGAGAGGCACATTCTTCACGTTGACGCCATAGTCCTTGAGAGTTTGCTTCATCCAAAGCAATTGAGCACAGCAAGAACCGGCAGCAATATACTCAGCTTCAGCAGTAGACAATGATACACAGTTCTGTTTCTTCGAAGACCAAAGATCTTCCGAGGAAGTGACATGTACCAGATGTTGACTTGCAGTCCACACGATCACCAACATAGTCAGAGTCTGAATATCCAATGAGATCAAAAGCCGAGCCCTTGGGGTACCATAATCCAAGTGTTGGTGTGTGAGCTAGATGTCAAAGAATATGTTTCACAGCCTTATGGTGTGATTCCTTCGGTGTAGCTTGAAATCGGGCACACATGCAAACACTAAGCATTATATATGGCCTAGATGCACATAAGTACAATAAAGAACCAATCATGGAGCAGTATACCTTATGATCGAAGTCAATACCATTGTCATCAGTGCACAGATGGCCATTTGTGAGCATAGGGATTTTGTCGCCTTTGCAATCATGCATGCCGAATTTCCTCAGTACATCCTTGAGGTATTTCTCCTGAGATATGAATATGCCATTGCATTGTTGACACATTGGGGGCCATCATTGATCTTCTAGTGTCTGCGTTGCAACATCTCCTTTGTGTTAATCCTATCCATAATGATCAACCAAGCAAACATCTTAATGGACATGGTGCATGGACTCCTCCAAATCCATCCCAAGAGAGGGTTTGCCACAATTGGTTGATGAACATGCAGGTAGAACTTCTTTGCAGTGTAGTCAGAAACCTTTCCATGCTTTCATAGCCATGAATCAGGAAGGTGGTGGTCCAGGCTAAAGTTGGACAGGAGGGCAGAAAGACTGTTAAATTCATAATGGGCCAATTGTGACAAAGGTAGGGAAAACAGACCATAAGCATTTTCAGTTGTGCAAAAATCTCTGACAGATATGGCTTTATCAGTGCAGAATGAATGTAGCCTTGGGAATCTTTCCTTCAATGTATAACCAGATTGCCCAGTTCCCAATTATCATACCAAAAGAGAGTCGTATCCCCATTGGAAACTTTGATCATTGTGACTGATCTGAATTTGTCCGTGAGTTTGGAAACATCTTTCCACCAGAAAGAGCCACACAAAGTGGTATCATGGGGGACCCTATTATAGTAATAAGTATCCCAAATTAGCCGGACCCAAGGTACATTTGCCTTATTGTAGAATTTGTTTAGATGTTTCATAAGTAAAGCTTCATTTTGCAGACCTAGGTTAATAATTCATAGGCCCCCTTTGGACTTTGGTCTGCAAACCAAGGGCCAAGCAGCTAAGGATGGCCCCTTTTCCTGGCCATATTTTCTCCATAAACACTACCTTTGAATTCTTTCCAACTGTTTAAGAATTCCAATTGGTGGATGAATAAGCTACAGAGGAAGTAGATGGGCAATCAAGAAATAACAGAGTTGACCAATTGAAGTCTACTGCCTTGGGGAAGAAACCAGGAACTTGCAATAAGTCTTCTTTCCATATAGTCCACCATAGGTAACAAATCTACAATTTTAGGTCTAGTGGTACCTACTGGCAGGCCCACATATGTGAAAGACATTTTCCCAAGCTGACATCCAAACAGAGTGGCAAGAGAAGAGGCTGTCACCTCATCCACATTAATTGGGCACATTGAGGATTTGTGGTAATTGATCTCCAGTCCAGTGGCTTTGGAGAAAGAATTCAACACTGTTCTGAGAGCAAGCAATTGGGATCTGTCTGCATGTAAGAACAGAAGTGTGTCATCAGCATACTGCACCACTGGAAAGTCAGGATCATGAGTTGGGATAGGGAGGCTAATATTTCCATGATGTAGAAGATTGTTGATCATTGTTTGCAAGAGGTCAGCATCAATTACAAATAACAAGGGGGACATAGGATTCCCTTGCTTAATACCACATTTGCATTTGAAATGTCTCCCAGGGACTCCATTGAGTAACACTAATGAAGTTCCTAAAGACAGCAGTTCCTTAACCCATTGTATCCATCTTTCAGTGAAACCTTTGGCTTTCAGAATCTTGATAATTGCTTCATGTTGAATTGAGTCAAAAGCCTTTTTAAAATCCAGCTTGAGCAGGAGGATTGGCCTCTTGGATTGATTGCATTGATGAATGTATTCAAAAGTCCAAGCCAAGCAGTCTTGGATGGTTCTGGTCTTAATAAACCCATATTGATTCTTGTGAATACATCCAATGATCTCTTCCTGAAACCTGCTGGCAACCAACTTTGTTAGGAATTTAAGGCCCACACTAGTCAGAGATATTGGCCTAAAATCACTTGATGTCTCTGGAGAGTTCTTCTTGGGAACTAGAGTAATAAAAGCATCATTGAGGTTTTCCAGTCTAACTGTTCCTGCATGAAATTCATGGACCAGTGTGGTGAAATCCTATGAGATGATATGCCAACATTTTTTGAGGAATAGACCATTGAACCCATCCGGCCCAGGTGCCTTGTCAATTGGCATTTCCTTAATAAACCTCTGGATTTCCTGTTCCTCAAAAGGTTTAGATAGAACCTCCAGACCTGGCACATATTGAATTAAAGATGAAGTCTCCTCACCCATTTCTATGTGCCTCACTGTACCCATTCTATTTTTGAAAACCTTTAGAAATTCATTTGCCATTGTGTAATGGTCATTAGTATAAGATCCATCAGGTAAAATTAGGCTAGCCACAACATTTTTCCTATGCCTCTCTGTGGCCATAGCCTGGAAAAATTTCGTGTTTTCCTCTCCCACTTTGATATACCTGATAGTGCACCTCTTTTTCCAATATAGGAATTGTAAGTGAAGGAGATGCTCATGATGTAGCTTTACTAATTTCCTGAAGTTGCTCTCTGGTCTAGACAGGGGTCTGAGCTCCTCCAATTCATCAAACCAGAGTATGACCCAGTTACACTTCAGAAGTAAACTTTTAATATGAGAGAGGCTCTTCTCCCATTTCTTCAATGCATGCCTCAAAGCTTTCAGTTTGTCAACTATTACTGCAGATATATGTGACTTATTGGATTTCTGCTGCCAAATAGACTGCACACACTCCATGAAACCAGGTTGTTGGACCCAGTAGTTTTCAAAATGAAAGATATGTTCCTTGGGTAAAGTGGTGCTAATGGAAACTAAACAAGGTACATGATCTGATGTTGTTTTGGCCAGGGGAGTAACCCATGTCATTGGATATTGGAGTATCCAATTTGCAAAAGTGAAAACAGAATCTAGTTGTTCTAGTACAGGTGAGTCCTGCATATTAGACCAAGTATATCTTGTGCCCTTCAGAGGGAGCTCAAGTAAGCCCAGATGTCCAATTATTTCATTGAATATGCAGATGTCATTCACATCACCACCAGGGAGGTTTCTGTTATCAAGAGATCTTATGAAATTGAAATCACCCATTAGCATCCAATTTTCATCAAGGTCAATATCAAGGCCATATAACCAAGAGACAAAATCATCTCTCATAGCTCGCTGACAAGGTCCATAGACATTCACTAGGGTCCATGACTCATTGCTATGAACACAGGTAAAGTTAACTATAGTTCCAAAAGGTTTAACCTGGATCAACTTTCCAGTTAACATATCTGAACGCCAAACTGTTAAGATACCCCCGGAGGCACCACTAAAGGTTGACTCGATGAAACAATCATAGCAAGGTGGACAAATCTTTTTAATAAGAGCGCAATCAGTGGAGGCTAACTTGGTTTCATGCAGACAAAGTACTGCACATTGGCTATCAGAAACTTTCTTCCTCACAGTGCGCTGACGGGCATCAGAGTTTAGCCCTCTCACATTCCAACACAGAATTTTCCAGCTACGGGTAGTACCTCTACTCATAGATAACAGAGTAGGAAGACATAAGCAACTGCATGACACATAATGTCATGCAAGGTTCAAAAGTACCCAGGGGATCATCATAGTCTACATCATTGTTCTCCTCATAACAAAGAAAGCATAAAAGAGATTTGAAGGGCTTGCAAAACCTAGCACTTGGCGGCATCATCATTAACCCTGCGATGAAGAAGAGTCCTCCTTTAGATCAGCCATAAGCTTTTCCGACGCCAGGAGCTGAGGATCAATCTCCAATTCGGCTCCAGTGGCTTGCAGCACCTTAATTGGGGTATAAGGCGGTACTCCAGCAGCATCCGCCTTCGGATCTGGCCCATCTTTAGTGTTGGAGTGTTGCATCTTAACTGGCACATCCACAGGTTTTGAGCGAGGCCGCTTCTTCCGTGGCTGTGAAACTAGTTGCTCGAAGACCACATCTTTATATCCATCAAGTTTGGCAGTGCTCCAAGTACATCTTCGTACTGAAGAATCCACTACAGGAACCACTTTCCTCTTCTTGGTTTGGATCTTGTTCATAACTTTCTCCTTCTGTGCAGCGAACACCATACTATCGACAGACTTTGTAGGAGCATGAAAGAGAGCTCTGGCCACCAGACTTTTAACCAGAGAAAAGGCTCTCTTCGTCGGAGAGACAGAACCACCCTGCTGTGGCATCAGAGAGGAGATACTAGCACTCTCATCAAACTCAATGGACCACAATTTCTTGGGGAGGAATACAGAACACATAGGTTGTAGTAACAGGGGGTATGAACTTTTGAGATTGCAATATCCGCCATTATTGATTCAAAAGACCTCCTCCAAACCATCTCAGGAGGAAGCACTGGGCCTGCAACAATTTTAATCATTCCCACAAAAACTTGTTGCTGCTGGAACAAAGGTGGCTGATAGGGCACAATGGCCAGATGTGGCATTTGTGGCTCCTCCTGTTGCTGATTGTTAGCCGGCAGGGGTTGAGAAGACACTGATTCTTTAGGATGATCAATAACAATCGTAACCTGCTGTTGCTCTGGAGGGGCTTGCTAGTGAGGACCATTAACTTCCTCCTCCTCCCCCCAAACTTCATGACCCCAACCCGCCACATCAGGTTGCTTCGGGGCGATTTTAGGTAAATCATTCCAACCAAGCTGAGGATACGGCGGTAAAACAGAAAGCAAGTTGTCAGGCACCAGGTTTCCAGGCAGAGGATGAGGATTTCCATCAAGCGGCATTGGATCTTCATCATTTGGCATCTGATCCGCAAAATCAGCCCCCAGTACATAGCAGGCAGCAGGCCATGAAACTCTAGCCCCTCCCCACTCAGCGTAATCACCAAACACGACATCCCGGGGTACGAGAGGAGTGTCCGGGAAGCTAGCATGCACAATAGTTCTAACAAGATATGGATCCTCACTGTTCAAAGAAATAAATTTTCTGAAGGTGCTAACAGCTTGAGATATATGCTCTGTTGTGCGATAATCAAGTGGGATGCGAATGAACATTAACCAGCCAGTACGAAAACCATGAACCCCCTTACAACTATCCCCTTCATCATGGTTCATAAAACGCACAAAACGGTCGTTGCCAAGATCAAAAGGAGCATGCTGGGTCAAGCTAAAACGGATCGCAGGATCGTGCACTTGTAGCAGACCAACCCCATGAAACCATGGCTGAGCAGAGCGGACCATGATACCTCTATTTTGCAGGAATAGGACAACTTCTTCTCTGACCTGACCAGCTTCGCCCGCCGGCGGCGCGGGCATCACCTCCGCCACCATGTAATCTTCACGGCGTCTAGCAGGGCGGGATGGAGGAGTGATGAAGGTACGAGGAAGCCTGAATGCACCGCCATCAATGATGTGATGGCCTGCCAGGACGAAGCACTCTGGGTCAAGCTCATAGTTGGCCATGGCAGGCTGATGTGCCGTAGTCAGGGGCGACAGTAATGAAGGTGGTTGTGGTGGAGCAGGGATGCGAATACGGTCGCCGGCAGGATATGAGCTAGATGGAAGAGGCGATGAGACCTCGGGGTCGCACGCATTAACTGGGGAGCGATTTTCAAGAGAGGCAGGCGATGCCGTGAAATCAGAGTATTGCTGCTGCAGAATCGGTTTCCAAGCCAATCCGTTATGTTGAGCGAAATCATTACTATCTTTTTTAGAGTGACCCAAGCGAGAGCAAGCCGAGCAAACTATTCATATTCCATGAGAGGATGACAGGTGGCCCTGCCGAGAACAAGAGGAACATGTCATAATCCGGTCCACCATGTCATTGACCATAGGAGAGAACTGTGCAGCCGCCTCCTATGAGGATGGAATGGCGGGGCTAGGTGACATGGGTGGCGGAGGAGGCCCATCTGTCACGTGGGTGGTAGAAAGCCCAATATCACCCAAAATAGGCCCAATTTCCAAGGGCTCCCGGTGTTGCTAAGTTGAGGGCTCAGGGTCCATTGGGCTCAGCCCAGAAGTATCCATACCTTGCATGCATGGCGCCTCCAAGATTGTCGAACTTCTCACGTCGATCACGGATGGAGGGTTCGGCTGATGTACCGCTGTAAATTGGGGGGCGGCCGAGCTACCCGCCGATAGTGAGGACGATCCAACTGTGCCAAACATGATAGGTGGCCTTGCCACCGTCCAGTGAAGATCAGCAGGTGGAGGAGGGTGAATAACAACTCTCTCATGGGGTGGTAAATCATATCCACCATCTAAGACAGTTTGGACGTGATCTTCAGATGCTTGGAAACGATAACCACGACAAGCAGTGTAGTTTTCAAACGTAGCAAAAGATAATTTCTTCCTCACTGAATTCGTAGATTTGATAGAGGAGCGAGCTGGAGGCTTATGCATGGCCAGAAGAGCGATGGTAGAATGCTGCTTATTAGGACTAACAAAAATCCATTCAGCGTCACACTCTTTTCTCCAAATGCTCACTTCTCTCTCCCAATTGGGTCCCCCATTGCCCCAAAGATTAAAGTAACATTTGAAATCATAGCAGGAGAACGAACGTAGATCCATGATATAAAATCCAACCTGCTTGCAAGAAACATGGAAAGCAAATACCTTGCCTGAGATGTGCGAAACACTTAGATCAATGGCAGAACCTCCGATCGCCGACTCAAGGGCCACCACCACTGAATCTTCATCAAGACAAAAGATGTGACGGCTGAAGGAGACCACTAACTTGAAAGAATGCCTCCCATCCATGGGATGCACCGAAAACCCTGTAGATCTGTAGATCTCATCCACAAACTTGAGACCCCAGGAGAAATCCAAGCCAAGGGTCGAACCACCACGGGAACCCATTTGAGATGGGTATTAGCGTGATCCACAGAGAACGCCGAAGCCAATCACCGGAGCAGATGAAGAAATCAGTGGCCAACTAAGGAGATCGCCGGAGTGGGTGGGGGTGGGTGCGTGGGAGAGCCATCTTTCCATTATCCTTGGTTCCTCACCGTATTCTCCTTGAGCTAAGGTCACATAGTCCTCGCCCAATCACTCGGAGTAAGTCTTCACAGGTGACTTTCAAACCTTCATAAACTCGGTCACCCGGCGATCCACAATTCCTCTTAGATGCTTTAGACCATTGACGCCTAACCATCCGGAAGATCACAATCTTCAAAGGTAACAAGCATCGGCTCCACACACGAAAAATCTCTTCAGTGATGCTTAATCAATTTGGGGTTTTAGGTGTTTGGGTTTTGGGTTTTTCCTCACTTGATGATTTTCGCTCAAAGTCCTCGGAGGATGGGTTGCTCTAATGACAAGTGTCGTTTCTCTCGAAGCAGCCAACCAGCTAGTGGTTGAAGGGGGCGGCTATTTATAGCCTAGGGAGCAGACCGACATGATAAGACATAAATGCCCTTCAATGATATGACCGTTAGGTAGGAAGATATTTTGGGACAGCTGGCGCATAGCACAACAATGGTCGGAATGTTGAGTATCAAATTCCTCAGAGCTATCATGTTCCTCACTTGTAGGAAATCCGCACTGGCGAATTCCTAACTCCTCAGTGAAAACAAATTCCTTAGAGACCAGAAGAACTTCGTCTTTGTCACTGAAGAAATTGAGTGAACTGTATGAGATTTCCAATGGCATCACTCGAAAGGATTGGGAAGTGCAGGCTTTGAGTTGAGCATCACTTGGAAATATGTTTCTTTAGTTTTTCCTCGACCCCCTTTAACAGTACGGTGTTTCCTATGACTCAAGAAAGAGAAAATGAGACTAGAAAACAAAAGTCTTCACGCTTCATATTCCTCGCATGATTATCCAAGTCTTCAAGGTCACACCAATTTCTTCACTTTCAAAATCTTCAAAAAGTCATCTGAAATCCAAATACTTCAGTTGAAGACATTCATTTTTAGGGCTCGACTTTCTCTGTAAATATCAAAATCCTCATAGACTTATAGACCTATGTACACTCACGAACGCATCAGTCCCTTAACCTATAAGTCTTCAATACACCGAAATCACTAAGGGGCACTAGATGCACTTACACACCGTTCTATATATCAATCTTTACCTCTCGACTATTTAGAGACTCCTTGTCACAGCCCTAGAATTCTTGCTTGTAATTAGTTGCACTTGAGTGCATCTTGCATCATGTCTAATTTGTTTTGAAGGTTGAAATGGGGATAGTTCAAACCCTAGCACTAAATGAACTCAAATAGGTTCAAATAAAAATCTTTTTCAATAAATCCAAAAATGCCTTCATCAATGTTTGATAATTTTGGCAAGGGTTTTGATCCAAACCAAAAATATTGAACATTTGTAGGGAATTATTTGGGCTTTGAATTAAATCATAAGTATTTGAATTGGGGCCATTTAAATGCTATATATTTTTAAATAACTCCAAATAATTTGAAACTTGCAGAGGGCCTTTGGAATACTTCAGAGTGAGTCCACAAAAAAGTTTCTACATTATCTAAAATGTTTTAGTGATCTAACTAAAACAAAACAGAAGAAATAAATAGAAAAAGAAAAAACAGAAGAGAGAGAGAGAGAGGGCTTTGTACCTGACTTGCCTGCCTGGCCCAACTCCTATTTAGGCCCAGCCCACCAGGGGCAAGGTTGTCTTCAACCTTGTGCCCACTGGCAGCCAGCGCACGCACCCGACCGCGCCACCTCCTGCTTCACCGTGTCGCGTTCCCCTTCAACCCAATCCAGTCGCCAAGAGACATGGACGAAGCCCTGCAGGGATCCCCTCCTCCTCTGGTCACTCTCCCCTTTCTCCCCGCTCGCTCTCGAGCTCGGCCGAACGAACTTCTCGCCGCCGTCCACTGCTCGCATGGTCACCGGCCACCACACGCCTCATCGAAGCGCCAGGAAGTCCGCCACCTCTTACCTGACCTCCTCACTGAGCCATGCGCCTTGGGAAGCCCCGCGTCGTCTTCACCGTCGCCGTCTTCAACCTGCGGCCGCGGAGATCGCCGGCGACCGTGCGCCCGCTTCGATGCGTCCCCGAGCTCGCTGACGACGCCTTCGAGATCGCCGTGAGCTCCGCTTTCTTCTCCCCCTGTCCCCTCACTCCCACACATGCTCTAGTCCCGATCCACACCATGACCGTGAGCTCACCGCCGCCGGCCATGTCACTGCAGTGGCCAGGGCCACCATAGCCCGCGCCTGAGCGCGTCAACACACTCACCACACCCGCAGGAGGTCGTAGCACCTCTTCGCGCCTCCTCCCTGTTGGAAATATGCCCTAGAGGCAATAATAAAATGGTTATTATTATATTTCCATGTTCATGATAATTGTCTGTCATTCATGCTTGAATTGTATTATCCGAAAACAGTGATACATGTGTGAATACATAGACCACAACGTGTCCCTGGTAAACCTCTAGTTACTAGCTCGTTGATCAACAGATGGTTACGGTTTCCTGACCATGGACATTGGATGTCATTGATAACGAGATCACATCATTAGGAGAATGATGTGATGGACAAGACCCAATCCTAAGCCTAGCACAAGATCGTGTAGTTCGTAATGCTATAGCTTTTTCAATGTCAAGTATCTTTTCCTTAGACCATGAGGTTGTGCAACTCACGGATACCGTAGGAATACTTTGGGTGTGCCAAACATCACAACGTAAATGGGTGGCTATAAAGGTACGCAACAGGTATCTCCAAAAGTGTCTGTTGAGTTGGCATGAACCGAGACTGGGATTTGTCACTCCGTATGACAGAGAGGTATCTCTGGGCCCACTCGGTAAGACATCATCATAATGAGCTCAATGTGGCTAAGGAGTTAGTCACGGGATGATGTATTACGGAACGAGTAAAGAGACTTGCTATGACGAGATTGAACAAGGTATCGGTATACCGACGATCGAATCTCGGGCAAGTACTATACCGATAGACAAAGGGAATAGCATACGGGATTGAGTGAATCCTTGACATCGTGGTTCATCCGATGAGATCATCGAGGAACATGTGGGAACCAACATGGGTATCCAGATCCCGCTGTTGGTTATTGACCGGAGAGTCGTCTCGGTAATGTCTACGTGTCTCCCGAACCCGTATGGTCTACACACTTAAGGTTCGGTGACACTAGGGTTGTAGAGATATATGCACACGGTAACCCGAATGTTGTTCGGAGTCCCGGATGAGATCCCGGACGTCACGAGGAGTTCCGGAATGGTCTGGAGGTAAAGAATTATATATAGGAAGTCCAATTTCGGCCATCGGGAGAGTTCTGGGGGTCACCGGTAGTGTAACGGGACCACCAGAAGGGTCTCGGGGGTCCACCGGGTGGGGCCACCCATCCCGGAGGGCCCCATGGGCCGTAGGGGGAGGGGACCAACCCATAGTGGGCTGGCGCACCCCCTTGGGCCTCCCCCCTGCGCCTAGGGTTGGGAACCCTAGGGGTGGGGGCGCCATCCTTGCCTTGGGGGGCAAGTCTCCCCCTAGCCGCCGCCCCCCTAGGAGATCCCATCTCCTAGGGCCGGCGCCCCCCTTGGCCCCTATATATAGTGGGGGGGAGAGAGGGCAGCTGGACCTCAGCCCCTGCGCCCCCCCGTCGTTACACCTCTCCCTCCTCCCGCAGGTCCTTGGCGAAGCCCTGCAGCTTTTCCCGTTGCATCCACCACCACGCCGTCGTGCTGCTGGATCTCCATCAACCTCTCCTCCCCCCTTGCTGGATCAAGAAGGAGGAGGCGTCGCATCGTACGTGTGTTGAACGCGGAGGTGCCGTCCGTTCGGCGCTGGAATCATCGGTGATAGGGATCACGACGAGTACGACTCCATCATCAACGTTCTCTTGAACGCTTCCGCTCGCGATCTACAAAGGGTATGTAGATGCACTCTTTTATGCTCGTTGCTAGATGACTCCTTAGATTGATCTTGGTGAAGTGTAGGAATTTTTTTGAATTATGCTACGTTCCCCAACAGTGGCATCTGAGCTAGGTCTTTGCGTAGCATCTTGCACGAGTAGAACACAAACAAGTTGTGGGCGTAGATTTGTTCAATTCTCTTGCCGCTACTAGTCCAATATTGATTCGGCGGCATCGTGGGATGAAGCGGCCTGGACCGACCTTACAAGTACGCTTACGTGAGACTGGTTCCACCGACTGACATGCACTAGTTGCATAAGGTGGCTGGCGGGTGTCTGTCTCTCTCACTTTAGTCGGATCGGATTCGATGAAAAGGGTCCTTATGAAGGGTAAATAGAAATTGACATATCACGTTGTTGTTTTGGCGTAGGTAAGAAACGTTCTTGCTAGAAACCTATAGCAGCCACGTAGAAACTTGCAACAACAATTAGAGGACGTCTAACTTGTTCTTGCAGCATATGCTATGTGATGTGATATGGCCAAAAGATGTGATGAATGATATATGTGATGTATGAGACATATCATGTTCTTGTAATAGGAATCACGACTTGCATGTCGATGAGTATGGCAGCCGGCAGGAGCCATAGGAGTTGTCTTATTTTTTGTATGACCTGCGTGTCACTGAACAACGCCATGTAATTACTTTACTTTATTGCTAAACGTTAGACATAGTAGTAGAAGTAATACCTGGCGAGACGACTTCATGAAGACACGATGATGGAGATCATGGTCTCATGCCGGTGACAAGGATGATCTTGGTGCCCCGGAGATGAAGATCAAAGGAGCAAAATGATATTGGCCATATCATGTCACTTTATTTGATTGCATGTGATGTTTATCATGTTTATGCATCTTATTTGCTTAGAACGACGGTAGTAAATAAGATGATCTCTCACTAAAATTTCAAGAATTGTGTTCCCCCCTAACTGTGCACCGTTGCTAAGGATCGTTGTTCCGAAGCACCACGTGATGATCGGGTGTGATAGGCTCTAACGTTCGCATACAACGGGTGTAAGCCAGATTTACACACGCAATACACTTAGGGTTCACTTGACGAGCCTAGCATGTACAGACATGGCCTCGGAACACGGAAGACCGAAAGGTCGAACATGAGTCGTATAGAAGATACGATCAACATGAAGATGTTCACCGTTGATGACTAGTCCGTCTCATGTGATGATCGGACACGGCTTAGTCGATTCGGATCATGTATCACTTAGATGACTAGAGAGATGTCTATCTGAGTGGGAGTTCATTATTTTTTGATTAGATGAACTTAATTGTCATGAACTTAGTCTAAAATCTTTACAATATGTCTTGTAGATCAAATGGCCCACGCTCATGTTGCCCTCAACTTCAACGCGTTCCTAGAGAAAACCAAGCTGAAAGACGATGGAAGCAACTATACGGATTGGGTTCGTAACCTGAGGATTATCCTCATAGGTGCCAAGAAATCATATGTCCTTGAAGCACCACTAGGTGATGCACTCGTTTTCTCGGCAGCCCAAGACGTTATGAACGCCTGGCAGTCACGTTGTGATGATTACTCCCTGGTTCAGTGCGGCATGCTTTACAGCTTAGAATCGGGGCTCCAAAAGCGTTTTGAGCACCACGGAGCATATGCGATGTTCCAAGAGCTGAAAATGGTTTTCCAAGCTCATGCCTGTCGTGGAATTAGCACGGCAGATGTCCGGTTTAACGGACTTAGTTGAGGAACCATCGCACGGGTTAGCTTGAAGGGGTTAAAGGCACACAAAGGACACAGAGGGTTTATACTAGTTCGGCCCCTTCGATGAAGGTAAAAGCCTACGTCTAGTTGGTTTGGTATTGATTGGGCGTCGATGAACAAGGAGCGGATTGCTTGCCTGTGTCTCGACGGGTTGTCTCTTGCCCTTGAACCGTCGCCGGGTCGTCCCTTTATATAGAGGTGACGCCCGGTCCGGTTTACAGAGTACCGAGGCCGGCTCATATTTGTGTCCGCCTCGGTCTCTGCTCTTTCTTCCTTGTCTCTCAAGTTTACATGATAGGACGGTTTACAAACCGTGAACTTTACACATGGGCCCTAAGCCTTCATGGGCCGTAACCTCTACTGAGCTTACAATTATACAACTATATTATCATAATCTGGTTTACTCTAGCCGGTTTATACCTCTAGTAGTATCCCTGACATTAGGCCCCAGAATGATTTGAACTTGTTCATGTCAGTCTTCTCAATCTTGCATAATCTTCTTTCTTGTATCTTCTCAGTTTTTGTAAACCGGCGATGACGTCATCCCTGGAAATCCTTTGATTTGATCGTGACATCACTTCCACATTTATCGTGCACAGCTGTTTATTATCTTTGCTTTAAATGGCCATCCCGAGAATTGAGGTGACAGGGAATCTTTATCCAATCTCTTTCTTCCTCAAATCCCGCGCTTACCGTTTCGTCTCTCCTCGGCCTATAAATACCGTTGAGATCCATCTCTTTCCCCTTCTGCTCCTTCTTCCTCCGTCTCTGCACCCGAGCTTCCGCCGTTGTCCGTCGAGCTCACCGTCGCCAGCAAGTCCGGCCGCTGCATCAACCTGAACGCGACCAGATAACTCGCCGCCTGTCGCTTCCTTCTGCCTCAGGTATCCCTTTTTTCCTCGCTGTAGATCTTTAGCTTAGGGTTTCACCATGTTTCCGCCATTAGACCTCAAAGCTTCGGCTGTTCGTCCTATACGCCATGCTTGTAATAGGTTCAACCTTAGATTAGCTTCGAAACTCACTCCGGCTCCGTAACTTTACATTTAGATCAATATTTCTCAGTTCACCCTTAGATTCATCTGCTCTGTAGAAGACCTCTGCAGTTCTTCTATGACAAACCTGTGTAAATTTCCCATTTTTCTTACTGCTCAGATCTTTTTTACCTTAGCTTTCTGTAGAAACCTGTTTCTTCATCCTCATAGATCTGTAAGATACTCGCCGGTTTAGTCAATCATGCATTGTGTCTGCAACGTATCAACCATGAACCCGACGGTTTAGCTTCTTTCTTTTTTGTTGTCATAAACCGGTAGCAGCTCGTTTCTCGCTTGCTTCCGGATTGTCAATGTCGTTAGTCCCTTGTCTAAACCGTCGTTGTGATTTTGCATACGTGATCCGGTTTATGCCTCTGTACTTGAATAATCCGGATTTTATACTTCACCTTTTCAGCACTTTCCTTCTGCTAATATGTCTGCCAAGCAGTTCATTTCTTGCGACTGGGTTCCTTCCGTCATTACGGAAGAAGATTTAGCTAATGCTGCTGCAGTTGGCACTCTGGGCCCTCAAGCAGTTCTGAAATGGCGGGCCCCAGGAAATGAATGCCCCCCTTCTCCCAAAGATGGAGAAGTTATTGTTTTCTTTGATCATATAGCCCGGGGCTTTAGTCCTCCCGGTTCAAAGTTTTTCCAGGACGTGCTTGCCGCCTTCCAACTTCATCCTCAGGACACAGGTCCAAATTCCATATCAAACATCTGTGACTTCCAAGTTTTCTCCGAGGTGTATCTTCAAGAGGAGCCATCAGTTGACTTGTTCCAGGATTTTTTCCATTTGAACCGGCGAACTGAGTTTACTGGCGGACCTCATCAAGAACTGGGTGGGGTTAGCATTCAAAAGAGAAGAGACGTAGTCTTTCCTCACGCTGCTCTCCATACACACCCCAAGGAGTGGAACAAATCTTGGTTCTATTGCCACGATACTTCACCTAAAGGAGAGAACTCATTGCCGGGTTATCACGAACATCATCTTCCTGAAGATCATCCACTGCCGCAGCGTCTCAGCTCTTCAGAACGGCCCCGGTTCGCCTCTCAACTTGCCAAGCTCAAAGCCTTTATGGCCAACGGATTAACTGGAGTTGATTTTATGCGTTGCTGGCTTGCCTGGAGTATCCTCCCTCTGAGCCGGCACTCCGGTTTGATGTATCAGTATACCGGAAAGCCGGATGATCCTCAGCGGTTTTCCAAGGTAATGCTTTCTCGAACGGAAGTCATTGAATCTGCCAAGAAAATGCTCAACATCTCTTTGGAGGAATGTAGCAAAACCGAATTGGCTCCATATTATAGGAAGAACAAACTGCCAGCGGTAAGCCTTAATCTCTTCTGTTTGTTTCTAATCCATCTATTTAAGTTATCTTCTATTTATCTCTCATCTTCTACACAGGCCGACGATCCTTTCTGGAAAAGGAAACCTCAGGATAAGTCAGGCAAACAGCCGCGCCGGAAAACCTTCGTTGTTAAGAAGAGAAAGGCGGCCGCTGGCTCCGGTTCACATGACAAAGAAGATGATCCGGATTCTGAGGTATGAATCAATCCTGATATGCTTTGTTATCTTTCATCCCGATTTATGTTAATAGTGTCTTTTCACAGGACTTGGCTGAAGCTGATAAAGCGGACGAAACCGAGGTAATCACTCTTTCTTCAGATTCTGAACCGTCGGTGCCCAAGATTCGTAAGGCATCTCGTAAGTATCCCTTTTCTCATCCTTACGCTCAACTGGAGCCCAATTTTCTTTTGAAGAAGCAGCAACATGAAGCCCGCCGGACTACACGCCATAGTGGCCATGTAGTCGAGTCTTCCGGAATATCTCTCACTCCGGCCCGGAGGCGTCGCTCTGAGGTTTTACTTTCTCCAACTCCTTCATCCGAAGGCCGGACTTATACGCAAACCACTTAAACCGTCTGATCCTAATTATCAGGAGACACCCTTATCATCTTCCGGCGAATCAGCCGCCACACAGGTCCCAACTCTGAAGACTGTCCCTGGGTAAGTCCTTTATCTCATCCAGTTTACCTTTGTATTTGCTTTTGTGACTCAGATTTCTTTTTCCATTTCCTTTCAGCAAACCTAAGCCTAGCAAAAGGGCAAAGGCCAGCAAAACGACTGCTGAGACTGCCACTGATGATCCGGCGGCTGATCCGGATAGAGTCATTCCTCCGGAAAATGAGCCTACAGTTCAGCTTGACGATCCTGCTCCCATGGATCATGATCATGTTACTGCTCCTGAAAATCCCAGCACTGAAGATGTCCATGAACCGGCGAGTCCTGTCCGGGCCAACCCTCCTCGGACTAGCCCAGCTCCCGATAGTCCGGTTCATACTACCACCCCACAACCGGCAGCTGCCTCTTCCCCGGATATTCGAATAACCAGTACAGGTTATACCGCTCCTGCTGAGCCCGTTGGTTTAGCCAAGCATACTGCTAAAGCGGAGAAACTCCAGCAAGAGAAGGGCAAATGGAGTACAGACTTGTCTAGTTACGCCGAGATGAGTGCCCAGGAGCTTTATTCCGGGTATTTGAACCGGCTGCACATCAGTCGGGACTATGAAGCGGGCTTGGTCAATCTGATGAAGGATAAATACGAGGTATCTTACTTGTCTTTTGCTTTTGCCTTCTTTGTATTTCTGTCTATATCATGGTAGCCCCAAGTTCCGGTTTAGCTCTGTTGAAAGGTGAACCGGTACTTTCAAATGTGAGCAAATAATCTTACATTAGCCTCCAAGTGCCAGGGGCATAGCTTGGTTTATGTGCCTGGGACTTGTATGAATCTTTCTTTTGATGTTTCAACTGCCCATTAGCCCCCAAGTGTCAAGTAGACAACTTGTTTTTGTGCTTGAGACTTGTCTTTAATTGTCACTCTTCGATACTTCAATTGCTCATTAGCCCCCAAGTGTCAAGTGGATAACTTGGTTATGTGCTTGAGACTTGTCTGAATTTTGTCATTTATTCCTCTTGATTTCCTTTGCAGGCTGACTTGACCCGGAGAGCTGAAGAAATAACTGAACTTCGGAATAGACTTGCTGAAACTGAATCTGCTGCTGCCAAGGCCAAAAAAGATCTGGCGCTGAGCTTAACCACTGCTGAACAATTGAAGAAATATTTTGAATCGGAACGGGCAACCTGGGAAGTGCAGAAAAATGCTCTTGAAAAGAGAGCGAAGGATGCTGAGGAAGCTCTTAACCCGGTAACAGAAGAACTGTCTGGTTTAAAGCGGCAAATAGAGCTTATGACTTCTGTCGTCTTTGGTAAATACTTAACTTGCACATGCTTTCATCTTTGCAATCTTTATTCCGCTCCGGTTTAACTGCGATAATCATATGCAGGGCGCCGCGTCACCCATCTTGGGGATGATTTACGGAAGAAACTCAAGGCCTCTTATACTCTGGTTGAGCAACTATATTCCGGCGCTCAAAGGATTATAAGCGCGATGTATTTTAATAAGCCGGCCCCCACCACTATCCAAGGTACTCTGGAGAAGTTGTCTATCTTGCATGCACGCTTGGAAGAGGTGAAGAAGTCTGCTGCCCGAGCCGGTTCTCTTGTAGCGCTCACCAGAGCCAAAGCGTGGGTTCCAGATTTTGATCCGGAAGAAGCCTTGAACGGGTATCCCAGCACCAAAAAAGACGGATCGGCCTTCACTGGCAAAGATCTTCATGCTTTGACGAAGGAGATGCGTCCTCTTGCCAGCAAACTTGCTGTTGAATCAGATTTGACCAGGTATCATCCGGCGTACGATTTACAGAATGAGCGGGTGGATCGTCCGGTTTATGATACCGTAAATCTAATCCCACCAGTGCGCCCCCACACTTTCGCCCCAGATGTTGACCCGTCTGATCTCATTACGGAAGAGATGTACTTCCGTGCTTTATCAAAAATCGATTGGTGCGTCCCTGACTTTCAGCCGCTTCAAGATGACGAAGAAGCTTCGGAACAGGTCGATCCTTAGCCGTCGCAGCAGGAGGAAGCATAGGCCGCACAGTTTATCTTTGTAGTTGCGGTATTATTTTGCTGGAAAAACTTTAACCCGTTCAGGCTTGCTGTGCCTTGTAATAGGATAGCTCAAAACATTGCTGTTTTAATCCGGATGTCCCAACTTTGTTTTGGCGTCTGTCAATTTGAATCCTTTGTCTGATATGGTTTATCTTGCATACTATCTGTTTCTGCATAGATAACACTTGAAAGATGTCCTAGCGGTTTACCGCCGGACCGATTAAAGCGCTCTTATATATATATATATATATATATATATATATATATATATATATATATATATATATATATATATATATATATATATATATATCAAACAAGTGTCTGTTTTATACCAGAAATAACTTCATACCTGTGATTAAGTATGCTTGATATCCTTAACCCGGCGAACATTGTTGTTTCTGAGGAAGCTCTTGGCTCCGTTGGGGCGTACCCAATTATTCCGGGTCTACAAGAACTACCGGTTTAAATAATGCTGGAGCTCTATGTCCAGACTTTTGAAGGATGTGGTCAACTCTGAAGTTATCCAGCTCCGGATTAAAAAACCATAGAAACACATGAAAACACAAACACAAAAACACAGGTTTGCTAATAAGACCATGTAGTCGAGGCTTTTTGTGAGCTGCCAGGCTCTATATCGAGGCGTCTGATTCAAATACGATCAGTAAAACCGGACCAAAGGGGTTAAGCTAAGATTCGAATACGACCTTGTGGCTCCCAGTGGGTTTAAAATTTTGAGCCAATCAATGGATTCGAATACGATCCAAAGGTCTTATGGTTCGAATACGACCATGTAAACCGGACCACAAGGGGTTGAGCTAGGATTCGAATACGACCGTGTAGCCCCCTTGTGACCGTAGAAATTTGAGCCAATCAATGGATTCGAATACGATCCAAAGGGCCGATGGTTCGAATGCGACCATGTAAACCGGACCACAAGGGGTTGAGCTAGGATTCGAATACGACCGTGTAGCCCCCTTGTGAATTTGGCTATGTTCTCTTTGGTTCAAATACGACCTATGTTTGAACAGGAATGGCTATGTTCTCTTTGGTTCGAATACGACCTATGTTTGAACAGGAAGCCTTTAGTGACTTTAGAAGCAGAGTACCTATATGGGAGTTGCGCTTTGCGGAAAAACCCTCTTTGGTCCCTTATAGAATTGTCCTGCATAGCCAGATAGGCTGATCAAAGCATCTTATTTTCTTAATGAAAATGATATATAACAAGAGAAATAATACTATAGATGGATATCACCATAAGATACTTATATTAGAAAAAAGGGTTGATCCCCCGGTTTATCGAGGGCGCCGGTTTATTCATTTATCATAATATATACATAGGATACAGCAGAGCTCATGGCTCAAGTATAGTAGGGCCGCAGGAGAGCGATCTTCCACGGCCTCTTTGTCTCTTCTTCTGATGTCCGTGAGTCCTTGTGTTCTCGAACGTCCACCAGGTAATATCAACCGTTGTGTAGATTATTGCTGACCACAAAGGGCCTTCCCGAGGCGGGGATAGCTTGTGCATATCTGTTTGATCTTGGATGAGCCGGAGTACCAAATCCCCCTCCTGGAACGTCCTGGTTTTGATCCGGCGGCTATGATATCTGCGCAAGTCCTGTTGATAAATCGCAGATCGTGCTGCTGCTATGTCACGCTCTTCATCTAGCCGGTCCAAACTGTCCTGTCTTGCCTGCTCATTGGCCGCTTCAACATAAGCCGTCACCCGTGGTGAATCATGGCGGATATCGCTTGGAAGAACTGCTTCAGCGCCGTACACCATGAAAAAAGGTGTCTAACCTGTGGATCGGTTCGGCGTAGTATTGATGCTCCAGAGGACAAAGGGTAATTCCTCAACCCAGCACCCTGGTGTTCTTTGCAAAGGAGACATAAGTCGGGGCTTGATACCTCGCAAAATCTCTTGATTTGCCCTTTCAGCTTGACCATTGGATTGACAGTGAGCTACAGAAGACACATCTAGGCGAATATGCTCTCGTTGACAAAACTCTTCCATTTCTCCTTTAGATAAATTGGTGCCATTGTCTGTGATGATGCTGTGTGGAAAGCCAAACCGGAAAATTACCTTTTTGATGAATTTAACCGTTGTTGCCGCATCATACTTGCTCACAGGCTCTGCCTCAATCCACTTTGTAAACTTATCCACAGCAACCAGCAGCTGAGTTTTTTGATCTTGGGATCGTTTGAAAGGCCCAACCATATCGAGCCCCCAAGTCGCAAACGGCCAAGTAATCGGTATCATCCAGAGCTCCTGTGCCGGAACAAGAGCACGTCGTGAAAATTTCTGACAAGCATCGCACCTCCGGACTAGATCCGCCGCATCAGCATGGGCTGTCAGCCAATAGAACCCATGTAGAAAAGCTTTAGCCACCAAGGATTTTGAACCGGCATGATGACCACAATCCCCTTCATGGATCTCACGAAGGATATCACAACCTTCCTCAGATGACACACACCGCTGAAATGCTCCAGAAATACTGCGATGGTGAAGTTCTCCGTTTACAATTGTCATGGATTTGGAGCGCCGGATTATCTGTCTTGCTTCAATCTCATCATCTGGCAACTCCCCACGGCTTAGATATGCCAAGTAAGGGAGTGTCCAATCCGGGATAACATGAAGTGCCGCAACTAGCTGTGCTTCCGGATCAGGAACAGCCAAATCCTCCTCCGACGGTACTTGAACTGATGGACTGTCTAACTCATCCAAAAAAGTATTTGGTGGCACCGGTTTACGCTGTGAACCCAGCCGGCTTAGAGCATCAGCCGCTTCATTCCTTCGCCGGTCTATTTGATCCACTTGATATCCTTTGAAATATCCTACGACTGCTTCAACTTCTCGTCTATAAGCTGCCATGAGAGGGTCTTTAGAATCCCATTTGCCGGATACTTGCTGTGCCACTAAATCTGAATCGCCAAAACACTTGACCCGGCTCAAGTTCATCTCCTTAGCCATCCGTAGGCCATGAAGCAATGCTTCATATTTTGCTGCATTGTTAGTACAAGGAAACAGTAAACGGAGGACATAACAGAACTTGTCACCTCGCGGGGAAGTTAAAACAACTCCAGCCCCCGAGCCTTCTAACTGCCTTGAACCGTCAAAATGAATCGTCCAGTATGTAAGATCGGCTTCTCCTATGGTGCTTGTAGTTCTGTCCAATCATTGATGAAATCCACCAATGCTTGGGATTTGATAGCGGTGCGTGGCACATACTTCAATCCATGTGGGCTAAGCTCAATGGCCCACTTCGCCACTCTGCCAGTAGCTTCCCTATTCTGGATTATATTCCCCAATGGAGCCGAACTGACAATAGTTATTGGGTGGCCTTGGAAATAATGCTTCAACTTCCGGTTTGCCATGAACACGCCATATACCAGCTTCTGCCAATGCGGGTACCTTTGTTTGGATTCAATGAGAACTTTACTGACATAATAGACTGGACGTTGAACCGGATATTCTTTTCCTGCTTCCTTGCGCTCAACTACGATTGCCACGCTGACTGCCCGTGCATTGGCGGCGACGTATAATAGCAATGGCTCATTATCAACAGGGGCAGCAAGGACCGGCGGCTCTGCCAGTTGCCGCTTCAAATCCTCAAACGCAGCGTTTGCCTCATCACTCCATATAAACCGGTCTGTCTTTTTCAGTATCTGATAAAGCGGAATTGCCTTCTCTCCCAGACGGCTGATGAACCGGCTCAACGCTGTGATCCGGCCAGCGATACGCTGAACATCATTGATGCAAGCCGGTTTAGTCAAAGACATGACTGCCTTGATCTTCTCCGGATTGGCTTCTATTCCTCTGTTTGACACCAAGAATCCAAGGAGCTTGCCCGCCGGAACACCGAAAGCACACTTCTCCGGATTAAGCATCATGTTATAGGCCCGAAGGTTGTCAAAGGTCTCCTTGAGGTCCTCTATCAGTGTCTCCTCCTTCCTTGATTTTACCACAATATCATCCACATAAGCATGAACATTTCTCCCTATCTGCCCCTTAAGACATTCTGTACGCAATGCTGGTAAGTTGCTTGGGCACTCTTGAGCCCAAAAGGCATAGATACATAGCAAAAAGCACCAAAAGGAGTTATGAAGGCTGTCTTCTCCTGATCTTTAACTGCCATCTTGATCTGGTGATACCCTGAATATGCATCCAAAAAACTTAGCCGCTCACATCCCGCCGTAGCATCAATGATCTGATCAATACGAGGGAGAGCAAAAGGATCGGTTGGACAAGGTTTGTTTAGGTCTGTGTAATCCACACACATTCTCCACTTTCCATTTTTCTTTAACACCAGCACCGGATTAGCCAACCACTCCGGATGAAAAACTTCAAATATGAACCCGGCGGCCAAAAGTCTGGCTACTTCTTCTCCTATAGCCTTGCGCCTTTCTTCGTTGAAGCGGCGCAGATATTGCTTGACTGGTTGAAACTTCGGATCAATGTTAAGACTGTGCTCAGCGAGTTCCCTCGGTATACCTGGCATGTCAGAAGGTTTCCATGCAAAGATATCCCGATTCTCACGGATGAACTCGATGAGCGGGCTTTCCTATTTAGGATCAAGGTTAGCGCTGATAGTGAACTGCTTTGATGAATCGCCCGGCACAAAGTCAACTTGCTTGGTTTCCTCCGCAGACTTGAACTTCAATGCCGGATCATGCTCTGTAGTTGGCTTCTTTAACGGGGACATATCTGCCGGATCAACATTGTCTTTGTAAAATTTCAACTCCTCCGTAGCACATACTGCCTCCGCATAAGCAGCGTCTCCTTCTTCGCACTCCAATGCAATCTTGCGACTTCCATGAACCGTGATGGTTCCTTTGTGACCCGACATCTTGAGCTGTAGATAAACATAGCACGGCCTAGCCATGAACTTGGCGTAAACCGGTCGTCCAAATAGGGCATGATATTGGCTCCGGATCTTGACCACTTCAAAGGTTATCATCTCCGACCTGGAATCCTGTTCATCTCCAAAGGTAACTTCTAGGTCAATTTTCCCAACTGGGTAAGCTGACTTGACTGGCACTACTCCATGAAACACCGTGTTTGACAGTCTTAGCTTCTTATCCGTCAGCCCCATGCGACGGAAAGTCTCATAATACAAGATATTGATCCTACTGCAGCCGTCCATGAGAACCTTGGTGAATTTGTAGCCACCCACCTGTGGTGCTACCACTAAGGCTAATTGACCCGGATTATCAACTCGCGGCGGGTGATCCTCTCTGCTCCACACAATAGGTTGCTCCGACCAGCGCAGGAATTGTGGTGTTGCCGGTTCAACCGCATGGACCGCCCGCTTTAAGATTTTTCGGTCTCGTTTGCACAAACTCGTAGTGAACACATGATATTGCCCACTACTCAGCTCCTTCGGATTACTCTGATATCCGGACTGCTGCTGCTGACGCTGCTGATTGCCTTGGTTACTTTGATTACCCTGGCCCTGCTGTTGGCCGCCCTGGTTATTATAACCACCTTGACCATACTGATGGTTACCTTGGTTATTATAACCACCCTGACCATACTGATGGTTACCTTGATTGTGACTGTTGTTGCCGCCATGATATCCTGATCCGGAACCATTACCCTGGTGACTCGGACCGTGAAACCCGGGGCCTGAACCATCGCCCGGCGGTCCGTTGTTAAATTTGGCCCGGTTCACGGCCTCCATCAGTATCCGACATTCTCCCCAGGTATGCTTAGCCGGATTTCGCTTCGTTCCGTGTTTCGGGCAAGGATCGTTCAATTGTTGCTCCCAATTAATGAACCCTCCGCTGTTTTGTGGAGGCGGCTTATCCTTGTTGCGCTGAAAACTCCCTTGAACTTCGGTATTGGACACGAAATCAGAGCCACCCTCTGCCTTTCGCTTACCTAAGAAGCTTGTTCCAACCGGATTAGCTTGCGCCGGTTTACTAGGTTTATTTGCTTTTCCGGATTTATCTCCATCCATTTCTGGATACTTAGCGTTGTCGGAGTCCCCATACTTTACCAAAGCGCTCATGAGAGTTCCCATGTCATTACAATCCCGTTTGAGCCGTCCCAGCTTCAACTTCAGAGACTCAAACCAGCAATTATTTTCCATTGTTACTATCGCCGTACTGGGGCTGATACCGTTCGAAGAGTGCAAGATTTCTGATACTCGCCGCACCCATGCGCTGGTAGGCTCCTGATCTCTTTGTATACATGCTGCTAGATCCACCACTGCCATTGGCTGCTTGCACGTATCCTTGAAATTTTTGTTAAATTGGCGGCGTAACTCGCCCCATGATCCAATGGAGTTAGGTGATAAACCCTTAAACCAGGTCCGGGCTATACCCTCAAGCATCATTGCAAAGTACTTCGCGCAAGACACTTCATCCACGTCCAGCATCTCCATAGCCATCTCATAGCTTTCAATCCAAGCCTCTGGAGCCAAATCCACGGTGTAGTTAGGCACTTTTCGCGGACCCTTGAAATCTTTGGGTAACTTAACGCTTCGTAAAGCGGGGACGAGACACTACACCCCGAAGGAACTCGCCGAAACTCCCATCTCTGTTGTAGCTGTGTGAACCGGCGTTGTTTGGCGGATCTCCTCGCGGGCCGCAGGTCTAGCCCGGTTTACTGCCTCCTGAGCTTGCGCTTCTGCGCCCGCCGGATTATCCTGTCTGTGACGGTGTCGCCTCCGTTCACTACTGGATACCTCCGGTTCATCCCAATGCCTAGTATAACTCCGGCTGTGGCGGGGTGTTGAATGAAGCCTCTCCCTGCTATAGGAGTACGCCTGCTGCTGCGTCAATGCCGTGTTAAGCAGATCCTTGACCCTGCGTGCTTCCATTGCCACGGGGGACATCCCCTCAATGGGTAAAGCGGCCAGACGTGAAGCGGCAGCAACAATGTTATCCAAAGGGTTTGAGTAATGGCCCAGAGGAGTGGGGATGTGAGGCGTGGACATAATCTGTCGATCTTGCTCCGCAGTGGGCTGTTGAACCGGTTCGCCCCTCGCTGGGGCTACCCTCCGGTTTACCTCTGGATCGTTGCTGGCTCCCGCTCCTGGCGTCCCGAAAAGATTCATCGCCTCATAGACTGGCGGTAGACGAGACTGGTACCTTCGATTCCTTACTCCTTGCGCAGAGGCCTGTTCCATCCTCAGCTGGAAGGCCTGAGAATCCAGCTCTGCCTGCCTTGTCGCTATCATAGCTTTCTCTGCATTCAGATCCTCTCTTGCTTGCTCAATCCGGCCCCTCAGCTGAAGGAGTTCTGCATCGTGTTGCGCCTTGTCTGCTGGAGCCACCACTGCTACTGCCCGGGTTGTCAACTCCTCGACCAAGGCGGATAGAGCGTCAGAGGGCGAGAGGGCTTGGCCGCTCCCCCCTGCACCAGCTTCTGCTGTGATCGCCCCGTTCACTGTGGACTGTGGCGCAGGTTGTGATCCGGCCATAAAGACAGCCACCCGGTTTGGCGGATCAAAGGGGTCCGGAATACTGTCTCCGTCGGACACACCCTCAGATCGGCCATCCCGCAACAGATACAAGGATTCAGTCTCTCCGGATGAGGATTCATCGTCGGAATAGATAATTGCCTCGCCACCGGAATCCGATCCGTCCTCGGCTTGGACTCAGTGAATTGCTCCGACGAAAACGTGCTTCATGGCCGGCTGAATCCGGGCCGATCTCGCACGCTGAGCCGGCTCGATGATGTTGGGGAAGATGTCCGGCCCAGGTCCCGGTTTATGCAAAGATTTCAACCACGAAGGTTTCATGTCACACATGCATCACTAAGCATCACTACTAACCATTTGCATGACATCTAGCACATAGCAAGATCATGAGTAAGCATGCATCATGTGGTGGTTTCAACTAGGTCACCACCGTCATTCTTATCACTATGCATTCGGAAACAAACGGGTTCCGAAGAACACAAGTGTATCATGGTCAAAGGGCTGCTTGCCTGGATTGGCTTGGTCTTCAAATCCTTCTCCTTCTCCTTCTTCAGCAACTTCGTCAAATACGGGATCTAATCGTCGCAAAATAACAACGGGAAAATAAGACCACAATGAAAACAGAAAAATCAAAGTGCTCAGAAAAATGTCAACTTATTTTTGGTAAATACTAGAGGGAAAATTAAGATGGCAAAAATTCTTAGTTGGAGTTTTGGAGTTGCAGAATGGAATCTAAGGATTTTAGAACAGGAGTTTTATTGCTCAAATTTGAATTTAAATTTGAACAGAACAGAAAAGTTTCATGGATATGTGTGAAAGTGACACCATTAAATAGGTTGGAATATTACAAGATTTTAGGAGTTGGAATTAATTTATTTGGACAAATATTCATTTCTGTAAAATTATTTGAAGATTCACAGAAAAGAATAAAAAGAAACAGCCCTGTGCCACTGGGCCAGAATGGCCACAGTGCACGGCCCAGGGCGAAGAGCCCAGCCGCTCGGGAGCCAGCGCGCGCACGTCAGGATTTTAAAACTGACGGGCGGGGCCTGGCTGTCAGCGACTGCGAGGGGAGAGAGAGGGCGGTGATGATGACAGGCGGGGCCCGCCTGTCATCTTCAACCTTGCGGCCACGGCGACGGCAAGCTCACCGGCGACGATTCCGGGCACGGCGGGGCAAACGGAGGGCAGGGATGGACTCAGCAGCGAGTCGCGGATGTAGTGGTGGTGGTGCGACCAGCCGGGGAGGCCTGGTTCGTCGGCGGCGAGGTGGAACGGCGGAGGGTCGTCGGGAAGTTGCTGGCTAGCTCGATTTCGGCAGCTGCAGAGAGGGGGAAGAGAGGGGAAAGCATCAGTGAGGTACAGCGGTGCTAGATCGAGCAAAAGGAGGAGCTGAGAGGGCTCGTACTGCGAGATCGTCGGTTGCCCGAGGCGGCAGAGCTCTGGTCGATCCCGAGCACTGAGGCTCTTCGGGGATGAACGAGTGGTACTGGCATGTTGCTGTGAGTGTGTTGAGGTTGTTGGTGCAGAGTGGAGAGGCTCGGGGGCCCTATTTATAGGGGAGCGGCGAGGTCCCGTGGAACTGTGCGCCGGCGAGCTTCTGCTCGACGCCACAGTGCACGGGAGGCGACGGGAGTGTGTCTGTGGCGTTGCTGGACGATCTCCAGGGCGGAGGGAAGAAAGAGGGGGAGCGGGGGACACTCCAGAAAGTGTGCGCGTGTGAGGCCGACGAGTGGAGGCTGCGGGCGGCCAGCGCGCGTGTGAAGGCGGCCACTGGAGGGCGGAGGAGGAGGGGGATAGCGCCGGGGAGGGTCGCAGACGTCGAGGCGCGTTGGTAGGCGCGAGGGGAGAGCTCGAGGTGGTCGGGGCATGCGATTGGGCGAAGCTACAGTGCGGTTGCGCACTGTAGCGTGCTCTGGAGCGGCCTTATGGCATGCCATTGGCCCTCTGGGCGCGTCCGCCGTGTCTGGGGGGTCCAGGGTGATGCAAGCAACTCGGATGAGGCCTTGGATGCTCTGGAGGTGCAGTGAGAGAGGAGAGAAGCTGGTAACTTGGTGAATTTTGGCTGTCCAGCAAGGTGAACTAGGGTTTTCACCCCTCAATCATGGAGCTGTGGACATGGGGGAGTTACTGGAGGTAGATAGTAACTAGATGAAGCTATGGTAGAAAGTTGAGGCCAAGGTAAATAGTAAAAGGGGTCAAGATGGTAGTTTTGGTAAAATAGCAGAAGGTATTTGATCAAGTTTTGGTCAAGCAAATGATTTCCACTTGCCATGACACTTAACAGGATTGAATGTTACATGGAAATAGGGTGTTTCACCAAATTTGGGCTCATTTGAAGAAACTAGCCAATGTAACTTTGGTGAACCCTAAAAATCAACAGAAATGGCTTCATCTTGTTTGAGTCAAGCTAATCATCTCCCCTTGATGCACCACTTGGTGTTGTTTCATCATTTGGGGTATTGATCATGCCCACAAAGTTTGAAGCTCCAGGTAAAAAGTTGGTAATGTAAAGTTGTTCAAATTTGCATTTGAACAGAAATGGTTTTGGGGTATTCAGATCAAGTTGCTCTACTCCAATTCTTGTGCCATTTGGTCTAGATGCCTTATTAGGCCATTCTAGCATGTGCACCAAGTTTGAGAGCATTTGGATAAGTTTGGCAATGTAAAGTTGTTCAAACTTCAAATATGGACAGAATGGTTATGAAGGGTTTTGAGGATGTTATCTTGCTTCCCAAGGCATGGGGCTTGGCAAGATCATCAAATATGTCATATATGACATGATAGAATTTCCCTAGAATTTTTGGAGAATATTTCCTTTGCAAATATTTCAAAAGCTTGAAATATCCAGAAAGGGTTTTGGAGGGATTAGCCCATTATTTTGAACATGACCAAGTGTTGAAACTCTTATATATGGACAATATATGTCCTATGAGTGTCCCTGAATTTTGGCAAATATTTTTAAATTACTTAAATAATTTTTCCCTATTAAAGACCATTTCTGGCCTTAAGAAAAAGCTTTTAAATAAAATAGGAAAATAACTTGTAAAATTATACTTTTATGGTTTCTGGGAATCCTATGACTACTAGGTCTCAAATATACTTTTTAAAATAATTTTCTCACCCTAAATCAAGCACTTGCAGTGCAAACCTCAATTCAGGGGTTTTTGGAATACTAAATTTATAAAATATATTTTGGCCAAATTAATTTTGTAGGAAAATACTATACTGTTATATAACACTTGGCATGATCATTGGGCAGAAGTTTTGGGTATGGAGATGAATTCTACAAGAGGTAATAGTTGACTTTAATGAGCACATGAAAAGCATATGAAGAAAAACTCAATTCTAAGTAAAAGCCAAATGATGCCAAAAAAAATTGCTGGTCCAAATTTTCATGCTTCATTGATGCAAATAACATGTTACAAAATGCAGGGTGTGACAGGCCTACCCCCCTTACAAGAATCTCATCCCCGAGATTCCTAAACTAGGTCTTAGAAGAGATCGAGAAACTCGGATCTAAGATAGTCTTCACGTTCCCAGGTTGCTTCTGCTTCGGTGTGGTTGCTCCACTGGACCTTGAAGTACTTGATGGTACGGCTTCACGTCCGTCGTTCTGCTTCATCCAGAATGCAAATGGGCTTCTCGCGGTAGGTCAAATCAGGCTGCAGATCAATGGCTTGGTGATCAACATCCTTGTAGAGATCAGGCTTGTTCGGAACTTGGAGACATTTCCGGAGTTGTGACACGTGGAATACGTTGTGCACATCAGATAGCTCAGGTGGTAGTTACAACTGGTAAGCCACTTCTCCTCGTCGTGCAGTGATCTCAAAGGGTCCAATGAACCTTGGTGCGAGCTTCCCCTTGACGTGGAAACGCTTGGTTCCCTTGAGAGGAGTTACCCGCAGGTACACATGGTCCCCGACATGGAAACTCATGTCCCGACGGTGAGTGTCAGCATAGCTCTTCTGCCTTGACTTGGCTGCCTTCAAACGTTCTCTGACTAGTTGGACTTGCTCTTCTGCTGCGCGGAGAATATCCGGTCCAAAGACTAGCCCTTGTCTAGTCTCTGACCAGTTGAGGGGTGTGCGACATCTGCGTCCGTACAACACCTCAAATGGTGCCATCTGAAGGCTCGACTGATAACTGTTGTTATAGGAGAACTCGGCAAAAGGGAGACAATCTTCCCACTTGGCTCCATATGCCAAGACACAGGCTCGGAGCATGTCTTCGAGAATTTGATTTACTCGTTCTGTCTGACCTCCGGTCTGTGGGTGGAAAGCTGTGCTGAAAGACAATTTGGTTCCCAAGGCTTCTTGGAACTTTTTCCAGAACCTTGAGGTGAACTGGGTTCCTCGATCTGACACAATCTCCTTGGGAACACCGTGAAGGATTACGATTCTGTCGATGTAGAGAGCTGCCAGCCAGTTGCCATCATAAGTGGTCTTGACCGGAATGAAATGGGCCACCTTGGTCAAATGGTCGACTATGACCCGGATGGAGTCATGTCCTCTATTTGACCTCGGTAATCCAGTGATGAAGTCCATTCCGACTTTATCCCACTTCCACTTAGGAACCTTGAGTGGTTGAAGCAATCCAGCGGGTCGCTGATATTCAGCCTTGACCCTTTGGCACACATCACACTTTGCAACATAGGTTGCAATCTCTCTTTTCATCTCGTGCCACCAGAATCTTGCCTTCAAGTCTTGATACATCTTGGTTCCTCCGGGGTGTATGGAATACGGAGTGTCGTGGGCTTCTTGCAGGATCAGGTTCTTTAGCTCCATCTTGTTTGGTACGCAGATGCGGCCTTTGTACCAAACAATCCCGTGCTCGTCTTCGGAGAATCCTGGGGCCTTGCCTAGCTTCATCTTCTTCTTGATGCCTCCAATGCTTGCGTTTCCATCTTGTGCCTTCTTGACTTCATCCATCAGGGTCGGTCTGACTTCCTAATGATCCAGAAATCCAGGGGTGACCAATTCCAAACTGAATTGTTCGAGTTCCTTAAACAAGGCTGGCTACCTTTCTTCAATAATTGCATTCAAAGAGCAAGCCTTCCTGCTTAAGGCATCGGCCACCACGTTAGCCTTCCCGGGGTGATATTGAACACTGAGGTCATAGTCTTTGATGAGTTCCAACCATCTTCGCTGCCTCATGTTCAATTCCTTTTGGGTGAAAATGTACTTCAGACTTTTGTGGTCTGTGTATATCTCGCACCGTTTCCCTAGGAGGTAATGCCGCCATGTCTTCAAGGCATGAACCACTGCCGCTAACTCAAGATCGTGAGTAGCGTAGTTCTCCTCATGAGGTCGTAGCTGCCTGGAGAGGTAGGCTATGACTCGGCCTTCTTGCATCAGAACACTTCAAAGTCCGGTTCGAGAGGCATCACAATATATCACGAACTCCTTGTGAATATCGGGTGTTGCCAGAACTGGGGCGGTGGTCAATCTCTTCTTGAGCTCTTGGAAGCTCTCTTTGCATTTTGGCGTCCACTCGAACTTTCTGTCCTTCTTGAGGAGCTGAGTCATTGGCCGGTCAATGCTAGAGAATCCTTCCACGAATTTGCGGTAGTAACCCGCAAGTCCGAGGAAGCTTCTGACTTCCTTGACGGTCGTTGGAGATTGCCATTGGGTCACAGCTTCGATCTTTGCGGGATCAACTGATAATGCTTCTTCGGTCAAGACATGACCTAAGAATCCAACTTTATGCAGCCAGAACTCACACTTGCTGAATTTGGCATATAGTTGGTGCTCCCAAAGCTTGTCTAGGACCATACTCAAATGTTGCTCGTGTTCTTCCTCCGTCTTCGAGAAGACAAGAATGTCATCGATGAAGACAACAACGAACTTGTCCAAATATTCCATGAAGACTTTATTCATGAGATACATGAAGTAAGCTGGGGCATTGGTTAACCCAAAGGACATGACCGTGCACTCGTACAGGCCATATCTGGTTACGAATGCCGTCTTCGGAATATCTTGGGGTCTGATCTTAAGTTGGTAGTACCCAGATCTGAGGTCGATCTTGGAGAACACCCTGGCTCCGCTGAGCTGATCAAATAGGTCTTCGATCTTGGGAAGTGGGTATTTGTTCTTGATTGTAACTTCATTGAGGGAACGGTAGTCAATGCATAAGCGGATGGTACCGTCTCTCTTTGCCACAAACAGAACAGGTGATCCCCAAGGGGAGGCACTTGGGCGGATAAATCCCTTCCTCAGCTGCTCTTCCAGCTGCTTGTTCAACTCGGCTAATTCTTCCGTCCCCATTCTATAAGGCTTCTTATAGATGGGTCCTGCTCCGGGCACGAGCTCGATGATGAACTCAATGTCACGGTCAGGGGGCATTCCCGATAGTTCATCCGGAAAGACATCAGGATACTGGCATACCACCGGTACTTGCTCTAGCCCGACTTCAGATAGACAGTTGACTTGAACGGCTTGAGCGGAAGAGGAGTTGGAAGCAAACTTGACTTCGACTCCTTGGTCATTGGTCACAGTGACTGTCCGATTGGCACAGTCTAACAAGCCTTGGTGCTTGCTGAGCCAATTCATGCCTAGGATCACATCCAAGCCTTGTGATCTCAGGACGATGAGGTCTGCTAGGAAATCTACACCGTTAATGGTAATACTGACTCCATTACAGCCTATCCTGGCTCTCATCTCTGCTCTGGGGGTTTGTACCACCATGGGGTTATTCAGGGGTGTAGGGGTCATGCCACTTTTTAATGCAAATCTTTGAGTGACAAATGAATGCATTGCTCCAGAATCAAACAAGACAGTTGCAGGTGCTGAGTTGACAAGGAACGTACCCAGCACGACGTCCGGGTCTTCCTGGGCTTCTTCAGCAGTGACGTGATTCACACGCCCCTTCCCATGGTTAGGCGGGTTGCGAGGAGCTGGGTTCCTTGGTGGCATCCCGCGGCCTTGTCCTGGGTTCTGCGCATTGGGGCGCGGGGCATCAGGCTTCTTGTTGGGGCACACCCTTGAGATGTGTCCAGACTGACCACATCCAAAGCAAGTGACTTGGTTTGGATTATTGATCTTGTTGCCACCACTATTATTGGGGTTGAAAGCTGGCCTTGGGTTGGCATACTACTGAGGCTGAAAGTTGGTGCGGGGTGCAGGAGCTCTTGGTTGCTGATAGGTTGGCTTGGCCGGGGCTGACTGCCACGGACGAGGCTTCTGGTTGCTGGAACTTCCCTTGCTGACCATCTTGCGCTTGCGAGTGTCTTCCAGAGCACGCCGCTTTTCTTCAAGCATGAGTGCTTTGTTTACCAGGTCAGGGAAGGTTGGGCAGTCGCACACGACAAGCGAGTATTGCAGAGTCTGGTTGAGGCCTTCCATGAAGCGCTCCCTTTTTGCAGCATCAGTGCTGACATCTTCAGGGGCATACCTTGATAGAACACTGAACTTCTGCATGTACTCCTTGACAGTGCCACTTCCTTGCTTCAGGGCTCGGAACTCACACTTTTTGATAGCCATGATACCAGAAGGAATGTGGGCCTTGCGGAATTCTGCCTTGAAGTTGACCCAAGTGATGTCTTGTTCAGCATGCATGACCTTGAATCCATCCCACCATGCTCTAGCAGTCCCCCCGAGGCAGTGGGCTGCATAAGCCACCTTCTCGCGGTCTTCGGTGCATCCGACTAGTTCCAGCAAGACCTCAATGGTGCGGACCCAGTCGTCTGCATCCAGGGGTTCAGCAGTCTCGATGAAAGTTGGCGGTGCATGCTTTTTGAACTCTGCCAACTCGGAACGTCCATTGCCATTACCCGCCGGCTGGCGGTTGTTGGTGACAGCTTGAGCAATCAACTGAAGGGCTGTGGTGTTGGCTTGGCGTTCCTCTCAGAAAGCTTGGAGAAGCTGAGCCATGTCCATGTTCGGAGGAGGTGGTGGTGGTGGAGCTTGGTCGTTGGTTTGGTTGTGGCCTGCCTCTGACTGAGCGGATGCTCCGGCTTCAGGCTGCTGGGTAGAGGTACCAGTACAAGTTACAACAGGCATCCTGTTGGAGCGGTAAAAGGTCTCATGACTTGGAAGAGGGAAAGCAAGATAGATGGGTGCCTAGTAAGGGGGTGGGTGTGACACTAATCAAATCATGCAAGGGCCGAAAGGCCAAAACACATTCATTAAAAATCCAAACGGGTGATGCAGCCGTTTACATGTTCCCAAAGGAAGAATACGACATACATCCAAACACAACAAAAGCAAACACTAGATGGTTTCATATGAACCATACAAGGACTTGACTGCGCATAGGGGTTACACGACCTATCCTACCGTAGAGGTCACGAACTGGCATATCCGAGTAGTGAATAATGCCTAAGCGGCGGAATGCTCGGTCGCGTATTCCGGCTCCTCAGGGTCTTCCTCCTTGTCTTCATCTGTCTGGGCCCCCTTGTCACTTGAGGGTGTGGGGGAGTGGAGGAGTTGGATACGACGGTGCTTCGTTGGTGGTGCAGGGAAAAGCTTGCGATATTCCCTTGTCGTCATCCGGCATCGCCGAGGTGGTTCTTCATCCTTGGAAGACACATCTTCGGAGGGCCTTCTGCCTCGGTATGCGATAGCGGACTGTCCGGAAGGCGCTCCTTCTTTCTTGAACCTATTTGTCTTCTCTTGAGCTCGACGAAGAAGTGCCTTGGTCTTGTGAAGTTCTTCTTGGAGCTTCATCGATTCCGAGGCCAAGTCTTGTGCCAAGCTGTCGGCACATAGACTAAAGTAGGTCTGGAACCGAAGCGAGAGTCCTTCCTTCAGTGTAGGGGCTAGTGCGCTGCTTTCATCTTCACCTTCCTTCCGGTAAGGCAAGAAGCGAGTTGTCATCTTGGCTGCCATCTCAGGAAGAAGCTCGCGGAGACGGGTTAGTGCCTTGAGTGCAGCAGCCTCGACAGCGAAAGGTAATGTTGCCATCTGGGGCCCCTCAGAGAACCATCTTGTGGGAGGATCGTTTGCCTTCACGATCACTTCCACATGGTATTCCACCTCAGTGTCGCTAACCCAATGCTCAAGGTATGTGAGGATGGGCGCTCGGTGGAACTGACACTCCTGAAGGCTATCCTCGAGAAGCAAAGGAAACCCAATGGTCAGGTGCTCTTCGGGTACAGCGGCCATCTACAAAGGTGGAATAGGAGAGGTTAATAAGCTGATGAAATCTCAGGTTTAGAAAAGGAGAGAGGTTCAGAAGGTTTTTGAAAAGGGTTCTCATCTAACTAACGCCCATGCTAACTAAGGCTTCCTACAGTCAGGATGGCTCTGATACCAGCTCTGTGTGGACCCCGACTTAGAAGTCGAGATCACCGAATGCACGTGTACAGTGATCCCAGAGATCAATGCTCACTGAACACACAGAAGCTGAATAACAAGAGTCTTACATCCATACATACCGTCTTACACAAATTATGTCCATTATGGCCAAGTCTTACATAGATAAAGCCTCACGGGATGAATAGCAAATAACTCAAGTAGCGGAAGTCTTCGATGATAGGTAGAACCCATGCCATCTGCCTTAACCCTACAGGCATTCTGACTGGGATAGCGTCCTAGTTCGCATGTTCGTCTCCAAAGAACTCTTCTTCATATTCCTGTTCCTCCATGCCTAGCCAATTAAATAACCAGTGGCAAGCCAATGAGTACTTTGAATGTACTCGCAAGCAACCCATGATTTGGTTCAAAGTAACAATGCAATTGAACAACATTGAGCAATCTAGCAATGGGCTAGAATAAATATTCTACCATCAAGTATATGCATCAATAACTTCACGTAACCTCGAGGAAAGGTTACCGATATCAACAAGAACACGATTCAACTCATCGAGTCAAGTCACCACCTTGACTCATCACACACACGAACTTTCACCGATGTTGTAAAATTTTGGACAAAGTTTAAGTAGCACCACCCAACTCTCCACGACCGTGGACACGGCTATTCGAATAGTTTTACACTCTGCAGAGGTTGCACACTTTACCCACAAGATCCGGGAAGCTTTCGTGTCACCCACGATCCAGCAGTACCTCAAGTACTCGGGGGAAGCACCTGGTCATTATCTTTCCTTAGACGACACTAACATAGAGTCCACTCGTTGGTACACGGCCCTCGAGTACAAATAATAGATCACGGGACTTGCCCTAATTTCAATGTCACGCGTACCCGAAGGGACCAACGGTGTGTCCGGTGCCCTGTAAAAACAGTCATGGTCGTCTATCCAAGCACGACCCCGTCCCGGGAAAGACCTCAAGTCTTCCCGTCACTAGTAATGCGGGCACCATGTTAATATCGACCTAAGTAATCAATAAAGCCCCGTCCCATAAGGGGTAGAGTGGTTGCACATGTTTGGTTGGGACGATAGACACACATAAATTTAATCCATTATTTCACCCATGCACAAGATTTTTACCGGCACATCACTTCTTCCTCAAGTGATGACCTAACTCAACATCACCCTCGGGCATTAGGGGCACCCGATGGGGTTTATGCAAAGATTTCAACCACGAAAGTTTCATGTCACACATGCATCACTAAGCATCACTACTAACCATTTGCATGACATCTAGCACATAGCAAGATCATGAGTAAGCATGCATCATGTGGTGGTTTCAACTAGGTCACCACCGTCATTTTTATCACTATGCATTCGGAAACAAACGGGTTCCGAAGAACACAAGTGTATCATGGTCAAAGGGCTGTTTGCCTGGATTGGCTTGGTCTTCAAGGTCTTCAAATCCTTCTCCTTCTCCTTCTTCAGCAACTTCGTCAAATACGGGATCTAATCGTCGCAAAATAACAACGGGAAAATAAGACCACAATGAAAACAGAAAAATCAAAGTGCTCAGAAAAATGTCAACTTATTTTTGTTAAATACTAGAGGGAAAACTAAGATGGCAAAAATTCTTAGTTGGAGTTTTGGAGTTGCAGAATGGAATCTAAGGATTTTAGAACAGGAGTTTTATTGCTCAAATTTGAATTTAAATTTGAACAGAACAAAAAAGTTTCATGGATATGTGTGAAAGTGAAACCATTAAATAGGTTGGAATATTACAAGATTTTAGGAGTTGGAATTAATTTATTTGGAAAAATATTCATTTCTGTAAAATTATTTGAAGTTTCACAGAAAAGAATAAAAAGAAATAGCCCTGTGCCACTGGGCCAGAATGGCCACAGTGCACGGCCCAGGGCGAAGAGCCCAGCCGCTCGGGAGCCAGCGCGCGCACGTCAGGATTTTAAACCTGACGGGCGGGGCCTGGCTGTCAGCGACTGCGAGGGGAGAGAGAGGGCGGTGAGGATGACAGGCGAGGCCCGCCTGTCATCTTCAATCTTGCGACCACGGCGACGGCGAGCTCACCGGCGACGATTCCGGGCACGGCGGGGCAAACAGAGGGCAGGGATGGACTCAGCAGCGAGTCGCGGATGTAGTGGTGGTGGTGCGACCCGCCGGGGAGGCCTGGTTCGCCGGCGGCGAGGAGGGACGACGGAGGGTCGTCGGGAAGTTGCTGGCTAGCTCGATTTCGGCAGCTGCAGAGAGGGGGAAGAGAGGGGAAAGCATCAGTGAGGTACAGCGGTGCTAGATCGAGCAAAAGGAGGAGCTGAGAGGGCTCGTACTGCGAGATCGCCGGTTGCCCGACGCGGCGGAGCTCCGGTCGATCCCGAGCACTGAGGCTCTTCGGGGATGAACGAGTGGTACTGGCGTGTTGCTGTGAGTGTGTTGAGGCTGTTGGTGTAGAGTGGAGAGGCTCGGGGGCCCTATTTATAGGGGAGCGGCGAGGTCCCGTGGACCTGTGCGCCGGCGAGCTTCTGCTCGATGCCACACGGCACGGGAGGCGACGGGAGTGTGTCTGTGGCGTTGCTGGACGATCTCCAGGGCGGAGGGAAGAAAGAGGGGGAGCGGGGGACGCTCCAGACAGCGTGCGCGTGTGAGGCCGACAAGTGGAGGCTGCGGGCGGCCAGTGCGCGTGTGAAGGCGGCCACTGGAGGGCGGAGGAGGAGGGGGACAGTGCCGGGGAGGGTCGCAGACGTCGAGGCGCGTTGGTAGGCGCGAGGGGAGAGCTCGAGGTGGTCGGGGGCAGGCGATTGGGCGAAGCTACAGTGCGGGTGCGCACTGTAGCGCGCTCTGGAGCGGCCTTATCGCATGCCATGGCATGCCATTGGCCCTCTGGGCGCGTCCGCCGTGTCTGGGGGGTCCAGGGTGATGCGAGCAACTCGGATGAGGCCTTGGATGCTCTGGAGGTGCAGTGAGAGAGGAGAGAAGCTGGTAACTTGGTGAATTTTGGTTGTCCAGCAAGGTGAACTAGGGTTTTCACCCCTCAATCATGGAGGTGTGGACATGGGGGAGTTACTGGAGGTAGATAGTAACTAGATGAAGCTGTGGTAGAAAGTTGAGGCCAAGGTAAATAGTAAAAGGGGTCAAGATGGTAGTTTTGGTAAAATAGCAGAAGGTGTTTGATCAAGTTTTGGTCAAGCAAATGATTTCCACTTGCCATGACACTTAACAGGATTGAATGTTACATGGAAATAGGGTGTTTCACCAAATTTGGGCTCATTTGAAGAAACTAGCCAATGTAACTTTGGTGAACCCTAAAAATCAACAGAAATGGCTTCATCTTGTTTGAGTCAAGCTAATCATCTCCCCTTGATGCACCACTTGTGTAGTTTCATCATTTGGGGTATTGATCATGCCCACAAAGTTTGAAGCTCCAGGTAAAAAGTTGGTAATGTAAAGTTGTTCAAATTTGCATTTGAATAGAAATGGTTTTGGGGTATTCAGATCAAGTTGCTCTACTCCAATTCTTCTGCCATTTGGTCTAGATGCCTTATTAGGCCATTCTAGCATGTGCACCAAGTTTGAGAGCATTTGGATAAGTTTGGCAATGTAAAGTTGTTCAAACTTCAAATATGGACAGAATGGTTATGAAGGGTTTTGAGGATGTTATCTTGCTTCCCAAGGCACGGGGCTTGGCAAGATAATCAAATATGTCATATATGACATGATAGAATTTCCCTAGAATTTTTGGAGAATATTTCCTTTACAAATATTTCAAAAGCTTGAAATATCCAGAAAGGGTTTTAGAGGGATTAGCCCATTATTTTGAACATGACCATGTGTTGAAACTCTTATATATGGACAATATATGTCCTATGAGTCTCCCTGAAGTTTGGCAAATATTTTTAAAATAGTTAAATATTTTTTCCCTATTAAAGACCATTTCTGGCCTTAAGAAAAAGCTTTTAAATAAAATAGGAAAATAACTTTTAAAATTATACTTTTGTGGTTTCTGGGAGTCCTATGACTACTAGGTCTCAAATATACTTTCTGAAATAATTTTCTCACCCTAAATCAAGCACTTACAGTGCAAACCTCAATTCAAGGATTTTTGGAATACTAAATTTATAAAATATATTTTGGCCAAATTAATTTTGTAGGAAAATACTATACTGTTATATAACACTTAGCATGATCATTGGGCAGAAGTTTTGGGTATGGAGATGAATTCTACAAGAGGTAATAGTTGACTTTAATGAGCACATGAAAAGCATATGAAGAAAAACTCAATTCCAAGTAAAAGCCAAATGATGCCAAAAAAAATTGCTGGTCCAAATTTTCATGCTTCATTGATGCAAATAACATGTTACAAAATGCAGGGTGTGACATATCCGAATACAAATCGTTTTAATATTTTAGCCCAATCGGAGTTACGGTTCTCCAGGAATATAAGAAACAGTGAAAGGACAGAACTGGGAACACAGAGATAGAGAGCGACAGAGAGACATATCCAATCTCGGAGGGGCTCCCGCCCCTCCGCTGCCATGGAGGCCATGGACCAGAGGAGAAACCCTCCTCCCATCTAGGGGGAGGTCAAGGAAGAAGAAGAAGAAGGAGGGATCTCTCTCCCCCTCTCTCCCGGTGGCGCTGAAACGCCGCCGGGGCCATCATCGTGTGACGGCGATCTAGACCAACACCTCCGTCATCTTCACCAAGATCTTCATCACCTTCCCCCATCTATTTACAGTGGCCCATTGTCCCGCAACCCACTGTACCCTCTACTTGAACATGGTGCTTTATGCTTCATATTATTACCCAATGATGTGTTGCCATCCTATGATGTCTGAGTTGATTTTCATTGTCCTATTGGTAATTGGTGAATTGCTATGATTGGTTTAATTTTCTTATGGTTATGTTGCTGTCCTTTGGTGCCCATCATATGAGCGCACGCGTGGATCACACCATAGGGTTAGTTGTATGTTGATAGGACTATGTATTGGAGGGCAAGAGTGCCAGAAGCTTCAACCTAGCATAGAAATTGATGCATACGGTATTGAAGGGGGACCAATATATCTTAATGCTATGGTTGAGTTTTACCTTAATGAACGTTAGTAGTTGCAGATGCTTGTTAATAGTTCCTATCATAAGTGCATAGAATTCCAAGTCGGGGATGACATGCTAGCAGTGGCCTCTCCCACAAAAAACTTGCTATCGGTCTAGTAGCACAGTCAATTGCTTAGGGACAAGTTCGCAACTCCTGTCGGCGTTCTGGGAATGGGTGTACCCAGACTTGCCTGCCTACGGCCCAGAGCGTGGCTCATCCATCGGCCTGGTACGGCCCATCTTCATCATCAATCTACTTAAGACCCTCGTGCGGGGACAAGCATTGCGAGGTGGACGGCGCAAGACCTCCCTTGGGGTGGCCTCACTAGTCTGGCTCCCGAGGAGGTGAGATATCAAGGCAAGGGACACCTCGCGAGGTTCGCGTGACGTGAGCCATGACGACCAAGGCCAGGCTGGTGCCAGCGGGCGCAGGAAGCCAGTTTCCTCTTTGGTGCTAAAGGGGCAAGCGCAGGCGAGGAGTCTCGAGGCGTCAGGCAAAGGTTTCCATATCGGTGCAACGAGACCAAGACCAGCAGGACGGACGGGCGAAGGTCTTCACGGAGCCCAAGACGATGTCACCACCAGAGCCTTTGGCAGGCGAAGACCACCTTTTGTCAGGATAGCCTGTACTAGCTACCCCCCTTCAAACTTGGCCGTTGTGGGATCCCTTCCCGCTCAATATTTGGGAAGAGGACCTGGGCCTCTATAAATAGGACTAGCCACCACCATAGGAGGGAGGATCATTTGGACCACCTTTACACCCATTAGCTCACCGAGCCCAAGAACACCTCTCCCCAGGAGGAAGTTCTTCCCGTGTATTTGTTCATCCTCAGCCTACAAGGCAATCCACCACACCACATTGGAGTAGGGTATTACACCACAATGGTGGCTCGAACCAGTATAAATGCTCGTGTCTCTTGCTCTTCGGGTTTGATGAGCTAGGTCTAGGAATCGGCGCGAGAGCGAACTAGAGCGGGAAGGAGAGATCTTCATGCACACCCCAGTGTTCGAACCTCAAAGGTTTGCCGGAACCCATGATCCGACATTTGGCGTGCCAAGTAGGGGAGTGCCGAAGCTTCCCTTCCGTCGATCCATGCTCCATCGTTCTGCCTATTCCATGGCCGACGCTCGCCGAGCCCATGCTGAGCGTCGAGCCGCCCTCCCTTCCTGCATCACCCAGATGGCTCCCGTTGGTGGACCTCCCCACCGCTCACCATCGCCTGCTACCAACGCCGCCATCGGCCCATCGGGGCACGAGCAACATGCCTCGTCCCGGCACCCCTCCATGCGACGGGACTGACGCACCGCCACCCCGTCGTTGACTCCTACATGCTCGTCGTCCCACGCTCGTCGCGGACGCGCGGATGCGCCGGCTATGTTGCTCATGGCACGCGAGCTCCTGCGTTACTGCCCCGTCGATGACCTCTACGAAGACTGGCTCGACTGCATCGCCGAGCTCATCAGCGCTGCTGGGCGATCTCCTGCACCATCCCTCTTGCTACCTCACCCACCTCCCTCTGCACACGAAGTAGCCCATGAAGCGCCTCCACCACCCCCACATCAAGGCGTCATCCACGATCCAGGTCATGCGGCCCCGCAGCGCGACCCCCCGCGTGGGGCGCCCGTGCATGAAGAAGGAAGTTGCCAAGAGATCCAGCGGCCTCGAGGAGGAGCGCCATCACTCCCTACACTGCCGCGTCGAGACCGTGCGCCCCCTGCCATGGTGGCTCACGGGAACCAACACCAAGCTCCACCTCCGCCACAAGCTCTGGTATCAACAGCAGGCTGCAAGACCCTCGGCCCCGAGCTGCGCAACGTCAACTGACCCGGGAAGTTCAAGCCCGACCTGCCTCCATGCTACGACGGCACCCTCGACCCTCTGAGTTCCTACAGTTCTACGAGCTGAGCATCAGGGCATCCAATGACGACGAGAAGATCATGGCGAACTGGTTCCCCATGGCTCTGAAGGATAGCGCATGCTCGTGGCTCCTGAACCTGCTCGCAGGATCGATCTCCTCCTGGGGTGAGATGCGCGAGTGGTTCATCGCCAATTTCCAGGGTACCCGCGACCGCCCCCCGGCCGCAGGTGACCTGCGGCGCATCAAGCAACAACCAGGAGAAATTCTGTAGAAGTTCATCTAGCGCTTCAACAATGCCCGCGTCAAGATCCCCAAGGTCACAGACGAGGCCATCATCTCAGCATTCTCCGATGGCGTCCGCGATGTCAAGATGAAAGAGGCGCTCGCCATCCACAAAGATCTGTGCACAACCCTGAAGCTGTTCAACCTCGCGACCAAGTGCGCTAAAGCTGAGGAGGGGCGCCTCTCCCTCGTCGAGCTCCCCACCATTGACCCTGAGACAAGAAGGCCAAGGGCAAGGATGTGAAGCGCAAAGGGGTGGCCGTGCTCGTGGCCGAACCAGAGATGAAGCGTGGGCGCGACCACCCGGAGTCATCCAAGAGCAGCCGTCCGTTCTGCGCCTTCCACAACGTGCACAACCACAACACCAACGACTGTCAAGAGCTCAGGGCCATCCGCGAAGGGTGCATCGGCCGACACCCAAGCGCAGCGACCGGGGCTACGGCCGTGGAGGAAGCCGGACCGTGGGGCGCTGGGATGACCGCGGCCCCCTCCAGGAGTGGCGTGATCATCCTCGTGAGGACCGCTGGCACGATCAGCCTAGAGAGGGTGCCTGGAGGGACCAGCCTTGCGAGGACCGTCCTCAGGGCAAGGCCGGCCTCCCTCCGCTGCCACCACCCAGGAGAAATGATGACCATGACGAGGGGGCTGGGGGCTTCCAGGAGCCTTGCGCCATCGCCTGCATCTTGGGCGGTGCGCAGGCCCCAGCCTCTCAGCGCCTCTTCAAGCAGTTCGCCTGAGAAGTAAACGCGGCTCTCCCCAAGCTCGAAGCCACGCACCCACTCAGGTGGTCCAAGTGCACCATCACCTTCAGCTCAGCAGACCAGCTCAAGTGCGCGGCGACTGCCCGCACCCTCCCGATGCTCTGCTCACCCGTCATCAAAAGCTTTCAAGTCACCAAGACCCTCATCGATGGTGGCACAGGGCTCAATGTCATGTCTGTCGAGACGTTCGATAGCATCCAAGTGCCATACGATCAGCTACAGCCACCAAGCCCTTCTTAGGAGTGAATGACAGCTCCACCACCCCGATAGGGAAGGTTCGCCTGCCTGTCACCTTTGGCAAGCGTGAAAACTACCGCACCGAGCTCATCGACTTCAATCTCGCCCACATTCGTCTTCCCTACAACGCCATCCTTGGGTACCCAGCCCTGGCCAAGTTCATGGCAATGACTCACCATGGCTACAACGTTCTCAAGATGCCTGGAAGCGGCGGCGTCAACACAGTTGCATGTGAAGAAAAGGATGCGGTGTGCTCACTCGAGCGCGCTTACCAGGATGCGGCAGTCGAGGATCCATACAATGATGGCGCCATCTACCCTCCTGAGGCCGCCCCCAAGAAGAAGAAGCGGCTGCTGCACCAGGGGCCTCAGGAGAGCAGTGTTACCACCTCAGTGTTGGGGAACGTAGTATTTCAAAAAAATTCCTACGAACGCGCAAGATCTATCTAGGAGAAGCATAGCAACGAGCGGGAGAGTGTGTCTACGTACCCTCGTAGACCAAAAGCGCAAGTGTTTAGTAACGCGATTGATGTAGTGGAACGTCTTCGCGATCTAACCGATCCAAGCACCAACGTACGTCACCTCCCGTTCAGCACACTTTTAGCTCGATGACGTCCCACGAACTCTTGATCCAGTTGAGTGTCGCAGGAGAGTTTCGTCAGCACGACAGCGTGGTGACGGTGATGATGAAGTTACCGGCGTAGGGCTTCGCCTAAGCACTACAATGATATGACCGATGTGTGTAACTGTGGAGGAGGGCACTGCACACGGCTAGGAGCAATTGATGTGTGTCCAAGGGGTGCCCTCCCCATGTATATAAAGGAGAGAGAGGGAGGAGGCGGCCGGCCTAGGAGGGGGCGCGCCAATGGTGGATTCCTACTCCCACTAGGAGTAGGATTCCACCTTTCCTAGTAGGAGTAGGAGAAGAAGGAAGGGGAGGAGAGAAAGAGAAGGAAGGAGGGGGGTGCCGCCCTCTCCCTAGTACAATTTGGACTAGGCTTGGGGGGCACGCGGCCCAGCCGTAGGCAGCCCCCCTCTCTCTCCCCTAAAGCCCACTAAGGCCCATTAACTCGTCGGGGGGTTCCGGCAACCTCCCGGTACTCCGGTATTTATCCGGTGATCCCCGGAACCCTTCCGGTGTCCGAATATAACCTTCCAATATATCAATATTTATGTCTCAACCATTTCGAGACTCCTCGTCATGATCGTGATCACATCCGGGACTCCGAACTACCTTCGGTGCATCAAAACACATAAACTCATAATACCGATCGTCATCGAACGTTAAGCGAGCGGACCCTACGGGTTCGAGAACTATGTAGACATGACCGAGACTCATCTCCGGTCAATAACCAATAGTGGAACCTGGATGCTAATATTGGTTCCCACATATTCTACGATGATCTTTATCGGTCAAACCGCATAACAACATACGTCGTTCCCTTTGTCATCGGCATGTTACTTGCCTGAGATTCGATCGTCGGTATCATCATACGTAGTTCAATCTCGCCACCGGTAAGTCTCTTTACTCGTTCCGTAAAACATCATCTCGTGACTAACTCATTAGTCGTTTACTTGCAAGCTTGTCACGACATGTATTACCGAGAGGGCCTGGAGAAACCTCTCCACACTCGGAATGACAAATCCTATTCTCGATCTATGCCAACACCACAAACACCTTCGGAGACACCTGTAGAGCATCTTTACAATCACCCAGTTACGTTGGGACGTTTGATACCACACAAGGTGTTCCTCCGGTATTCGGGAGTTGCATAATCTCATAGTCACAGGAACATGTATAAGTCATGAAGAAAGCAATAGCAGAAAAACTAAACGATCATATTGCTAAGCTAACGGATGGGTCTTGTCCATCACATCATTCTCCTAATGATGTGATCCCGTTGATCAAATGAAAACTCATGTCTATGGATAGGAAACATAACCATCTTTGATTAATGAGCTAGTCTAGTAGAGGCATACTAGGGACACTTTGTTTCATCTATGTATTCACACATGTATCAAGTTTCCGGTTAATACAATTCTAGCAGGAATAAAAGACATTTACCATGATGTATAAGGAGATATAAATAACAACTTTATTATTGCCTATAGGGCATATTTCCTTTAGTCTCCCACTTGCACTAGAGTCAATAATCTAGATTACATAGTAATGATTCAAACACCCATGGAGTCTTGGTGTTGATCATGTTTTGCTCGTGGAAGAGGCTTAGTAAATTATTATGCGACATTCACATCCGTATGTATCTTGCAAATTTCTATGTCTCCCTCCTTGACTTGATCATGGATCGAATTGAAGCGTCTCTTGATGTGCTTGGTTCTCTTGTGAAACCTGGATTCCTTTGCCAAGGCTACTGCTCCAGTGTTGTCACAAAAGATTTTCATTGGACCCATTGCACTTGGTATTACACCTAGATCGGATATGAACTTCTTCATCCAGACTCCTTCATTTGCTGCTTCCGGAGCAGCTATGTACTCCGCATCACACGTAGATCCCGCCATGACGCTCTGCTTGGAACTGCACCAACTGAGAGCTCCACCGTTTGACAAATATACATATCTGGTTTGTGACTTAGAGTCATCCGGAGCAGTGTCAAAGCTTGAATCGACGTAACCGTTTATGACGAGCTCTTTGTCACCTCCATAAACGAGAAACATATCCTTTGTCCTTTTCAGGTACTTCAGGATGTTCTTGACCGCTGTCTAGTGATCCACTCCTGGATTACTTTGTTACCTCCCTACTAAACTTATAGGAAGGCACACATCAGGTCTGGTATACAACATTGCATACATGATAGATCCTATGGCTGAGGCATAGGGAATGACTTTCATTTTCTCTCTATCTTCTGTAGTGGTCGGGCATGGAGTCTTACTCAACTTCACACCTTGTAACACAGGCAAGAACCCTTTCTTTGACTGATCCATTTGAACTTCTTCAAAACTTTATCAAGGTATGAGCTCTGTGAAAGTCCAGTTAAGCGTCTTGATCTATCTCTATAGATCTTGATGCCCAATATATAAGCAGCTTCACCGAGGTCTTTCATTGAAAAATTCTTATTCAAGTATCCTTTTATGCCATCCAGAAATTCTATAACATTTCCAATTAACAATATGTCATCCACATATAATATCAAAAATGCTGCAGAGCTCCCACTCACTTTCTTGTAAATACAGGCTTCTCCAAAAGTCTGTATAAAACCATATGCTTTGATCACCTCATCAAAGCATATATTCCAACTCTGAGATGCTTGCACCAGTCCATAGATGGATCGCTGGAGCTTGCACACTTCGTTAGCACCTTTAGGACCGACAAAACCTTCTGGTTGCATCATATACAACTCCTCTTTGAGGTATCCATTAAGGAATGCAATTTTGACATCCATTTGCCAGATTTTATAATCATAAAATGCGGCAATTGCTAACATGATTCGGACAGACTTAAGCATCGCTACGGGTAAGAAAGTCTCATCATAGTCAACTCCTTGAACTTGTCGAAAACCTTTCGCAACAAGTCGAGCTTTGTAGACAGTAACATTACCATCAGCGTCGATCTTCCTCTTAAAGATCCATTTATTTTCAATGGCTTGCCGATCATCGAGCAAGTCAACCAAAGTCCACACTTTGTTCTCATACATGGATCCTATCTCAGATTTCATCCCCTCAAGCCATTTTGCAGAATCTGGGCTCATCATCGCTTCCTCATAGTTCGTAGGTTCATCATGGTCTAGTAACATGACTAATAGAACATGATTATCGTACCTCTCTGGTGCGGAACGTGCTCTGGTTCACCTACGAGGTTCAGTAGTGTCGGTGTACTAAGATAAGGGTACCTTAGTACCCCAACTTGTGCACGGGCAGTAGCAGCTTCCCGTGGCAGGGCTTACCACGTGCTTGCCGGAGACCTTTCTGGTCCCTATGAAGCCATTCAAGAACAAAGTATACAAGACAGAAGATCAAGGCCCCGGCAAGAGGAGCCTGCCGGGAAGGCCGCACCAGGCTCAAGGTTATCACTTTAGCACAAGACCCTGGCAAGAGGGGCTTGCCAGGAAGGCCAAGGAACACATACCTCAAGAGATACCTCGGCGCATCTTGCGCCCCGACAGGACCCGGAGAGCGACAAGCTTCCGGGCCCGGCAAGATCACTACCCCGGCAAGGTGCTTGCCGGGGAGACCTACGCTGTGTGCCCGCACTCCAGCTCATCGGCCCACGCGTCGCCCTGGGGCCCTTCCAGGGGCACGTGGCAGATGGATGTGCAGCTTGGGGCACACGGTGGCAAGCCACGGTGACGAGGCTACCGCCGTGGCGAACGGAGAAGCATGGGCGGACGCTTTTGGGGCCGACGGCGACGGGCATTTAAGGCCCTTGTCCCCCACTGTCAAAGTTAGGTGAAGAACACTGTTCATATACTGTTCACGCACTGTTACAACTACCACCAAAATTACACTTTTACCCTCCTCTACGTTGACACCTGTCGGTGACCCCTTTGGTCTATAAAAGGAGGCCCATGCACAACGTAGAGGAGGTTCGGTTCGAAACCTAGACAACTCTCTCGCTCGGTGTAGCTAGTACTGTAGCTCTTCAAGCTCCTGAGCTCAAGAACTCAATACAACCTAAGGCAGGAGTAGGGTTTTACGCGTCCTCGCGGCCCGAACCTGGGTAAAACTGCCCGCGTGCGCTCCTCGATCTGCTCTCCGTGCTCCCTCCGCTCCCTTACCGCAACGTAGAAGGGGCTCCGGTCCCATAGGTGCTCGTGGGAGGAAAGTTTCCCCCGACAAGTAGTAACTTGATGTGAAGTTTCATGATCATCATCATTAGCTTCCTCGCTGATTGGTGTAGGAATCACTCAAACTAGTTTCTGTGATGTACTACTTTCCAATTCGGGAGAAGGTACAATTACCTCATCAAGTTCCACTTTCCTCCCACTCACTTCTTTCGAGAGAAACTCCTTCTCTAGAAAGGATCCATTCTTAGCAATGAATATCTTGCCTTGAGATCTATGATAGAAGGTGTACCCAACAGTTTCCTTTGGGTATCCTATGAAGACACATCTCTTTGACTTGGGTTCGAGCTTATCAGGTTGAAGCTTTTGCACATAAGCATCGTAACCCCAAACTTTAGGAAATGACAACTTAGGTTTCTTGCTAAACCACAGTTCATACGGTGTCATCTCAACTGATTTAGATGGTGCCCTATTTAACGTGAATGTAGCTGTCTCTAATGCATAACCCCAGAACGATAGTGGTAAATCGGTAAGAGACATCATAGATCGCACCATATCTAATAAAGTACGGTTATGACGTTTGGACACACCATTTTCTGTGGTGTTCCAGGTGGCGTGAGCTGTGAAACTATTCCACATTGTTTCAAATGAAGACCAAACTCATAACTTAAATATTTGCCTCCGCGATCAGATCGTAGAAACTTTATTTTCTTGTTACGATGATTCTCTACTTCACTCTGATATTCTAAACTTTTCAAATGTTTCAGACTTGTGTTTCATCAAGTAGATATACCCATATCTGCTCAAATCATCAGTGGAGGTGAGAAAATAACGATACCCGCCGCGAGCCTCAACACTCATCGGTCCGCATACATCAGTATGTATGATTTCCAACAAATCAGTTGCTCGCTCCATGGTTCCAGAGAACGGAGTTTCAGTAGTCTTGGCCATGAGGCATTGTTCACAAGCAAGTGACTCATAATCAAGTGATTCCAAAAGTCCACCAGCATGGAGTTTCTTTATGCGCTTTACACCAATATGACCTAAACGGAAGTGCCACAAATAAGTTGCACTATCATTATCAACTTTGCATCTTTTGGCTTCAATATTATGAATATGTGTATCACTACGATCGAGATCCAACAAGAATAGACCACTCCTCAAGGGTGCATGACCATAAAAGATATTACTCATATAAATAGAACAACCATTATTCTCTGATTTAAATGAATAACCATCTCGCAATAAACAAGATCCAGATATAATGTTCATGCTCAATGCTGGCACCAAATAAAAATTATTTAGGTCTAAAACTAATCCCGAAGGTAGATGTAGAGGTAGCGTGCTGACGACGATCACATCGATTTTGGAACCATTTCCCACGCGCATCATCACCTCACCCTTAGCTAATCTTCGTTTAATCCATAGCCTCGGTTTCGAGTTACAAATATTAGCAACCAAACTAGTATCAAATACCCAGGTGCTACTACGAGTATTAGTAAGGTACACATCAATAACATGTATATCAAATATACTTTTGTTCACTTTGCCATCCTTCTTATCCGCCAAATACTTGGGGTAGTTCCGCTTCCAGTGTCCAGTCCCTTTGTAGTAGAAGCACTCAGTTTCAGGCCTGGCTCCAAAATTGGGTTTCTTCGCGGGATTAGCATCTGGCTTGCTATTCTTCTTGAAGTCCCCCTTCCTTCCCTTTCCCTTTTTCTTGAAACTAGTGGTCTTGTTAACCATCAACACTTGTTGCTCCTTTTTGATTTCTACCTCCGCAGCTTTGAGCAGAGCGAAGAGCTCGGGAATTGTCTTATGCATCCCTTGCAAATTATAGTTCATCACGAAGCCTTTATAGCTTGGTGGCAGTGATTGAAGAACTCTATCAATAACACTATCTTCGTCAACTTTGCAGCCAAGTTGATTCATGTGATTGTAGTACCCAGACATTCCGAGCAAGTGTTCACTAATAGAATCGTTCTCCTCCATCTTGCAGCTATAGAACTTATTAGAGACTTCATATCTCTCAATTCGGGAATTTGCTTGAAATATTAACTTCAACTCTTGGAACATCTCATATGCTACATGACGTGCAAAACGTCTTCGAAGTCCCGATTCTAAGCCGTAAAGCATGGCACGCTGAACTATCGAGTAGTCATCAGAACGAGCTTGCCAGACGTTCATAACGTCCGGAGTTGCTCCTGCAGTAGGCCTGTCACCTAGCGGTGCTTCCAGGACATAATTCTTCTGTGCAGTAGTGAGGATAATCCTCAAGTTACGGACCCAGTTTGTGTAGTTGCTACCATCATCTTTCAACTTAGCTTTCTCCAGGAACGCATTAAAATTCAAGGGAACGGTAGCATGTGCCATTGATCTACAACAACATAGATATGCAAAAACTATCAGGACTAAGTTCATGATAAATTTAAAGTTCAATTAATCATATTATGAAAGAACTCCCACTTAGATAGACATCCCTCTAGTCATCTAAATGATCACATGATCCAAATCAACTAAACCATGTCCGATCATCACGTGAGATGGAGTAGTTTTCAATGGTGAACATCTTATGTTGATCATATCTACTATATGATTCACGATCGGCCTTTCGGTCTCCAGTGTTCCGAGGCCAAGTCTGTACATGCTAGGCTCGTCAAGTTTAACCCGAGTATTCTGCATGTGCAAAACTGTCTTACACCCGTTGTATTTGAACATAGAGCTTATCACACCCGATCATCACGTGGTGTCTTGGCACGGCGAACTTTCGCAACATTGCATACTCAGGGAGAACACTTGTACCTTGAAATTTTGTAAGGGATCATCTTATAATGCTATGGCCGTACTAAGCAAAATAAGAAACATAATAAGATAAACATCACATGCAATCAAAATATGTGACATGATATGGCCATCATCATCTTGTGCTTTTGATCTCCATCTCCAAACATCGTCATGATCTCCATTGTCACCGGCTTGACACCATGATCTTCATCGTAGCGTCGTGGTCGTCTCGCCAACTATTTCTACTACTACTATCGCTAACTCATAGTGATAAAGTAAAGCAATTACACGGCCTACGCAATTCATACAATAAAGAGACAACCATAAGGCTCCTGCCGGTTGCCGATAATTTACAAAACATGATCATCTCATACAATAACGTATAACTCATCATGTCTTGACCATATCACATCACAACATGCCCTGCAAAAACAAGTTAGACGCCCTCTACTTTGTTGTTGCAAGTTTTACGTGGCTGCTACGGGCTTAGCAAGAACCGTTCTTACCTACGCATACAAAACCACAATGATTTTTTTGTCAAGTTTGCTGTTTTAACCTTCACAAGGACCGGGCGTAGTCACACTCGATTCAACTAAAGTGAGAGAGACAGACACTTGCTGGTCACCTTTAAGCAACGAGTGCTCGTAACGGTGAAACCAGCCTCGCGTAAGCATACGCGTAATGTCGGTCCGGGCCGCTTCATCTCACAATACCGCCGAATCAAAGTATGACATGCTGGTAAGAAGTATGACTATTATTGCCCATAACTCATTGTGTTATACTCGTGCATATCATCTATGCAGAGACCTGGCTCATGATGCCACTGTTGGGCAACGCAGTATTTCCAAAGAATTCCTACAAACACGCAAGATCTATCTAGGAGAAGCATAGCAACGAGTGGGAGAGTGTGTCTATGTACCCTCGTAGACCGAAAGCGAAAGCGTTTAGTAACGTGGTTGATGTAGTCGAACGTCTTCGCGATCCAATCGATCCAAGCATCGAACGTACGGCACCTCCGCAATTAGCACATATTTAGCTCGATGACATCCCACAAACTCTTGATCCAGTTGAGTGTCACAGGAGAGTTTCGTCAGCACGATGACGTGGTGACGATGATGATGAAGTTACCGGCGTAGGGCTTCGCCTAAGCACTTCAACGATATGACCGAGGTGTGTAACTGTGGAGGGGGGCACCGCACACGGCTAAGAACAATTCATGTGTGTCCAAGGGGTGCCCTCCCCACGTATATAAAGGAGGGAGAGGGAGGAGGCGGCCAGCCTAGGAGGGGGCGCGCCAAGGGTGGAGTCCTACTCCCACTAGGAGTAGGATTCCACCTTTCCTAGTAGGAGTAGGAGAAGAAGGAAGGGGAGGAGAGAAAGAGAAGGAAGGAGGGGGCACCGCCCCTCCCCCTAGTCCAATTCGGACTAGGCTTGGGGGGCGCCCGGCCCAGCCATAGGCAGCCCCTCTCTCTCCCCCTAAAGCCCACTAAGGCCCATTAACTCCCCTCGTGGTTCCGGCAACCTCCCGGTACTCCGGTATTTATCCGGTGAGCCCCAGAACCGCTCTAGTGTCCGAATATAACCTTCCAATATATCAATCTTTATGCCTCGACCATTTCAAGACTCCTTGTCATGTCCGTGATCACATCCGGGACTCCGAACTACCTTCGGTGCATCAAAACACATAAACTCATAATACCGATCGTCATCGAACGTTAAGCGAGCGGACCCTACGGGTTCGAGAACAATGTAGACATGACCGAGACTCATCTCCGGTCAATAACCAATAGCGGAACCTGGATGCTCATATTGGTTCCCACATATTCTACGATGATCTTTATCGGTCAAACCGCATAACAACATACGTCGTTCCCTTTGTCATTGGCATGTTACTTGCCCGAGATTTGATCGTCGGTATCATCATACCTAGTTCAATATCGTCATCGGAAAGTCTCTTTACTCGTTCCATAAAACATCATCTCGTGAATAAATCATTAGTCGTTTGCTTGCAAGGCTTGTTACGATGTGTATTACCGAGAGGGCCCAGAGGTACCTCTCCGACACTCGGAGTGACAAATCCTATTCTCGATCTATGCCAACACCAGAAACACCTTCGGAGACACCTGTAGAGCATCTTTATAATCACCCAGTTACGTTGTGATGTTTGATAGCACACAAGGTGTTCCTCCGGTATTTGGGAGTTGCATAATCTCATAGTCACATGAACATGTATAAGTCATGAAGAAAGCAATTGTAGAAAAACTAAATGATCATATTGCTAAGCTAATGTCACACCCTGCATTTTGTAACATGTTATTTGCATCAATGAAGCATGAAAATTTGGACCAACAAATTTTTTTGGCATCATTTGGCTTTTATTTGGAATTGAGTTTTTCCATCGTGTGCTTTTTATGTCCTCATTAAAGTCAACTATTACCTCATGTAGAATTCATCTCCATACCCAAAACTTCTGCCCAATGATCATGCCAAGTGTTATATAGCAGTATAGTATTTTCTTACAAAATTAATTTGGCCCAAATGTATTTTTTAAATTTAGTATTCCAAAAACCCCTGAATTAAGGTTTGCACTGCAAGTGCTTGATTTAGGGTGAGAAAATTATTTCAAAAAGTATATTTGAGACCTAGTAGTCATTGGACTCCCAGAAACGAGAAAAATATAATTTTAAAAGTTATTCTCCTATTTTATTTAAAAGCTTTTTCTTAAGGCCAGAAATGGTCTTTAATAGGGAAAAATTATTTAAGTATTTCAAAAATATTTGCCAAAATTCAGGGAGACTCAAGGGACATATATTGTCCATATATAAGAGTTTCAACACTTGGTCATGTTCAAAATAATGGTCTAATCTCTCCAAAACCCTTTCTGGATATTTCAAGCTTTTGAAATATTTACAAAGGAAGTATTCTCCAAAAATTCTAGGAAAATTCTATTATGTCACATATGGCATATATGATGATCTTGCCAAGTCCCATGCCTTGGGAAGCAAGAAAACATCCCCAAAACCCTTCAAAATCATTCTGTCCATATTTGAAGTTTGAGCAACTTTACATTGCCAAACTTGTCCAAATGCTCTTAAACTTGGTGCACATGTTAGAATGGCCTAATAAGGCATCTAGACCAAATGGCACAAGATTTGGAGTAGAGCAACATGATCATAATACCCCAAAACCCTTTCTGTTCAAATGTAAATTTGAACAACTTTACATTACCAACTTTTTACCTGGTGCTTCAAACTTTGTGGGCATGATCATAACCCCAAATGATGAAACTACACCAAGTGGTGCATCAAGGGGAGATGATTAGCTTGACTCAAACAAGATGAAGCCATTTTTGTTGATTTCTAGGGTTCACCAAAGTTACATTGGCTAGTTTCTTCAAATGAGCCTAAATTTGGTGAAACACCCTATTTTCTTTAACATTCAATCCTGTTAAGTGTCATGGCAAGTGGAGATCATTTGCTTTATCAAAACTTGATCAAACACCTTCTGCGGTTTTACCAAAACTACCATCTTGGTCACTTTTACTATTTACCTTGGCCTCAACTTTCTACCACAGCTTCATCTAGTTACTATCTACCTCCAGTAACTCCCCCATGTCTCCAGCTCCATGATTGAAGGGTAAAAACCCTAGTTCACCCTGCTGGACATCCATTTTCTACCAAGTCACCAGCTTCTCTTCTCTATCACAGCATCTCCAGAGCATCCAAAGCTACAAACGAACTGCTTGCATCACCCTGGACCCCCCAGACACGATGGACGCGCCCAGAGGGCCAATGGCATGCCATGGCATGCAATTAGGCCGTTCCAGAGCGCGCTACAGTGCGCCCCCGCACTGTAGCTTCGCCCAATCCAGCGCAGCCAATAGCCTCGAGCTCTCCCCTCACGCCTCCCAACGGGCCTCGACGTCCGCAGCCTCCACCGGTGCTGTCCCCCTCCTCTCTCTCCCTCCAGTGACCGCCTTCACCCGCGCGCCAGTTGCCCGCGACCTCCACTCGTCGGGCTCACACGCGCGCGCTGCCTGGAGCATCCCCCGCTCCTCCTCTCCCCTCTACTAAGCATGGAACACGTCCAAGATCCTCCCCGGCTCGATCACAGGCACCAGAACAGCCTCTGGCCTCGCCTGCAACCTCGCCGGCGCACGAGTCCACGGTGGACCGTGGGCGCGGCTATATAAGCCCCCCCCCCCCCGAGCTCCCCACTCAGCACCAGCGGCCTCAACACACTCACAGCAACACGCCAGCACCACTCGTTCATCCCCGAAGAGCCCCAGTGCTCAGGATCGACCGGAGCTCCGCTGCGTCGGGCCACCGGCGATCTGGCAGTACAGGCCTCCTCCGCCCTTCCTTTTGCCCGATTTGGAACCACCACACACAACTGATACTTTCCCCTCGCTTTCCCCTCCCTGTAGCAGTCGGAATCGGCCGGAGCGACGACCTCCCGAAGCTCCTCCGCCGTCCCACCTCGCCGCCGGTGAACCAGGCCTCCCCGGCGAGTCGCACCACCACCACTGCAACCGCGACTCGTTGCTGAGTCCATCCCTGCCCTCCGTTTGCCTCGTCGTGGCCCTATCGACGCCGGTGAGCTCGCCGTCGCCGTGGCCGAGAGGTTGAAGATGACACGCGGGCCCCGCATGTCATCCTCACCTCTCTCTCTCTCCCCTCGCAGCCGCTGACCGCTGGGCCCCGCCCGTCAGGTTTAAAACCCTAACGTGCGCGCGCTGGCGCCCGAGCGGCTGGGCTGGATGCCCTGGGCCGTGCACTGTGGCCGCTCTGGCCCAGTGGCACAGTGCCATTTCTTTTTATACTTTCTGTAAATAATTCAATTAATTTTACAGAAATGAATATTTGTCCAAATAAATTAATTCCAACTCCTAAATTCTTGTAATATTCCAACCTATTTAATGGTGTCACATTCACACATATCTATGAAACTTTTATGTTCTGTTCAAATTTAAATTCAAATTTGAGCAATAAAACTCATGTTCAAAAATCCCTAGATTCCATTCTGTAACTCCAAAACTCCAACTAATAATTTTCTCCATCTTAGTTTTCTCTCTAGTATTTAACAAAAATAAGTTGACATTTTTCTGAGCACTTTGATTTCTCTGTTTTCATTATGGTCTTATTTTTCCGTTGTTATCTTGCGACGATTAGATCCCGTATTTGACGAAGTTGCTGAAGAAGGAGAAGGAGAAGGATTAGAAGACTTTGAAGACCAAGCCAATCCAGGCAAGCAGCCCTTTGACCATGATACAATTGTGTTTTTGGAACCCGTTTGTCTCCGAATGCATAGTGATAGAATGACGGTGGTGATCTAGTTGAAACCACCACATGATGCATGCTTACTCATGATCTTGCTATGTGCTAGATGTCATGCAAATGGTTAGTAGTGATGCTTAGTGATGCATGTGTGACATGAAACCTTTGTGGTTGAAATATTTGCATAAACCCCATCGGGTGCCCCTAATGCCCGAGGGTGATGTTGAGTTAGGTCATCACTTGAGGAAGAAGTGATGTGCCGGTAAAATCTTGTGCATGGGTGAAATAATGGATTAGATTTATGTGTGACTACCGTCCCAACCAAACATGTGCAACCACTCTACCCCTTATGGGACGGGGCTTTATTGAATACTTAGGTCGATACTAGCATGGTGCCCGCATTACTAGTGACGGGAAGACTTGAGGTCTTTCCCGGGACGGGGTCGTGCTTGGATAGACGGCCATGACTGTTTTTACAGGGCACCGGACACACCGTTGGTCCCTTCGGGTACGCGTGACATTGAAAGTAGGGCAAGTCCCATGATCTATTGTTTGTAATCGTGGGCCGTGTACCAACGAGTGGACTCTATGTTAGTGTCATCTAAGGAAAGATAATGACCGGGTGCTTCCCCCGAGTACTTGAGGTACTGCGGGATCGTGGGTGACACGAAAGCTTCCCGGATCTTGTGGGTAAAGTACGCAACCTCTGCAGAGTGTAAAACTATTCGAATAGCCGTGTCCACGGTCATGACTATGTCCAGAATTTTACCGCATCGATGAAAGTATGTGTGTGATGAGTCAAGGTGGTGACTTGACTCGATGAGTTGAATCATATTCATGTTGATATCGGTAACCTGTTTTCAGGGTTACGTGAACTCATTGATGCATACACTTGACGGTAGAATATTTATTCTAGCCCATTGCTAGATTGCTCAGTATTGTTCAAGTGCATTGTTACTTTGAACCACATCATGGGTTGCTTGTGAGTACATTCAAAGTACTCATTGGCTTGCCACTAGTTATTTAATTGGCCAGGCATGGAGGAACAGGAATATGATGAAGAGTTCTTTGGAGACGAACATGCGAACTAGGATGCTATCCCAGTCAGAATGCCTGTAGGGTTAAGGAAGATGGCATGGGTTCTACCTATATTCAAAGACATCCGCTATTTGAGTTATTTGCTATTCAGCCCGTGAGGCTTTATCTATGTAAGACTTGGCCATAATGGCCATAATTTGTGTAAGACGATATGTATGGATGTAAGACTCTTGTTATTCAGCTTCTGTGTGTTCAGTGAGCATTGATCTCTGGGATCACTGTACACGTGCATTCGGTGATCTCGACTTCTAAGTCGGGGTCCCCACAGAGCTGGTATCAGAGCCATCCTGACTGTAGGAAGCCTTAGTTAGCATGGGCGTTAGTTAGATGAGACCCCTTTTCAAAAACCATCTCAACCTCTCTTCTTTTCTAAACCTGAGATTTCATCAGCTTATTAACCCCTCCTATTCCACCTTTGTAGATGGCTGCTGTACCCGAAGAGCACCTAACCACTGGGTTTCCCTTGCTTCTCGAGGATAGCCTCTAGGAGTGTCAGTTCCACCGAGCGCCCATCCTCACCTACCTTGAGCATTGGGTTAGCGACACTGAGGTGGAGTACCATGTGGAAGTGATCGTGAAGGCAAACGATCCTCCCACAAGTTGGTTCTTCGAGGGACCCCAGATGGCAACACTACCACTCGCTGTCGAGGCTGCTGCACTCAAGGCACTAACCCGTCTCCGTGAGTTTCTTCCGGAGATGGCAGCCAAGATGACAACCCGCTTCTTACCTTACCGGAAGGAAGGTGAAGATGAAAGCAGCGCACTAGCCCCTCCACTGAAGGAAGGACTCTCGCTTCGATTCCAGACCTACTTTAGTCTATGTGCCGACAGCTTGGCACAAGACTTGGCCGCCGAATCAATGAAGCTTCGAGAAGAACTTCACAAGACCAAGGCACTTCTTCGCCGAGCTCAAGAGAAGACAAATAGGATCAAGAAGGAAGGAGCACCTTCCGGACAGTCCGCTATCGCATACCGAGGCGGAAGGCCCTCCGAAGATGTATCTTCCAAGAATGAAGAACCACCTCGGCGACGCCGGATGACGGGAAGGGAATATCACAAGCTATTCCCTGCACCACCGACGAAGCACCGTCGTATCCAACTCCTCCACTCCCCACACCCTCAAGTGACAAGGGGGCCCAGACAGATGAAGACAAGGAGGAAGACCCAGAAGAGCCGGAATACGTGACCGAGAATTCCGCCGCTTAGGCATTATTGCTACTCGGATATGCCAGTTGTGACCTCTTCGGTAGGATAGGTCGTGTAACCCATATGCATAGTCGAGTCCTTGTATGGTTCATATGAAACCATCTAGTGTTGCTTTTGTTGTGTTTGGATGTATGTCGTATATTTCCTTTGGGAACATGTAAACGACTACATCACCCATTTGGGTTTTAATGAAAGTGTTTTGGCCTTTCGGCCTTTGCATGATTTGATTAGTGTCACACCCATCCCCTTACTAGGCACCCATCTATCTTGCTTTCCCTCTTCCAAGTCATGAGACCTTTTACCGCTCCAACAGGATGCCTGTTGTAACTCGTACTGGTACCTCTACCCAGCAGCCTGAAGCCGGAGCATCCGCTTAGTCAGAGGCAGGCCACGACCAAACCAGCGACCAAGCTCCACCACCACCACCTCCTCTGAACATGGACCTGGCTCAGCTTCTCCAAGCTTTCTGAGAGGAACACCAAGCCAACACCGCAGCCCTCCAGTTGATTGCTCAAGCTGTCACCAACAACCGCCAGCCGGCAGGGAATGGCAATGGACGTTCCACGTTGGCAGAGTTCAAGAAGCATGCACCGCCAACCTTTATCGAGACCGCTGAACCCCTGGATGCAGACGACTGGGTCCGCACCATTGAGGACATACTGGCACTAGTCGGATGCACCGAAGACCGCGAGAAGGTGGCTTATGCAGCCCACTGCCTCAGGGGGACTGCTAGAGCTTGGTGGGATGGATTCAAGGTCATGCATGCTGAACAAGACATCACTTGGGTCAACTTCAAGGAAGAATTCCGCAAGGCCCACATTCCTTCCGGAATCATGGCTATCAAAAAGCGTGAGTTTCGAGCCCTGAAGCAAGGAAGTGGCACTGTCAAGGAGTACATGCAGAAGTTCAGTGTTCTGTCAAGGTATGCCCCTGAAGATGTCAGCACTGATGCTGCAAAAAGGGAGCGCTTCATGGAAGGCCTCAATCAGACTCTGTAGTATTCGCTTGTCGTGTGCGACTGCCCAACCTTCCCTGACCTGGTGAACAAAGAACTTATGCTTGAAGACAAGCGGCGTGCTTTGGAAGACACTCGCAAGCGCAAGATGGTCAGCAAGGGAAGTTCCAGCAACCAGAAGCCTCGTCCGTGGCAGTCAGCCCCGGCCAAGCCAACCTATCAGCAACCAAGAGCTCCTGCACCTCGCACCAACTTTCAGCCTCAGCAGTATGCCAACCCAAGGCCAGCTTTCAACCCCAATAACAGTGGTGGCAACAAGATCAACAATCCAAACCAAGTCACTTGCTTTGGATGTGGTCAGTCAGGACACATCTCAAGGGTGTGCCCCAACAAGAAGCCAGATGCCCCGCGCCCCAATGCATAGAACCAAGGACAAGGCCGCGGGATGCCACCAAGGAACCCAGCTCCTCGCAACCCGTCTAACCATGGGAAGGGGCATGTGAATCACGTCACTGCTGAAGAAGCCCAGGAAGACCCGGACGTCGTACTAGGTACGTTCCTCGTCAGCTCAGCACCTGCAACTGTCTTGTTTGATTCTGGAGCAACGCATTCTTTTGTCACTCAAAGATTTGCATTAAAAAGTGGCATGACCCCTACACCCCTGAATAACCCTATGGTGGTACAAACCCACGGAGCAGAGATGAGAGCCAAAATAGTCTGTAAGGGAGTCAGTATTACCATTAACGGTGTAGATTTCCTAGCAGACCTCATCGTCCTGAGATCACAAGGCTTGGATGTGATCCTAGGCATGAATTGGCTCAGCAAGCACCAAGGCTTATTAGACTGTGCCAATCGGACAGTCACTGTGACCAATGACCAATGAGTCAAAGTCAAGTTTGCTTCCAACTCCTCTTCCGCTCAAGCCGCTCGAGTCAACTGTCTGTCTGAAGTTGGGCTAGAGCAAGTACCGGTGGTATGCGAGTATCTTGATGTCTTTCCGGATGAACTACCGGGAATGCCCCCTGACCGTGACATTGAGTTCATCATCGAGCTCGTGCCCGGACAGGACCCATCTATAAGAAGCCTTATAGAATGGGGACGGAAGAATTAGCCGAGTTGAAGAAGCAACTGGAAGAGCAGCTGAGGAAGGGATTTATCCGCCCAAGTGCCTCCCCTTGGGGATCACCGGTTCTGTTTGTGGCAAAGAGAGACGGTACCATCCGCTTATGCATTGACTACCGTTCCCTTAATGAAGTTACAACCAAGAACAAATACCCACTTCCCAAGATTGAAGACCTGTTTGATCAGCTCAGCGGAGCCAAGGTGTTCTCCAAGATCGACCTCAGATCTGGGTACTACCAGCTGAAGATCAGACCCCAAGATATTCCGAAGACGGCATTCTTAACCAGATATGGCATGTACGAGTGCACGGTCATGTCCTTTGGGTTAACCAATGCCCCAGCTTATTTCATGTATCTCATGAATAAAGTCTTCATGGAATATTTGGACAAGTTCGTTGTTGTCTTCATCGATGACATTCTTGTCTTCTCGAAGACGGAGGAAGATCAAGAGCAACATTTGAGGATGGTCCTAGACAAGCTTCGGGAGCACCAACTGTATGCCAAATTCAGCAAGTGTGAGTTCTGGCTGCATAAAGTTGGATTCTTAGGTCACGTCTTGACCGAAGAAGGATTGTCAGTTGATCCCGCAAAGATCGAAGCTGTGACCCAATGGCAATCTCCAACGACCGTCAAGGAAGTCAGAAGCTTCCTCGGACTTGCGGGCTATTACGGCAAATTCGTGGAAGGATTCTCTAGCATTGCATGGCCAATGACTCAGCTCCTCAACAAGGACAAAAAGTTCGAGTGGACGCCAAAATGCGAAGAAAGCTTCCAAGAGCTCAAGAACAGATTGACCACCGCCCCAGTCCTGGCAACACCTGATATTCACAAGGAGTTCGTGATATATTGTGATGCCTCCCGAACTGGATTGGGAAGCGTTCTGATGCAAGAAGGCCGAGTCATAGCCTATCTCTCCAGGCAGCTACGACCTCATGAGGAGAACTACACTACTCACGATCTTGAGTTAGCGGCAGTAGTTCATGCCTTGAAGACATGGCGGCATTACCTCCTAGGGAAACAGTGTGAGATATAAACAGACCACAAAAGTCTGAAGTACATTTTCACCCAAAAGGAATTGAACATGAGGCAGCGAAGATGGTTGGAACTCATCAGAGACTATGACCTCAGTGTTCAATATCACCCCGAGAAGGCTAACATGGTGGCCGATGCCTTAAGCAGGAAGGCTTGCTCTTTGAATGCCATTATTCAAGAAAGGCAGCCAACCTTGTTTAAGGAACTCGAACAATTCAGTTTGGAATTGGTCACCCCTGGATTTCTGGAACATTTGGAAGTCAGACCAACCCTGATGGATGAAGTCAAGAAGGCACAAGATGGACATACAAGCATTGAAGGCATCAAGAAGAAGATGAAGCTAGGCAAGGACCCAGGGTTCTCCGAAGACGAGCACGGGATTGTTTGGTACAAAGGTCGCATCTGCGTACCAAACAAGATGGAGCTGAAGAACCTGATACTGCAAGAAGCCCACGACACTCCGTATTCCATCCACCCCAGAGGAACCAAGATGTATCAAGACTTGAAGGCAAGATTCTGGTGGCACGGGATGAAAAGAGAGATTGCAGCCTACGTTGCAAAGTGTGATGTGTGCCAAAGGGTCAAGGCTGAATATCAGCGACCTGCTGGATTGCTTCAACCACTCAAGGTTCCTGAGTGGAAGTGGGATAAAGTCGGAATGGACTTCATCACCGGATTAGCAAGGTCAAATAGGGGACATGACTCTATCTGGGTCATAGTCGATCATTTGACCAAGGTGGCCCATTTCATTGCTGTCAAGACCACTTATGATGGCAACCGGCTGGCAGCTCTCTACATCGACAGAATCGTAAGCCTTCATGGTGTTCCCAAGGAGATTGTGTCAGATCGAGGAACCCAGTTCACCTCAAGGTTTTGGAAGAAGTTCCAGGAAGCCTTGGGAACCAAGTTATCTTTCAGCACAGCTTTCCACCCACAGACCGGAGGTCAGACAGAATGAGTAAATCAAATTCTCGAAGACATGCTCCGAGCCTGCGTCTTGGCATATGGAGCCAAGTGGGAAGATTGTCTCCCTTTTGCCGAGTTCTCCTATAACAACAGTTATCAGTCGAGCCTTCAGATGGCACAATTTGAGGTGTTGTACTGACGCAGATGTCGCACACCCCTCAACTGGTCGGAGACTGGAGAAGGGCTTGTCTTTGGACCGGACATTCTCCGCGCAGCAGAAGAGCAAGTCCAACTAGTCAGAGAACGTTTGAAGGCAGCCAAGTCAAGGCAGAAGAGCTATGCTGACACTCACCGTCGGGACATGAGTTTCCATGTCGGGGACCATGTGTACCTGCGGGTAACTCCTCTCAAGGGAACCAAGCGTTTCCACGTCAAGGGGAAGCTCGCACCAAGGTTCATTGGACCCTTTGAGATCACTGCACGACGAGGAGAAGTGGCTTACCAGTTGGAACTACCGCCTGAGCTATCCGATGTGCACAACGTATTCCATGTGTCACAACTCCGGAAATGTCTCCAAGTTCCGAACAAGCCTAATCTCTACAAGGATGTTGATCACCAAGCCATTGATCTGCATCCTGATTTGACCTACCGCGAGAAGCCCATTCGCATTCTGGATGAAGCAGAACGACGAACGCGAAGCCGTACCATCAAGTACTTCAAGGTCCAGTGGAACAACCACACGGAAGCAGAAGGAACCTCGGAACGTGAAGACTATCTTAGATCCGAGTTTCCCGATCTCTTTTAAGACCTAATTTAGGAATCTCGGGGATGAGATTCTTGTAAGGGGGGTAGGTCTGTCACACCCTGCATTTTGTAACATGTTATTTGCATCAATGAAGCATGAAAATTTGGACCAACAATTTTTTTTGGCATCATTTGGCTTTTATTTGGAATTGAGTTTTTCCATCGTGTGCTTTTTATGTGCTCATTAAAGTCAACTATTACCTCATGTAGAATTCATCTCCATACCCAAAACTTCTGCCCAATGATCATGCCAAGTGTTATATAGCAGTATAGTATTTTCTTACAAAATTAATTTGGCCAAAATGTATTTTTTAAATTTAGTATTCCAAAAACCCCTGAATTAAGGTTTGCACTGCAAGTGCTTGATTTAGGGTGAGAAAATTATTTCAAAAAGTATATTTGAGACCTAGTAGTCATAGGACTCCCAGAAACCAGAAAAATATAATTTTAAAAGTTATTCTCCTATTTTATTTAAAAGCTTTTTCTTAAGGCCAGAAATGGTCTTTAATAGGGAAAAATTATTTAAGTATTTCAAAAATATTTGCCAAAATTCAGGGAGACTCAAAGGACATATATTGTCCATATATAAGAGTTTCAACACTTGGTCATGTTCAAAATAATGGTCTAATCTCTCCAAAACCCTTTCTGGATATTTCAAGCTTTTGAAATATTTACAAAGGAAGTATTCTCCAAAAATTCTAGGAAAATTCTATTATGTCACATATGGCATATATGATGATCTTGCCAAGTCCCATGCCTTGGGAAGCAAGAAAACATCCCCAAAACCCTTCAAAATCATTCTGTCCATATTTGAAGTTTGAGCAACTTTACATTGCCAAACTTGTCCAAATGCTCTTAAACTTGGTGCACATGTTAGAATGGCCTAATAAGGCATCTAGACCAAATGGCACGAGATTTGGAGTAGAGCAACATGATCAGAATACCCCAAAACCCTTTCTGTTCAAATGTAAATTTGAACAACTTTACATTACCAACTTTTTTACCTGGTGCTTCAAACTTTGTGGGCATGATCATAACCCCAAATGATGAAACTACACCAAGTGCTGCATCAAGGGGAGATGATTAGCTTGACTCAAACAAGATGAAGCCATTTTTGTTGATTTCTAGGGTTCACCAAAGTTACATTCGCTAGTTTCTTCAAATGAGCCCAAATTTGGTGAAACACCCTATTTTCTTATAACATTCAATCATGTTAAGTGTCATGGCAAGTGGAGATCATTTGCTTTATCAAAACTTGATCAAACACCTTCTGCAGTTTTACCAAAACTACCATCTTGGTCACTTTTACTATTTACCTTGGCCTCAACTTTCTACCACAGCTTCATCTAGTTACTATCTACCTCCAGTAACTCCCCCATGTCTCCAGCTCCATGATTGAAGGGTAAAGACCCTAGTTCACCCAGCTGGACAACCATTTTCTACCAAGTCACCAGCTTCTCTTCTCTCTCACAGCATCTCCAGAGCATCCAAAGCTACAGACGAACTGCTTGCATCACCCTGGACCCCCCAGACACGGTGGACACGCCCAGAGGGCCAATGGCATGCCATGGCATGCAATTAGGCCGCTCCAGAGCGCGCTACAGTGCGCCCCCGCACTGTAGCTTCGCCCAATCCAGCGCAGCCGACAGCCTCGAGCTCTCCCCTCGCGCCTCCCAACGCGCCTCGACGTCCGCAGCCTCCACCGGTGCTGTCCCCCTCCTCTCTCTCCCTCTAGTGACTTCCTTCACACGCGCGCCGGTCGCCCGCGAGCTCCACTCGTCGGGCTCACACACGCGCGCTGCCTGGAGCGTCCCTCGCTCCTCCTCTCCCCTCAACTAAGCGTGGAACATGTCCACGATCCTCCCCGGCTCGATCACAGGCACCAGAACAGCCTCTGGCCTCGCCTGCAACCTCGCCGGCGCACGAGTCCACGGTGGACCGTGGGCGCGGCTATATAAGCCCCCCCTGAGCTCCCCACTCAGCACCAGCGGCCTCAACACACTCACAGCAACACGCCAGCACCACTCGTTCATCCCCGAAGAGCCCCAGTGCTCGGGATCGATCGGAGCTCCGCCGCGTCGGGCCACCAGCGATCTCGCAGTACAGGCCTTCTCCGCCCTTCCTTTTGCCCGATTTGGAAACACCACACACCACTGATACTTTCCCCTCGCTTTCCCCTCCCTGTAGCAGTCGGAATCGGCCGGAGCGACGACCTCCCGAAGCTCCTCCGCCGTCCCTCCTCGCCGCCGGCGAACCAGGCCTCCCCGGCGAGTCGCACCACCACCACCACAACCGCGACTCGTTGCTGAGTCCGTCCCTGCCCTCCGTTGGCCTCGCCGTGGCCCCTATCGACGCCGGTGAGCTCGCCATCGCCGTGGCCGAGAGGTTGAAGATGACAGGCGGGCCCCGCCTGTCATCCTCACCTCTCTCTCTCTCCCCTCGCAGCCGCTGACCGCTGGGCCCCCCCCCCCGTCATGTTTAAAACCCTGACGTGCGCGCGCTGGCGCCCGAGCGGCTGGGCTGGATGACCTGGGCCGTGCACTGTGGCCGCTCTGGCCCAGTGGCACAATGCCATTTCTTTTTATTCTTTCTGTAAATAATTCAATTAATTTTACAGAAATGAATATTTGTCCAAATAAATTAATTCCAACTCCTAAATTCTTGTAATATTCCAACCTATTTAATGGTGTCACTTTCACACATATCTATGAAACTTTTCTGTTCTGTTCAAATTAAAATTAAAATTGAGCAATAAAACTCCTGTTCAAAAATCCTTAGATTCCATTCTGTAACTCCAAAACTCCAACTAATAATTTTCTCCATCTTAGTTTTCCCTCTAGTATTTAACAAAAATAAGTTGACATTTTTCTGAGCACTTTGATTTCTCTGTTTTCATTATGGTCTTATTTTTCCGTTGTTATCTTGCGACGATTAGATCCCGTATTTGACGAAGTTGCTAAAGAAGGGGAAGGAGAAGGATTAGAAGACTTTGAAGACCAAGCCAATCCAGGCAAGCAGCCCTTTGACCATGATACACTTGTGTTCTTCGGAACCCGTTTGTCTCCGAATGCATAGTGATAGAATGATGGTGGTGATCTAGTTGAAACCACCACATGATGCATGCTTACTCATGATCTTGCTATGTGCTAGATGTCATGCAAATGGTTAGTAGTGATGCTTAGTGATGCATGTGTGACATGAAACCTTTGTGGTTGAAATATTTGCATAAACCCCATCGGGTGCCCGTAATGCCCGAGGGTGATGTTGAGTTAGGTCATCACTTGAGAAAGAGGTGATGTGCCGGTAAAATCTTGTGCATGGGTGAAATAATGGATTAGATTTATGTGTGACTACCGTCCCAACCAAACATGTGCAACCACTCTACCCCTTATGGGACGGGGCTTTATTGAATACTTAGATCGATACTAGCATGGTGCCCACATTACTAGTGACGGGAAGACTTGAGGTCTTTCCCGGGACGGGGTCGTGCTTGGATAGACGGCCATGACTGTTTTTACAGGGCACCGGACACACCGTTGGTCCCTTCGGGTAGGCGTGACATTGAAAGTAGGGCAAGTCCCGTGATCTATTGTTTGTACTCGAGGGCCGTGTACCAACGAGTGGACTCTATGTTAGTGTCGTCTAAGGAAAGATAATGACCGGGTGCTTCCCCCGAGTACTTGAGGTACTGCGGGATCGTGGGTGACACGAAAGCTTCCCGGATCTTGTGGGTAAAGTGCGCAACCTCTGCAGAGTGTAAAACTATTCGAATAGCCGTGTCCACGGTCATGACTATGTCCAGAATTTTACCGCATCGATGAAAGTATGTGTGTGATGAGTCAAGGTGGTGACTTGACTCGATGAGTTGAATCATATTCATGTTGATATCGGTAACCTGTTTTCAGGGTTACGTGAAATCATTGATGCATACACTTGACGGTAGAATATTTATTCTAGCCCATTGCTAGATTGCTCAGTATTGTTCAAGTGCATTGTTACTTTGAACCACATCATGGGTTGCTTGGGAGTACATTCAAAGTACTCATTGGCTTGCCACTGGTTATTTAATTGGCCAGGCATGGAGGAACAGGAATATGATGAAGAGTTCTTCGGAGACGAACATGCGAACTAGGATGCTATCCCAGTCAGAATGCCTGTAGGGTTAAGGCAGATGGCATGGGTTCTACCTATCATCGAAGACTTTCGCTATTTGAGTTATTTGCTATTTAGATCATGAGGCTTTATCTATGTAAGACTTGGCCATAATGGCCATAATTTGTGTAAGACGATATGTATGGATGTAAGACTCTTTTTATTCAGCTTTTGTGTGTTCAGTGAGCATTGATCTCTATGATCACTATACACGTGCATTCGGTGATCTCGACTTCTATGTCGGGGTCCCCACAGCTAACGGATGGGTTTTGTCCATCACATCATTCTCATATCTATGGTTAGGAAACATAACCATCTTTGATTAACGAGCTAGTCTAGTAGAGGCATACCAGGGACACTCTGTTTCGTCTATGTATTCACACATGTACCAAGTTTCCGGTTAATACAATTCTAGCATGAATAAAAGAAATTTATCATGATGTATAAGGAAATATAAATAACAACTTTATTATTGCCTCTAGGGCATATTTCCTTCACTCAGGACCCACGCCCATGGAAGGGGAGCCTCTCTCCCTCGCATAGGAAGGCGCGTCCGACGCTCCCCTCAGACTGGGCTCGGGGGCTCTCCTCTGGAGGGCCTCCGATCCAGCCAATGTCTCGAGGGAGGCGCTCGGGCACCATGTGGAGGCGTGCTTCGCCGCATGCTTCCCTCAAGCAGGCATGAGGCACGAGGCTCCTAGTGCTCAGGAGTTCATCACCAAGTCAATCTAGGAGCTTCAGAAGCCGAGAGCCATGTGTGGCAACAACCGCCCACTACCCAGCACGGCTCCCCATCCAGGCGGTGATGGTGAGCTGAGCGTCTATGTTGACTACCTCGGGCTCAACAGGGCCGCATCTCAGGAGCGTTACTGGCCATCACGCGCTGGTCGGTGTGAGGGTCCCCCTCACAGCTACGTTCGCATGCCCTTCGGCTTGCCGAACCAGGCGGCCTTGCACCAGCGCCACATGCGGGAAGTCCTGGCGGCTTGCGAGACCAAGCATCAGGAGATCTTGGCGGAGGTGGCCTCGGTTCTTCGCGAGCTCTCGGAACCTCTGGAGCCTCGCGAGGCCCCGGACTCAGGCGGCTCGTGAGGTACGACATCTGCATCGAGCGTCTTCAGCTACATCAGTGCCACTTCAGCAACTGTGCCAGGTGACATTTTCCATTTTGTTTAGCTGGGAGCACCCCTCGGGCTGCATTATTCCTAGGTCACTTGGGCCAGCCCCTGCGGCGTGTATCCTTTTTCGATCTTTAGCTTACTCTGTTGGGGGCGCCCCCCGGGCCGCATCTTCCCCAGGCCGCACGGGTCCGTCCCGGTGGCATGTACCGTTCTTGCATCTTACCCGAATTAGCGTTACCCTTCCCATCAACAGCTTCAAAATTATTTACCTGCCTGGCTGGCACCTCGATGCCATGAACGTTGTACGCCCTCACTAACCTGCCTGCACCCGCCTCATGTTTAAGGACAAGCACGCCGTCTGTGCTCGGGTCCGTCCCTGCAGTGTTGCCAAATCTAAGCGGTTGAGCTCTGGCTCGCGGGCCAGCCCCGTGTACGTCACCTCCCATGGTTCTTGGTGCCTCGCCCTCGCATGAGCTAAGTTTGAACAGGTGGGTAAGGGCGCACGATACGGTGCCTCGTTGCCACGGGAGCCGCGCGCCGGTTGTCTTTCTTTATGATACCCGCATGAGAGACTAGGCACGACGTCTGTGCTCGGGTTCATCCCTGCAGCGTCGATAAACCCAACGGCTGAGCTCTGGCTGGCGGGCCGGCCCCGTTCACGTCACCTCCTGGGGTCGTTGGTGTCTGGCCTTCTCATGTGGCAACCTCAAGGGATTCACTCGGTGCAGGTTGCCTGACCATCTCGCAGGATCGTCTCAGGCGCCCTCAATCAAGACCAGGCGCAACCTGCCTTGAGGTAGGGCCCCGTGAGTCCCGTACTGGCTCACGGGTGCCCAGATACACCTCGTCTAGCCCTGCCGTGCAAGCCACGTGTCAGGGCAGGGTTGTACACGCCTCGGGGGGCTCTCAACAGTAGGGAGTCCCCTCCCATGTGCTAGTGGAAGCACCATGCTCCGTGCTGGCAGTCGACACGGTTGAGGAGCGGCTATGCCCGTGTAAGAACGGTAGCGCCAAGCTCCGCGCTAGTGATAAACAACTGGGGGTGGCCTCACGGCTGCTTTAACCTCAGGGAGCCACCAGGCTCGGTGACTAGCCTCATCGCGCTGCTTTCTGATATGTCTCCAACATATCTATAATTTTTGATTGTTCCATGCTATTATATATTCTGTTTTGGATGTTCCATGGGCTTTATTATACACTTTTATATTATTTTTGGTACTAACCTACTAACCCAAGGCCCAATGTGAATTGCTGTTTTTGCCTATTTTCAGTGTTTCAAAGAAAAGGAATATCAAACGGAGTCCAAACAGAATGAAACCTTCGGGAGAGTTATTTTTGGAACCATATCTTCACAGAAGACTTGCATTACACGTGAGGGAACAAGAGATGCGTCCATGAGGGTCCAGGGCGCGCCCCCACCCTCGTGGGCCCCCTCTGGCTCCCCCGATGCCCTCCTTCCTCCTATATATATCCACGTACCCTGAAAACATCGAGGCAACAAGAAAGACCCTAATTCCACCGCCGCAACCTTCTGTTCCCGTGAGATCCCATCTTGGGGCCTGTTCCGGAGCTCCATCGGAGGGGGGATCCATCACGGAGTGCTTCTACATCAACACCATAGCCTCACCAATGAGTTGTGAGTAGTTTACCACAGACCTTCGGGTCCATAGTTATTAGCTAGATGGCTTCTTCTCTCTTTTTGGATCTCAATACAAAGGTCTCCTCGATCTTTGAGGAGATCTATTCGATGTAATCTTTTTGCGGTGTGTTTGTCGAGATCCGATGAATTGTGGGTTTATGATCAAGATTATCTATGAACTATATTTGATTCTTTTCTGAAATCTTTTATGTATGATTATAATATCCTTGCAAGTCTCTTCGAATTATTGGTTTGGTTTGGCCTACTAGATCTATAGTCCTTGCAATGGGAGAAGTGCTTGGCTTTGGGTTCAATCTTACGGTGTCCTTTCCCAGTGACAGCAGGGGCAGCAAAGCTCATATTGTATTGCTGTCATCGAGGATAAAAAGATGGGGTTTATATCATATTGCTTGAGTTTATCCCTCTACATCATGTCATCTTGCTTAAAGCATTACTCTGTTCTTATGAACTTAATACTCTAGATGCATGCTGGATAGCGGTTGATGTGTGCAGTAATAGTAGTAGATGCAGAATCGTTTCGGTCTACTTTTCACGGACGTGATGCCTATATAATGATCATGCCTAGATATTTTCATAACTATGCGCTTTTCTATCAATTTCTCGACAGTAATTTGTTCACCCACGGTATAATTTTGCTATCATGAGAGAAGCCACTAGTGAAACCTATGGCCCCCGGGTCTATTCTCAACATATTAATCTTCCATCTACTTTACTTTGCTTTATTTACTTTCTGTTCTTATACAAAAAATACCAAAAATATCATAATATCCTATCTATCAGATCTCACTTTCGTAAGTGACCCTAAAGGGATTGACAACCCCTTATCGCGTTGGCTGCAAAGTTCTTATTTGTTTGTGCAGGTGCGAGGGACTCGCGCGTGGTCTTCTACTGGATTGATACCTTGGTTCTAAAAAACTGAGGGAAATACTTACGCTACTGTGCTGCATCACCCTTTCCACTTCGAGGGAATACAACACAAGCTCCAGAAGTAGCAAGAAAAATTTCTGGCGCCGTTGTCGGGGAGATCTACGCAAAAGTCATATACCAAGTACCTATCACAAACACTTATCCCTCGCATTACATTATTTGCCTCTCGTTTTCCTCTCCCCCACTTCACCTTTGCCGTTTTATTTGCCCTTTTTCCGTCCGCCTTTCTGTTTGCTTGTGTTGCTATGTGCCCTCTATTAGCTTGCATATTCACTTGCTAAATTATGGATCCTCATCCATTTGCTAATCTTTATAAGAGATCCAATTATGATGAACCAATTACTAGTGAGCTGCGTGCACTAGATTATCTTTATGAGGTTTTGCTTGAAATTCGTGAGTCCGAAAATTGTGATGAAGTATTGAAAGAAGAAGATTATAAAGTGATTCACGATAGCTACTTGAATGAAAAGGATGATTGCAATGATGTTATTATAAACTCTATTAATGTCAATTGTGTTAATGATATGCAAAACCCTAAGCTTGGGGATGCTTATTTTGCTATGCACACTATTTGTTGCAATGATCATGATTGGGGTGATTCTTATTATGATCTTGAAAATTTATTTAAACCCCATGTAATTATTACGAGAGAGGAAAATATGGTTGTAGAAATTTTCATGTTACTAAATTACCTCTCATTATGTTGAGATTGCTATTGTTTCTTTCTTCTTCCTTGCATATGCTAGATCTTGCTTGTCCTGGTAATTTGTTTTCCTCTAAAATGCCTATGCATAGGAAGTATGTTAGACTTAGATGTGATTTTCACATGCTATATGATGCTCTTTTTTGTGCTTCAAGTCTTATCTTTCATGTGAGCATCATTAACATTATCAATGCCTAGCTAGGGGCGTTAAACGATAGCGCTTGTTGGGAGGCAACCCAATTTTATTTTCTTTGTTTTTGCTTCTGTTTAGGAATAAATATTGCATCTAGATTCTGTTTATATGTGGTTTTGTGTTTTAATTAGTGTTTGTGCCAAGTAGAACCTTTGGGAAGACTTGTGTGAAGTTTATATGATCATGCTATAAAAAACAGAAACTTTAGCACTCACGAGATTGGCTGTAAATTTTTACTGGAGAGTGTTATTTAGTTGATTCTTTTTGTATATGATTAATAGACAAATTCCTCACGTTTACCAATTTATTTCAATTTTTTTGGAGTTACAGAAGTATTCGAAAGTTACAGATTACTACAAACTGTTTTGTTTTTGACAGATTCTGTTTTTCGTGTGTTGTTTGCTTATTTTGATGAATCTATGAGTAGTATCGGGGGGTATGAATCATGGGGAAATTGGAATACAGTAGGTTTAACACCAATATAAAAAAATAATGAGTTCATTATAGTACCTTTGAGTGGTGGTTTGTTTTCTTATACTAATGGAGCTCACGAGATTTTTGGCTAAGTTTTGTGTTGTGAAGTTTTCAAGTTTTGAGTAAGGCTTTGATGGACTATGGAACAAAGAGTGGCAAGAGCCTAAGGTTGGGGATGCCCAAGGCACCCGAAGGTAAAATTCAAGGACAACCAAAAGCCTAAGCTTGGGGATGCCCCGGGAAGGCATCCCCTCTTTCGTCTTCATCTATCGGTAACTATACTGGGGACTATATTTTTATTCACCACATGATATGTGTTTTGCTTGGAGCGTCATGTATGATTTGAGTCTTTGCTTTTTAGTTTTCCACAATCATCCTTGCTGGACACACCTTTTGAGAGTGATAAATATGATTTAGAATTTATTAGAATAGTCTATGTGCTTCACTTATATCTTTTGAGCTAGATAGTTTCGCTCTAGTGCTTCACTTATATCTTTTAGAGCACGGTGGTGGTTTTATTTTGTAGAAATTGTTGATCTCTCATGCTTCACTTATATCCTTTTGAGATTCTTTTAGAAAAGCATGGTAATGTTCTTGGGTTATGAAACTAGTCCTAATATGATAGGCATCCAGGATGAGTATAGTAAAAACTTTCATACAAGTGCATTGAATATTATGAGAAGTTTGATACTTGATGATTGTTTTGAGATATGAGGATGGTGATATTAGAGTCATGCTAGTAGAGTAGTTGTGAATTTGAGAAATACTTGTGTTAAGGTTTGCAAATCCCGTAGCATGCACGTATGGTAACCGTTGTGTGACAAATTTGAAGCATGAGGTATTTCATTGAGTATCATCCTTTGTGTGGAGGTCGGGATCGCGCGATGGTTAACTCCTACCAACCCTTCCCCTAGGAGCATGCGTGTAGTACTTTGTTTTCATGACTTGTAGATTTTTGCAATGAGTATGTGAGTTCTTTATGACTAATGTTGAGTCCATGGATTATACGCACTCTGACCCTTCCACCATTGCTAGCCTCTCTTGTACCGCGCAACTTTCGCCGGTACCATACACCCACCATATACCTTCCTCAAAACAGCCACCATACGTACCTATCATGGCATTTCCATAGCCATTCCGAGATATATTGCCATGCAACTTTCCACCGTTCCGTTTGCTATGACACGCTTCATCATTGTCATATTGCCATGCATGATCATGTAGTTGACGTCGTATTTGTGGCTAGGCCACCATGCATAATTTTTCATACATGTCACTCCTGATTCATTGCACATCCCGGTACACTGCCGGAGGCATTCATATAGAGTCATACTTTGTTCTAGTATCGAGTTGTAAATCAATATAAGTGTGATGATCATCATTATTAGAGCATTGTCCCAAAGAAAAAAGAAGAAGAAAAAAGAAGGAAAGGCCAAACAAAAAAAGAAAGGCCCAAAAAAGAGAAAAAAAGAGAAAAAAGAAAAAAAGAAAAAAAGAAAAGGAAAAAAAAAGGGACAATGCCACTATCTTTTTCCACACTTGTGCTTCAAAGTAGCACCATGATCTTCATGATAGATAGTCTCTTGTTTAGTCACTTTCATATGCTAGTGGGAATTTTCATTATAGAACTTGGCTTGTATATTCCAATGATGGGCTTCCTCAAATGCCCTAGGTCTTCGTGAGCAAGCAAGTTGGATGCACACCCACTAGTTTCTTTTGTTGAGCTCCCATTCATATTTAGCTCTAGTGCATCCGTTGCATGGCAATCCCTACTCACTCACATTGATATCTATTGATGGGCATCTCCATAGCCCATTGATACGCCTAGTTGATGTGAGACCATCTTCCTCTTTTGTCTTCTTGACAACCACCACTCTATTCCACATAGTGCTATGTCTATGGCTCATGCTCATATATTGCATGAAAGTTGAAAGAGTTTGAAAAAATTGAAGAGTGAAACAAGTGCTTGGCTGAAACCGGGGTTGTGCATGATTGGAATATTTTGTGTGACGAAGATGGAGCATAGCCTAACTATATGATTTTGTAGGGATGAACTTTCTTTGGCCATGTTATTTTGAGAAGACACGATTGCTTTGTTAGTATGCTTGAAGTATTATTATTCTTATGTCAATATTAACTTTTATCTTGAATCTTTCGGATCTGAACATTCATGCCACAATAAAGAAATTACATTGAGAATTATGTTGGTTAGCATTCCACATCAAAAATTCTGTTTTTATCATTTACCTACTCGAGGACGAGCAGGAATTAAGCTTGGGGATGCTTGATACTTCTCCAACGTATCTATAATTTTTGATTGTTCCATGCTATTATATATTCTGTTTTGGATTTTTAATGGGCTTTATTATACACTTTTATATTATTTTTGGGACTAACCTACTAACCCAAGGCCTAGTGCAAATTGCTGTTTTTTGCCTATTTCAGTGTTTCGTAGAAAAGGAAGATCAAACGGAGTCCAAACGGAATGAAACTTTGGGAGAGTTATTTTTGGAACCGTATCTACCTAGAAGACTTGGAGTACATGTGAGGGAATGAGAGAGGCGGCCACGAGGGTCCAGGGCGCGCCCAGGGGGGCAGGCGCGCCCCCACCCTCGTGGGCCCCCTCTGGCTCTCCCGATGCCATCCTTCCTCCTATATATATCCACGTACCTTGAGAACATCGAGGCAACAGAAAAAACCCTAATTCCACCGCCGCAACCTTCTGTTCCTGTGAGATCCCGTCTTCGGGCCTGTTCCGGAGCTACGCTAGAGGGGGGATCCATCACGGAGTGCTTCTACATCAACACCATAGCCTCACCAATGAGTTGTGAGTAGTTTACCATAGACCTTCGGGTCCATAGTTATTAGCTAGATGGCTTCTTCTCTCTTTTTTGGATCTCAATACAAAGTTCTCCTCGATCTTCGAGGAGATCTATTCGATGTAATCTTTTTGCGGTGTGTTTGTCGAGAACCGATGAATTGTGGGTTTATGATCAAGATTATCTATGAACTATATTTGATTCTTTTCTGAAATCTTTTATGTATGATTATAATCTCCTTGCAAGTCTCTTCGAATTATTGGTTTGGTTTGGCTTACTAGATCTAGTTCTTGCAATGGGAGAAGTTCTTGGCTTTGGGTTCAATCTTGCGGTGTCCTTTCCCAGTGACAGTAGGGGTAGCAAGGCACGTATTGTATTGTTGCCATCGAGGATAAAAATATGGGGTTTATTTCATATTGCTTGAGTTTATCCCTCTACATCATGTGCTCTTGCTTAAAGCATTACTCCGTTCTTATGAACTTAATACTCTAGATGCATGCTGGATAGCGGTCGATGTGTGAAGTAATAGTAGTAGATGCAGAATCGTTTAGGTCTACTTGTCACGGACGTGATGCCTATATATAATGATCATGCCTAGATATTCTCATAACTATGCGCTTTTCTATCGATTGCTCGATAGTAATTTGTTCACCCACCGTAGAATTCTTCTATCATGAGAGAAGCCACTAGTGAAACCTATGGCCCCCGGGTCTATTCTCAACATATTAATCTTCCATCTACTTTACTTTGCCTAATTTACTTCCTGTTCTTATACCAAAAATACCAAAAATATCATACTATCCTATCTATTAGATCTCACTTTTGTAAGTGATCGTAAAGGGATTGACAAACCCTTCTCGCGTTGGCTGCGAAGTTCTTACTTGTTTGTGCAGGTGCGAGGGACTCGCGCGTGGTCTCCTACTGGATTGATACTTTGGTTCTCAAAAACTGAGGGAAATACTTACGCTACTGTGCTGCATCACCCTTTCCTGTTCGAGGGAATACAATGGTAGCTCGAGAAGTAGCACTTTCCCCTTGGGAGAGTAGCGTGAGGGGGATGGGCAAGGGGGCTACGCTTAGGTCACGCCTGGCGTACGCCCCGCTAGGTCCCCTGGACCTGGTCGTCGTGTAACCCTCCCGAGCGAAAGCCAGGCGAGGACATGTATGAGGTCTGTTGTTACGTCAAGGGGGACCCTTGGGCATCGCGATCCAAGGGCCTAACTGGTCACTTTGCCCCTCACCCCGTGACTCAACGATGGCTGAGGTACGCGCGGGCCCGGGCCCTACCGACGCTGAACACTAAGGCCTGCTCTTGAATTTCCTTCCCAAAGGTTGTTCGTATGTTAAGGGGGACTCCTGAGCATCGCAACTCAGGAGTCTAACTGGTCACGTAGCCCCTCACCCCCTGGCCTCGTCCTGGCGATCCAGATGAGTCAGCGGCGGCTGAGGTACGCGCGGGGCCGGGCCCTGCCGATGCAGAACGCTAAAGCCTGGTTTCGTGCTTCCTTTCTAGAGGTTGTTTGCACGTCAAGGAGGACTCCTGAGCATCGCGACTCAGGAGCGTAACTGGCCATGTAGCCCCTCATCCCCTGACCTCGTCCTGGCGATCTGGACGAGACAGCGACGGCTAAGGTATGGGAAGACCTGGCTCTGTCGACGTAGAACAACACAACAAATAGGGAGGGAACCGCGAATAGCTAGCAATTATTACAAGCTAAATTGTTCTTCAAACATTGAACATAAGTTTTAACGCCTCCATGAGGCACGTCGCATGTTGCAGGCAAGTTCGCAGGAAAGTAAAAATAGGGAGGAGCACCGTCGTCCACCAGCAAGCCCCTTCTTTAGCCTTAGGCGCCATCGTCAGGAAGCGCCTTTCCATCGGCAACATTGCCATGGCCTGCGTCGTTGGCCTCGGCCGCGGGATCGGCGATGCCGTCGGCTGGAGGTGTGGGGTCGATGGCGAGGAACTTCTTCAACAAGGCCTCCACCAAGCCCTTCACGGCTTCAGCGGCAACCTCGCAGTGCTCTTCATCCACAGGCTCGAGCAGTGCACCAAGATTGGCATTGGGATCGCGAAGATGCAGGTGGCTGAAGACGCGCGTCAGGGCTGAGGACTAAAGCGTGCAAGATTCCCCCTCCACCATGGGGCCGATCACGTTGACAACACCCTCGAGCGCCATAACAGGATAAGGAAGCAGCTGGGCGGGGCCTTCATCGTCCGTCGCCAGTGGTTTTTCCAGACCCTTGTTGTAGAATGCCCTCAGCGCTTGGGGGGACCTCTCCTCAAGGGACTTGAAGGCCACTCGATCCTCGGCCAGAACCTTCACCTTGGTTTCCAGCTGGGCCTTCCCTGCTTCCACCTCCCACTCCAGCTTCTCCACGCGGCTGTGCTCTGCAGCCTGCACCCTCGCCAACTGCTCCAACTCGGCGTCACGACTGGCAGCGGCGTCTTCTCGGGCTTTCATCTTCTCCTCCTCCACCGCGCGCTCATTGCGCATAGTCTCCAGCTCGACCTCCATCGACCATCAGTGCTCCTTGGTGGCCTGTGCATTCTTCAGTGCCACCTCGCGGGTGGCTGCGGCTTGGTCGGCGGCCCACTTGTCCTCTTCGGAAGCCGCCAGACGACAGTGAGCGCCCTGACAGACACGTCGGAGTTTAGCCAGCCAGAGATCAACTCCAAGCGCACCTTGGAGGTCATTTCGGAGCCGCGTCAGCGCGGAAAGAGCCTCCTCTAGGGCGCCGAATGAGGCGGAAGGGCCGCGAGCTAGCGGCGCGACCAGAGAAGGAGGCTGCGACGTGTTCAAGACCTCCTGATCCCTGGCGACACCCGCAGGCGAGCTAGATATGGGCGCCTCCGGGGCCAGCTTGACCAAGGAGGTCATCCTCTCCTGAGGTTGGTCCACTAGGCCTCGTAAAGATGACCGAGCAGGAGAAGTAAGGCGCCTCCACTGCCCATCTGCATCAGAGAGAGTGTGGTCAGGCCAAGCCACTGGGCCTCTGATGCAGTCGCCCCCTCCTTCTTCTTCTTCGCCGACAGCGCTGGCCTGGCAGTGCAAGGGGAAAACATCAGGAATCAGCAACGGAATAAAGAGCGAAGACAAAATCAGGCCAAAGTACTTACTGATCCACGGCGGCGTAACCCGGCGGCCTCTTCAGAACCACGGAGCCCAGGGGCCTTGCAGCCTGCCGGCACATGTGCGCGAGTCCCTAGAATAGATGAGGCAGCGGCAACACCAGGCGGCATCAGAGCCAGAGCGTCGCCTCAGGAGATCAGCGCCGACCGGCTCTTTGTCGGGACCCCAACTGGCGGCTTCTTCGAGGGGGTGACCTTGGACCTCGTGGTGACACTACAAAAAAAATACACTTCCGTGATGATACGTGTTCGTCACAGTAGGTCACGTTTTCTGTCATGCATGTACATCCATGACGATTTTATGACAGAATCAAGATAGTCAAACCTGTGCTGTCGTAGAAGTGTTGCATGACATTACCAAAATTATCATCACGGAAGTGTCCACTTCCATGACGATAAATCACACGTCACAGAAGTGCTTTCGTCAAGGGTGACCTACACGTGGCATCCACCGTAACGGAACGCCGTTAAGCTATCGGGTCTGGTTTTGGATCCAATAACCCATTAACAGCCCCGACCAATGGGGATTTTCCACGTGTAAAATCATCATTGGCTGGAGGAAACACGTGTCGGCTCGCCGTTGGAACAAATGTCATCCACTCATTGGACCCAAAGCGCCTATGATACGCCGACACGTGGCATGGCCCAACAGAGGCCCATTCCTGTGAAAAGGCCGGCCCGTTTGACTTGGTCAAAAGGTGGCAGGCCGGCCCACGGCAAGCCTGTTAACGACCTGTTCGCATATACCCCATTTATAGCCCGCTAACACAGGGCCCGTTTACGGCCTATCCGAATTAGGCCCAGTAACGTCATCTGGGCCGTCCAATATAAATCCAGCCCATTTTAATTTCCAGCCCATGTATGGCCCATGCCGTCTTTCGGCCCATATGAGGCCCTTATTACTCTCGGCCCATTAACGGCCCGTGGTAAAACTGGCCCGTAATGAACATTGTATCACTTTATACCCATTAACGGCACGTGGTGAAACTGGCCCGTAATGAACAGTGTATCACTTTATACCCATTAACGACCCATTATTCCGTTGGGCCGATCCCAGCCCATGTTATCTTTCGGCCTTCTCGGGGCCCATTTATTCTTGGGCTCATTTCCACATTCGTTTACTTATGGCCCGTTAATGTCATTTTCTGCTTGTGGGCCAAATTCAACCCGTGGTTACAGTCGGCCCATTTGTGGCCCGTTGGTACGTTGGGCCATTTTCATAGTGTCATCAAAATACGGCCGATTAATGACGGCTCGTTATGGTCGGCCCATGAACGGATGATTTCAACTCTAGCCCATTTACGGCCATAATGTGGTATGTTATTGGCCCATGTTTGGCCGATCATACGGCCCGTAGAAGGCCCATTGATGATACGGCCCATAGAAGGCCCATTGTGTCTACAGCCCGTATAAGGCCCATTGTTTTTATGCCACGTAGAAGGCCCATTTTTTTTTGAAAGAAACAAGGCCCATTGTTTCTACGGCCCATAGAAGGCCCATTGTTTCTACGGCCCGTAGGAGGCCCATGTTGACCACAGTCGGTGGGTATTAAAGTTCGCCACCAGTGCAAATATAGGGAACACCCTACACTATACCAAAATGGCTTGCTGTTTTCTTCAGCCGGTGACTGCACGTTAAGAACAAATTTTGTATCGCACCAAAAAAATTACAACTATAAAACAAAAGGAAGGTTGTCATAAAAGTTAACAGTCTACCAGATAAATGCACCACTAGAAGTTCAGAAGATCAGTTCATTTGACCTGACTGTTATGCTTTCATGCTGTATTGTCCGATGGAGCACCATAACCTTCGCCTTCAGTTCTCCTAGGCTCCTGAACAACATAGCAAATGGCTGGTAGTTTGGTTTCAAAACCATGCATATCTTGACAACATCGAACAATGTCTCTCCTTGTTTCACAAAGGGTCTCTGTTAGGGAATGGACTTGTGTCTGGAGCGCAGATACAACATTGTTTTGAGCTTGCATATCTTGATCAGGAGGCAGTTTGTACGAGATTGCCTTAAACAACCAAGCCAGTATTACACAGGAACATGCTTTTGGCACTGTTAGTGGACAGGTACTGACCCACTGCAGCAAGAGCTGACATTGCGGTTATAGTTGCCTCGCCACCTTCAGAAGGTGGCGGTTTCACCATTTTTTCCATAGCTCGCTGAAAAGTTGAGGTTTTACATTAGTAGTACCAGAACAGAAGATATTAAGGAGGCAGCAAAACCAAACAAAATAGCTTTGGTCTATATACATAACTTATTCTGGTGAACCCATGTAAAATAATAGTTTTATTTTATTGCAAAGTACATAATAAAACCAGTTCCAAACATATGACCATGTACCATCGCTAATGTATTGTCTATTTCTTCACATTGTATTGAGGGCTAAGGATAAAGAGACGAAGTTTATAATATGGTAAGCATAGTATGACATCATTCATATCACAAAACAACTGAGAATAGACAAACGGGCAATTGTAACGTTGTGTGGGAAAGTCCAGCACGGAAGTAGATTACAGGTCAAGATCAAATGAACATCACTCCTCTGCTTTAAACCTTGTAAGGTGCAATGATACGCTAAGACAATTGTGTATAAAATTGAAAAGAGTAATAGACATTGGCTGAAAACCATGTAGTTCAAGGCACAAGTCAGAGTTAGTAGTAGTTAAAAGGCATGAGGATTAAGGACTTACAACAGTGGCTTTGACTGGTGTAGTCATGCCCTTCTTGCTGGTGTGACAGTCCTTGAAGATTTCCATAGGATTTGGTTCAGGTACTTTTTGGTCCTTGCGGGCTTTCCTCTGCATTTGGAACAAGTCAATATAGATCTGATAATATGGTAAGCAAAAAGAGTGAAACAACAGCTAATTACAAGAGCCTCGCAGTGTGCAACATAGCTACGAGATCCTGTCGTCTGTTGGAATTTCACTTTCGTACGGTTTGGCCTTGTTCTTTGAACAATTCACCTACAAGAAGATAGATTTGTGTGGCACATGCGTAAATAGGACTTCAGCATGTGATCTGATCACACATATATATAATGTACCTGATACTTCGGATCGGACCGGTGTTTAAAAAGGCCTCTCCAGTCTTCATCGGATATATTTTCCACTGGAGATGTTTGGGCAAGTTCACTATTAGCCTTTCCTTCAAAGTGAGTTTTCCTCAAGTTATACCGATACTGTCGCAGAACAGACTTCAAAACATGGGTGCAAGCTTGTCTGGTTGCATCATCTTGGCTATCCAACTTGAACCTCATCTGTTGAAAATTATGGGAGTCTCATTATCAGCAACCTAGAAAGTATTGGAAAGAGTAAGACGATATTACTAGTTTCCATACATAACCATACTTATAGATAAATGGTCAAGGAAGGTGTTGAACTGGGTTTCGTCTTTGTCATTCCTGTACTGAATCCATGTTGGGAGGATACGTACATGACACCTAACAGCAACCGCTGCCTCGGATACTAACTTGGCTGACTCTGTAGCATCACGTGGCCTTTTTAAACTTGCCTCAAAATGGATCTCCGTTCTTCCTCCTCTAGATTTAGTTAACCTATCGAGCATTATCCCTGATGTTTGTTTCCTGTTACTCCTAGGTGCTAGTCCAACAACAAACATAGGAAGTGTTAGTGTACATCAGACTGTGAGACTACATATAAAGAAGCATGCAACTGTAACTTGACTCTAGTAACTACCTTCTTGCTGTTGGAGCTCACAAAGTTCATCTGATCTTGCCAACTCATCTTGTGTCAAGAGTGCTTCGGAAGTAGTGTCAGGTGGCAAGGGAACTTGGGAACGTGCTGCTAGCTGAGTTGACCGACGAGTAGTGTCAGGTGGTACTGTGGAAGGTGTTGCAACAACTAGGGTTGTCTCTGCTTGTTTGGTGGCAGCTATTTGTTTCTGTTTGGCTTGTTCTTTAGCTCGTGTAGCACGGGATACCTTGTCGGTACAATTTTCCGCTGGACTTTGACCTTCTATTGCACCATCAGTACCAGCAGAATCTGGAGGATTGTTCCGCTTCCGTTTACCTGTCGTTCTGTGTTGCTTCCTCTTGCTCTGTGCCATGTTAAGTCAAGTCGACAAGAAAAATGAATATCAATTTAGTTCTTCAGAACAAATGTACTTTGATGTAAGAACATGGTGTGATAGACATATATTGTATGTTCTAGAAACAGGAACACGTGTCTTAGTCACATGTATAATGTGTAAAGTAAGCAGATGAAATTCAGTAAAATTAGAAGCAATACAAGCTAGACATAATACATAACACGCAACCACATATAACAGTGCCAAGTTAGAGGGAGCACCTATGATGGTGCACTAGGGGAGACGTGCTCATCACCAACACAGCTACGTTGAGTGTCTAGGAATGTGTTGTCTTGGAAATCATCTTGGGGGGATGGAGGAGTAGAATTTGTAGAGGCCCTTCATTTCGGAGGAGCACCTTCATCCGCTGCCTTGCTAACTTCCTTCCGCTTTATTGATTTTGAATTGTCAAGTAAAACCGACAAGAAAAAGCAATAAAATTCAGTCTTCAGAACTCATTCGTGCATGATACTTACAATCACTACTTTGATGTAAGGCAAACACATGATTCCAGGATGGAATAATACAAAAAACAGGACGACATGGCATATTCACAACTGTTTGTGTAAACTAAGCAGAAATAATTTCACCAAATAAGAAGCAATGCAAGCTAGGCACCACGTGAAAGATGCAACCAATATGACTCTGCCAAGTTAAAAGTGTCCCAACATAAATGGCATTTCAACAAATTAGAAGTGGCGCATGCTATAAATCATATGAAAGATGCAACTAATATCACACTGCATATACTGAAGGTGTCTCGTCATATTGATTTATGCGGGATACAAAAAAACAATAGTTTTATGTGAGGACATGCTTAATAGACAGATGTACTATGTACTAAATACAGGAAGGCATGTCACTTTAACAGGTATATTGTATAAGCTAAGCAGAATAGCATATGCAGTTTAACCAGATTGGAAAAATTACAATCTAGACACCATATGCAACATGCAACCACATATCACGCTGCCAAGTTAGAGCAAGCACCTGCGATGCTAGTGTAGGGGAAATGCAGTAATCAACTACAGAGATACGTTCACTATCTTCATCTAGCCTTGTTATTTCTTGAGAATCATGTCGGGAGGCTGACGCTGCATTCCTTAAATGAGGAGTAATCGACTTGCCTGACTGCCTCATCATAAGTGATTGATGAGGGATACACAAGAACATTAATTTGATGTAAGAACATGGTTAATACACAAGTGTACTAGTATGTACCAAAAACAGAAAGGCATGTCATATTTAAAGGTATAATGTGTAAGCTAAGGAGATGCAATTTAACCAAATTGGTAGCAATACAAGCTAGACATCTGGCTGGAGTGGTGATCATGATCATCTAGGACCTGAGAGCCTGGTGGGAGGCGGGCTGCTTGGCCACCATCGCAGCTTTTTAGTTGGCTTCCAGGTGATGCCTCTCTTTGTTGGGCTTGTCACTGGCTTGGCCAGTGCCCTGACTAGCTATTTGTCTTCTGGTGCTCACGGGATGGTGGTTCATGTAAAAAATATCTTTCCTTATCTTAATAAAGACCGACTTCGGCATTTCGAATACAAGCTAGACACCATATGGAACATGCAACCACATATGACACCGCAAAGTTAAAGCAAGCACCTGGGATGGTGGTTCATTGCGAGTGAGGTCATCAACTTCAGAGCTACGTTTACCGTCTCCATATGCTGACACTGGACCTATTATAAGGCTGAAACGTGTTTGGCCTATCCACGTACGATGTTGGAGCAACTTCTCTCTTTTCTTTTTTGCTTCTCTCATAGCAACAGAGTCTGAAATACCCTTGCATAAAAACACAATAGTGAGAGTATGGGCGAAGTGTGTGCAGAACTAGTGCACTTTAAAGTAGCAGATAGCAGGTGGCTGAAAAATAAATGACAGGAGACATATGATAGCTCTACAACATTGCATGGCAAACAAAATTAGATTATACTTCGTATGATTTTGTAATATATGAGCACAGGAAATGCAGGTACTCCTCCAGCACCCCACCTCATGTGGTCATATCAAGATAACAGTCGACTGAAAATAAATAGGTCAGTCAATTTTTTTAATGAACCGTCCGATCTATAAGGAACCGGCAGATGGCCTTCGTCTACCTCCCGCCAGTCACTGTTGACGATCTTTCTCGAACCGCCAGCGACCACCGGCCCAGACCCCTGCCTCCGCCACCCCGCCCTCCTCTCGACCTCACACCACCGCCGTGCTTGGCAGCGCCCCCAGGCCATCCCTTTAATCTCGGCCGACCTCCAGATCGGGCGCCAGTAGCTCTAGGCCCCACATGCCCCTAAGATAAACACTGAGGCGCTGCTTCCCCGGCGTAATAGGCAGACTAGCGCCTGTTACGCTGGGGAATGCTTCCGTTAATTGGGAATCAATTGACCAGGAATTGAAATTCAGGGGGGCGACAGACCTCTAGCTAAGGTGAAAGAGTATATGAGGAGAAACCTTGTGCATCGCGAGTTACTAGGAACATCTAGTATCAAGAATAAACGGTCAACTAGTGTCTTCTGTGGGATGAATACCGTGCAAGCAGACACGTAAGATTTGCACGAATAAGGGAAGAGGAGTACCATTTTCGGTTGCCGGTGTGGTCGCCTCCACATGTCGTGTCGATCTTCTTCTTTCTGCCGAGGAAACCGATGTTCTGGAGGAGGGTGCAGGCTTGGTTGAACCCATGGCCAAATTTTTGACTATGTTGCTGTGTCCGTATGTCGGTGGAGGGGAAGCAGATCCGAGGCGGCGTAGCAGGAACAGCTCCGGTGCAATGGAGGGTGGCGAAGTTGGAGAGGCAGCGGTGAGGCGCAGGACGGCGTGGTTGAACTGGCTCAGGTACGGACAGCTGGGCCTCGGCTTCAACTATTAGCCGTGGAGGGCGTTGCGGTTGAGATTGCGGTGGACAACAACGTCGGGGTATCGGCTCCGGCGTGATGGAGGAGGGCGGCAGTTGATGGGTGGAATGGGGTGGCGGACGGAGGACGCCAGGGTTTCGCAGCTGGTGGAGAGGTAGTTTTCGCGCCCAAAGAGTATGAATTGGGAATCGGACGGGTGGGCGGGGGGAGGGGGAGAAGCATGTTTCGGGTGTGGGACGCGCTTGTTTTTGGCTTTTTTGAACAGAAGATGGGACTCGCTTGTTTGAAATTTGGGGAAGTACAAAGTTTGCCCCCTTCTTAAATTTCGGAACTACTGCGGGTCGGGGGTAGGATGGTAATCCCAGGTGTCCCAAATAGTGGGTGGGAGCGATTTCGGCCGCGTGCATGTGTGCTTAGGCGGCCATTGTGTATGAATGCTTTTCGGAGGCGGCTGCATGGCGTCTAGATGAAGCTACGAACCTACCCCGGTTTAGATCTTTGGACGTCGGGCCGGTAGGTTTCATGGGTCGGAGTTATTAGAAAAGTAATTTCCTTGTACTACCAAACATTGGCCTCACGCGGTTTCGGGCGAGTAGAGGCTCTTTTGGCGCTTTGTTCGAAATTTTGAAACACAAGCATTCACGTTTAGAGTACTCTTGAACTTTGAGGATTGACCTAAATAGACCACGTTAAATTTGACCTTGTATGTTTGAAAACCTCATTAAATTATCCGCTTCTTTTTGAAATTTTGACACTTTGAAATCCTATAACTACGATTATTTTGGAATGGAGGAGCTAAATTAGAATATATTTTGTACACGACTACATATGCTATTATGTACAAAATCAGAGCAAAGATTGGTGCCCCCATAAGTTAGGTATGATTTACAAACGCCATGATATCAAATTCAAATAATTGAATGGATTTCATGTTGAATTTGATTTTTTAAACCACCTTAAGTTGAATTCAAATGTATGCTAGTCCATAGGTAGCTATTTATAACGTTCATTGTGTAACTTTCGTATGTATAATGTGTTTTACACACACAACATGAACTATACTCACGTTTATGTTCGGATGCATTGTCTGGAGTTCAAAATATTAACTATGTGGATCAATTGTGTCAAATAATAACATAGACATGCTCAAATTCGATAGAATCTAGATGTCTAATGGATCAATGACCGTTCCTTACGCGAATTGCAAATATCATGAACCCATCCTAATATTTGGATACAATTTATATCTTTAATCAACGTGTACAGCAGTCTTGTACGTGTAGTTTCACTCTCCATCGGTGGTCTCTCACACATGCTCACACACTCTCTCCCGAGGTGTCTTTCTCGCACACATGGTCTCGATATAACCCTCCCTCCCTCTTGTAACCATTTACGACTGTTTTCACTAACCTTTATCACAAGCACTCGCCCTCTCGCAAGCATACACACGCACAATCCCCATCGACCCTTTCTATGTACATAGACCTGCCTACGTGTCTCCTGTACGCACATTATCTTTAGGCATGTCTCTCACTCATTGTCTCACACCTCTCTTCCTAATCGACGAGTATGATTCTAGCAGAGAATTCTGTAGGATGCCTCTTAAAGTTAGGTTGGATGAATAGTAATATCAGAGATAATTGGGTCACCTTAGTCCGAGAACCTAGGGTTACAAAACCTTGCCGGCTTTGTCAGTGGACATAGAGTCCTTCACAATTATGCTATCTTTGTCTTGTACGACTAGTCATCCATGGGTCTCCCTAAATGCGTCACGGGCCGACCAATGTGGCGCAGGACGGAACCAAACGAAGGTCCTCACCTCGACCCACCGGACCTCACGCGGTGACACGCCCTCTGCCCCTCGTCTTGTTATCTTCTCACACCCACACATACCAACACAGACACCACACAAAAAAAATGCTCCTGGTGCCTCTATCCACTACCCCCTTGCATATACACACTCAAGGAAATCTCTCGCCGTGACGTTATATTCATCTCTCTCTCTCTCTAGACCACTCTCATTTCTCGTGCTATCTCTCCCACGCCCCCTGCCGGCCCCTCTATCCATGCATCCCTCGAATACGTAATACACACACATACCTCTCTAGGCCCTGCCAAATGCATCAACTACACATTCACACATGTTACATCATGTACCCCATTGATCTAAAAAGCCCTCTCTTCATGTCTATATCGCATACAACATTCCATTTGAATAAAGTGTGGCCAAAAAATATTTTAGAATTTCGATATATATATACAACATTACAAAGTTGTATGGAGGAGTATGAACGCTTGCATTGCATGGTGCCCACAATGATATGTATTCCACACTGTGAATTTGTATATTTTTATACTATATATAAAGTTAGTCATAGTAAAGAGAAACAAAGAGCATCTCTCTCTCCATTGCATACCCCCCTCTACGCCCCTTTCACGTACGCACACAAACTATCTCCAGGTCCTCTAAAAGTAAGCCCCTAGCACATTCACGCATGTTTCATCTTTCTCTCGCGATATATACAATGACGATCATTGTATTTGAAGCGAAAGAAAGATACGTACATTGGACTTCAGAATCCACTCATTACGGTCACCATTTATGTTTTGTGGTTATTATACAGTCACGGGCTCACCGTACAACTCTGTATTTGCTCAATACACGACTAGTTGACCAGTTAAACGCTCCACGTGGCACCTCTAGTGTTGCATCACATTATCTCACTACCATCGGGCCCACCTGTCGGCTTGTATCTACTCTACATCTACACTTTTATAAAATACTAGCAAGATGCCCATGCATTGCACAGAACATCAAGATGCATTTGTATGAGTAGTTTATCTTGTGGGAGAAAAGGATGAACAAGGGAAGGCCTTATTTGCAAGTGTGGAGAGGGGTGTGGGTATATTTTTGCAAAATTGCCATAGTTTCCTTCCTATCCGTCAGATATAGATCAGATGACCTATATTGCAGGATGGCAGGTGCACGATCATCACCGACTATGCTTTTTATAAGAGTAGGGATAAAATACACTCTTATGAAAAAATAGAGTTGGTGATGATGGCGTGCCTGCCATCCTGCAATATAGGTCGTCCGATTTATATCTGACGGATAGGAAAGAAACTATGACAATTTTGCAAAAAGGTACCCAAACACCTCTCCACATTTACAAATAAGGCCTTCCCTCGTTCATTCTTTTCTCTCACAAGATAAACTAGTCATAGAAATGCATCTTGATGTTACGTGCAACGCACGGGCATCTTGCTAGTAAGAATGAAAACAAACGACAAGAAAATATTGGACGGTGGTTCGAAGTCATGACCGTGGGCACAACGGACAAGGTGGCCTTGTATTGGTATGCTGAGCAGTCTGTTTTAACACACAGGAGCTGGTGTGGTGATTATACACACACGCACGCATGCACACAAACTGCATGCACGCAACACTCACACGAACACATGCACCCACGCACGCACGCAACACTCACACGTACACACGCACGCACACACGCACGCATGCATGCACACACCAGTACACCACACGACCAACACACACTCTCACGCTCAAGTGCTCAACCTACACGTGCATGCGCACACATCAGGTCGTGACAGACACATACACAACCAGGTGATTTCCGCGCACGGGGTGGAGTCTTGTCGCGCCTGCGTAAATTTGTGTTTATCTGACCTTTTCCCTATGCGAACTGACAGGTGGGACCCACTAGGAACGTGTTCAATTTAACTAGTCAACGTGGTGCCACGCAGACTATTTGGCCGGTCAACAGAGTGCAATCCGATGCCGAACCGTGAGCAAGTGACCGTATAATCACCGCAAAACGTATATAGTGACCGTAATCAGCTTATTCTGAAGTTCGGTGAACGTATTACGCTTTTCTCTCTATAGGCCCTTCAAAACTACATCTCTACACGTTCTCGCATGTTACATCTAACAACTATGCAATACAACACCACTACTATACTCTAACACAATAAATCATATGTGGTTTTAGTTTTACTAGATATCATATTGTTACTTAATTATTCAGTTTGCATACATTAAAATTTCCTTTGAAATGTATGGCCAGTATCATATACCGCGCGGGAAAAATTCCGCCCTTTCCTGTTTAATCAGGTTTGTATCGATGGATCGTGCGAAACAGCAAAACTATAGTACTATATAGTATATACAGTACAAGTGACAGTTCATTGGGCCGTCGTGTCGTGTACTCCTCCGTCGTAAGAGTGGAGCGCTCGCTTTCATAAATCTTCTAGTCCCTTTCGCCGACATGTGCGGCATCAAGCTACCGGGTCCACGTGCCATACCGGAATACAGTGTAGAGCAGCCGGGGTGAAGCATCCAGTCATGGCGCCGGTGTAGTAATGAGCAATGAGGCATCAAATCACAAAGCTGCACCTTTCCCGCAGTTAAGTTGGAGGGACGGAAGTAATAATGCTAAAAAAGAAGAAGTTGGAGGGATGGAGCAACCATCATTTCACTCATTGCTGAATCCGCTTCTCCCTCATCTTCTTCAAGTTAACCACGTGCTGCTTCTGCCGTTGTTCTGCCACATGTGGGAAGCGGATCGGCTTGGTGAAGCACTGCCACGTGGGACCGCATGTTAGCAAACCGCCAAGACAATGTCCTCTAAAAATAAGAAACCTCCCCCACCATCCACGCGGCAAAATCACCTCCTTTTTACTAATCTTGATTCTATAATTTTTTAGATCAATATAATTGAGATTTGTATAGATAGCACACATGAGAAAAACCAAGTGATACGGTTAAGGGCATCCACAATGTGTAGCCAAATGTGAAAATAGCTTTTGGCATCGTGGGAACCATTATGGACGGTGTTGCCAAAGCCAAAAGGATGGAACAGAAGCTCCCTGTTTGATTGACTGAAGGAATAGAAAAATGCAACATCTCTCCTCTTTCTACCGTGCTTGGACGCATGTACAGTATAGAGGACAGAGTCTACTCCCCTGTCCCTTCTATCACAAATGACAAAGCAGTGAGGCGTCAAATCACAAAGCACGGACGAAGCAACCATCATTTCACTCTTCGCTGACTCCGCTTCTCCATCGTCTTCTTCGAGAAACCATCTCACCATACTAAGCTGGACGGACGACACTATTGTGTACGAGTAGTACTAGTACGTTTACGTGTCCTTTGGTTCAACGGACTTCCTGGATGCAAATAAGGCAGTTGTCTCGGCTGGCAGGCGGCACTTGCGAATGACTTACCATGGTCTCCCTCAATGGTGTTCTCCGTCGAACGCACTTCGCCAAACCACAACATTCGAGATATCGCCGATGTCACCACAATGGGGAAGGAAGTCAAATATAGTTACTACCTCCATTTTTTTGTACACAAGGCCAGTATATCAAAATTACAATTTGCAAAAGGCCACTAACACTAATCGAGGCAAAATTGATGCGGTTTGCCTCGTACTAGCAACTAAGGACATTAATATCCCCTGCATTCATGCGGAACTGAGAGGGTTGGTTTGCATGGCGCTACATTAATCAAGCGATGAGGAGTGAGATTGTTAGCTCTTTGGGCTTTGGAGAAAAAAATATGCATTAATTGACACATGAAACGAAGATTTGTATCGATTAATCCCGCGAAGGAAAACCCCGCCTTTCTTTTTTAACACTAGTACTCCTAGTACATAGTACTACCTCCATCCTGGTTTATTGGTCTTCATCGTATTTCGTGCCAAATTTTGACCATAAATTTAACTAACAAAATGTTCATGCATGTCACAAACAAATGTATCATTGAAAACTATGTTCAAATACAAATCTAGCGATACAATTTTTGTTAACATGCATTAATATTTTGTTAGTTAAATATTTAGTCAAATTTGGGCACAAATTTCAAGGAGGACCAATAAACCAGGACGGAGGTAGTACTACGTACTTATCCTGTTTGGGTCTAGGCCTTGCATTGCCATACTTCGCCACACATTTTTGCTAAGCTTGCCTAAAGTTTTCAAAATGAAAAGGAGGTACACTTGCGCACGGCTGTCGCGGTCGCACCGCACCCTCACACGGTCGCTCCTGCACGCCGCGGTCGCACCGCACGCTCACATGCACAGTCGCTCCTGCACGCTGCAAACCCAACCAAGGGAACGCACCCTTACTAACACGTGTTGTCGCATGTGAACAAACCAAACTCAGCCATCCTACCGCTGACACATAATTTTCGTTCATAGAGTATGTTTATCCAACCGCATGTTGGGGAGTATCCGTACGGCCCGTGCGGTGGTCTATTGGGGAAGAAGAAGAGGTGAGGAAGAAGGGTTAGGAGACATAGGATATTCGTCCAACCGCCTGAAATGGTAGACTGACCCAAGTCAGGCGACTTGCATAACAATATATGTTTTTACACAACAAAAGATCCATAAAACAACAACATAAAGAAAAACTATCACTGCTCGCGGAACGAGACGGCCTCGTCGTCTTTGGCTGCCGGCGGAAACCAGCCGTAGCTGCCGACGTGTGTCTCCGCACCGTGGTTGTCCTCGGCCTCCAGCTACTCGTTGACGCGGAGCGTGCGGGTACTCTACACAGACGAGAGCACCGCCCGGTTCAAGTCGAGGACGTACGGTTCCGCCTGCAGGAGGGCCTCGATGGCAGCGGCATTCGCGCGCTCCGCGTCGAGTCGAGCTTCTGCCTCCCGGTTCAAGTCCAGGACATCTGGTTCCACCTGCAGGAGGGCCTCGATGAGAGCGGCATACGCGCGCTCCGCGTCGAGTTGAGCCTCTGCCGCCTGGTTCAAGTCCAGGACGTCCGGTTCCGCCTGCAGGAGGGCCTCGATGGCAGCGGCATCCGCGTGCTCCGCCTCAAATTGAGCCTCCGCCGCCCGGTTCACATCCACGACATCTGGTTCCACCTGCAGGAGAGCCTCGATGGCAGCGGCATGCGCCAGCTCAGCGTCGAGTTGAGCCTGTGCCTCCCGGTCCTCCTTTAGTATCGCCAGGTTGAACCGTTGGTCCGCCTGCACCATGGGGGAGTCGGACGCCGGTAAGAAGTCGACGTCCATCGTCTCATATCCATCGAGGGCCTTCTGCGCGGCGACCTCCGCCATGAACATTGGATCGCCTTCCTCCTCCTCGTAGCTTGGCTCCAGAGAATTTGGGGATTGGCCCACCGCAAAGCGAGCTTGGGGACGGAGGTCTCTGGCACCGACCGCCGCCGCGATTTCTGCGCGGCGCTCCGGCATCAGCATCTTGTAGTACGTGATCTTGCGGTGCACCATGGTTTTCCGGCGAACTAGGAGACGCTTGATGCGGGATAGGGGATCGAAAGGTGGGGGAAGGGGCTGGACTAGGCCGAGCAGCGAAGGTTCTGGTGTGAATAGTGGTTCCGGTGACGACCGGTCAATCGGTTTTGACTGTACATCGCTCTTGTCGCGTTCGCGTTGCAGCCCGGCACGCTGGACCCTCCACGTCGCTCACCGAATGGAACACGCTTTGTCTTGCATTTTCGCTCGCTTGTGGGACCGCAGTTGAGAGCAAACCGACGTCCCTCCCCCTCCCTGCCCGCGTCATTTTATGCAGAGTAAATAAAACCAGAGGGAGTATACTACGGATGAGGATCCCCTGACGTGGCTGAACCCATTGAGTAACTGACATGCGGGGCCTAGCAAGCATGGGGTCCGCCAGTAAGTGACCGAAAGGGAGGGTAAGGCAGGGATACGTATGTGAAAGGAGCTTCCAATGATATAATTTTCACATTATACATCTCATGTACTATTAATCTTGTCAATAGTCAAATGCGGTTTTGAAAAACGCATTAGAGCATGGTTAAGAATATAGCCAGTCGATGGCTGTAAGGAACTGCCATGCCATCTATCGATCTCGTCAACATGAACCGAATGGGATGTCAAAACTAAGACGCGAAACGACACGTAGCGGAGGCAAAGTGAAACTTCAAACGAACCGTTTGTTTGTATATGCATGTCGGACATATTACAAATAAGCATTGGAAATACAAGCATGGTCTAGGCCCACATGCGAATGATACTTGGCGAAATGTTCAAATGAGGCATGCGGGAGGATGGACTCGACCGGAGGGCGACAAGATCGATGGAGAGGAATGAGAAATAAGCAAACGCCACATGATTATACTTGAACGGCTCAAATAAACAATAAGTTGTCTCGCTAGGCCTACATAGTGAAAGGCCTAATGCGCAACGCGGAGCACCGACGCTCGAATATGGCCGGGAAAACAGGGAAACCGACATGTGGGGCACACCTGTTGGGACGACGTAGCGCAAACTAGTCCAATGGAGGAGCTGGCCCACGACCTCCTCGCCACCGGCAACCGTTCATGTGGGTCATGGGGGCCAACAACATGGCGCAGCTCCAGCACCGCCTCTGGACACGGTGGCCGCAGTGAGCAACACGCTCATCGTCGCTAGACAAGGTCGGTTTCATTGTTCTGAGGGTGGCGTTAGTGCTATGGCACGACCAACAGTATGTTTGGTTTGTGCCCAAGGTTGCCCCATCAAAGCATTGGGTAGCCAAAATTTTGGTTGAGGTTTTCATTGCCCATAATTTGGCCGACGGCGAGAAAAATGAACTAGAGTTGGCTAGAGTTCATTGGCATGCCAAAAATGACAACCATCCAAACAAAGACCAATCTTTGGGTCATGACCAAAATTTGGGTAAGGTGCACTTTGGCCATAATCCAAACACACGCCAACACCGGGCTCGTCGAGGATGCACGGGGCGTCGGGACGCGTCCGCGGAGTGGTGTATCGCTTTTTCAATGACATGTCGGGTCGTCTTGCTTTTTCAATGACATGCGCCGATCGCATGTGAGCAAAGGGCATCTCCAACATTGCCACGACCGCAGTTGACTACCCTGGCACACCGAAAACCCTCGTCCCTCTGCCGTCGCGCGGTCCATTCCCAGCCGGCGCCAGCTGCCCGCATTCATGTCGTCCGTTCGTATGCCGTTGTTAAGAGGCTCGGTGCCCGAGCAACCAACTCCGGCGACTTAAAGACACACCAGGACGCTTGGCCTCACCGGAATGCGCTACTTAAAGCGGCAACGCCCAGCTAACCTCCACACCATAGCGCATCGTCCTCCTACCTGGCACCACATCCGCCATAACCGCAAGCGCGAACGCTCTGCCGGAGAGCTTGTCTTCGGGGATGGAGCTTGAGGTAGCCGCCCTCGCTCAAGTCGCCGCACACGCGATGGCCACGCTGGCGGCCGACGACGGGAGCAACGTTAGACACGCGTCCTACTTGCCGCCGTCCAACGTCCGGCACCGCCGAGGTCGGGGACTCCTCTGAGGATGAGTAGGGCATGGGAGGCGGCAGGGCATGGTGTGCCAACTGGCCGGTCCGTCTCCCGTGTTCTACTTTTCCTCGCCGGAGACCGCACCTTCACTTCACGGGTCTTGAACCCCGCCCCCGTACATGGAGATCGCAGATGGAGGACGTCGGTCGCCGCCGTACAATAGGTTTAGGGTCGGGTTTCTTTTATTTTTCTGTCCTATAAAAGTTCAAAATGTTATGAAAATCTGCCGTGTTTGCATTAATCTCGGCCGGTGTATATGAACTTTCACAATGATACAGTATATTGTAAGATTACTAGCAAGATGCCCGTGCGTTGCACGGAAGATCAAGATCTTGTGGGAGAAAAGGATGAACGAGGGAAGGCCTTATCTGCAAATGCACATTCACGCATTTCACATCTACGGGAACCTACGAAAGGGTTAACGTAAATTGCCTCTCTCTCTCTCCTCCCCTGATTTTCATGGTGGTGGGCCCCTTCCTCCCCCCAATCTACAATCAACAGCTCACACGTTTCACATTATGTTAATTACGTAACTGGGACTATGTAGGTGTAGCATTACTCGTCCTACAAAACCCAACTATGCCAGCCTCCCAACATATCGCATGGGAAAAGACCTGGCCGCGCCGTTTTAGTCGGGATTACCGGATTACTAGTAGTAATATCAATGGATCGCATGAAGCAACAAGTTTTTTTTAGGGGGCAAAGCACCTAGTTTAAAAGGAAAAAAGGCGGTACACTCAGAACACCCCTGTCGCGGTCGCATTGCACCCCACACACGTTCGGTCCTGCACACGGCTCATGCAAACGAAGCGCGCTTCGGCTTGCCTCTTCACTGACACGTGGGACTGCACTTGGAGAAACCGACCATGCGCCAAACTCCCCCCGCCCACCGCGCGAAAATCCTCCCCCCACCCAAAAATTCCCCCCAAATCCTAGATTCAAACGCCCTTCGGCCAACTAGCCAATAATATTCCCCAAATCCCCCTTTCCCCGTCCCGCTCCACTCCATTCGCTTTGCCAAAGCCGCCCTCCCCGCCACGCCGATACTTTGGCGCCGCAGTTCGTCGAGGGGACGCACGGTGATCCTCTCGCTCCCACAGTACGCTCTCGTAGACTGTCGTCCTCTAGCCGCGCCACCACCACTGGCGACGTTCTTGTGGAGGCGCACGGCGGTCAGTGCCGCCACCGCTGGCGACGTTCGTGTGGAGACTTACGGCAGTCAGCTTCTCCCACGGTACGTGCATTTTAGACTGAGGCCCCGTGCATGTCGGTGTAGCGCTGACTGTTAGCTGATAGACGTTGTTAATCTCACTGTTTGCCGAAGTAGTTTACAGTCAATATGCTCTGCTTAAGAAGCTTCCTTGCTGATGAGATGGCATGCCAAGGCCGATTAGTTGCTAAAATATCCTGCCATATCTTTATTGTGACGTAGATTGCCATGGTCTAGTAGCCAATCTGTTAGGTGAAATAGCTCTACACCGTTTTATACTCGATCTTTGTTGCTGCGATGGCCTTCGACAGTTCGATGGTTGTGTGCTCTGTTGGAAATACATAATCCATCATGCTCGGCCTCATTGACTGCTGAAACAACCTGCCATAATTTAGCACTCAAATCTGTTTGCTGAATTAGCTTTACATATATTTCGTTACTTAGATCTGCTCGTCCAAATATCTTGCCATAGCTTTAGATATCGACCTAGGTATTTTCTTCTGGACTTCATAAAAAAGCATATATGTTTTTCCTGTAATATCTAGTAGAAGAACTAATTTGTATGTCTAACATATGGACATGACTTGGATAACTTATGCTCGAAGATTCTCCGCTGCATATGTCGAGGGGGTTGAAAACTTCATGAACTTTATCAGAGCTGAGTATGGTGGTCCGAAATCAGATGTGCTTTGCCCATGTAGCAACTGTATGAATTCAGTTACAAGATCCTAGTCAACTGTGCAAAAATCATCTACACTTGTATGGGATGTCGGTCACATATACTAGGTGTGTTCATCATGGTGAAGCTATGAACGTCAATGTTATTGACTATGTGGAAGCAGCAGATCACCATCTTGATCTGCCTGATGCTCAGGTGGAAGAAGAGGAGGAGGAGGTGGTGGCGGAGCCAGTGAGTTTGACCAACATTGAAACAATGCTATGAAATTCTCATGCATTCCGTGAAGTTTCACCTGCAGAAGAAAAGTGGTGGGCCCGCATGTTGGAACAATGCAATGTGGCTGTCACCCCAGGAAATAAGCTGTCAGTATTCTCAGCTATGGTCACCTTTCTTCAGGTGAAGACATCTGAGCGGATGACCAACAAATCATTCGATGCGATGTTGGTTGCTTTCCGCAAAGCTTTCCCAGATGCGTCTGAGCTGCCACACACCTACAGTAAAATGAAGAATTTCCTTCGTGCAGTTGTAATTGGATATGATATGATCCATGTTTGTAAGAATAATTGTGCTCTGTTCTGGAAGGATTATGCCAACGTAAGTGAATGCCCAAAATGCAAATCATCGAGATGGAAAGATGGCGATGCTGTGAAGAGGATTCCTCATAATGTTCTGAGACATTTTCCAATTACACCAAGATTGCAGAGGTTGTTTCATGATGCTGAAACAAGAGCGGATGTACTGTGGCATTCTAGGAACCAGGAGTACAGAGATCAGAATGTAATGAGCCATCCATCACGTGGTAGTGAGTGGAAAAGCTTCAATCAGAAGCACGAAAAGTTTGTTGCTGACCCGAGAAACATTAGACTTGGCTTAGCTTCAGATGGATTTAACCCATTTGGCCACCAGAGCGCCACATATAGCATGTGGCCAGTGCTTGTTATCCCTTACAACATGCCTCCAAATGTCTGCACCAAAGAATCAAACTACATGATGGCCTAGCTCATCCCAGGTCCAAAAAGTCCTGGAAAGGATTTTGATTTGTTCATGGAGCCTCTTCTGGAGGAACTTCAACAGCTTTGGAGGGGTGTTCTCACTCGAGACCTATATAGCATCCCACCAGCTGATTTCTTTCTGCGTGCTATTATAATTTGGTGCATCCATGATTATCCGGCTTTGGGCACTATGTCAGGGCGAACGACACATGGTTACAATGCATGTGTTCGTTGTGACAAGAATCCGCTTTCATACGCAATACTTAGCAAGATCTGTTACATTGGACACCGTCGTTTCCTTGCCAAGGACAAGCCACATCCTAGAAAATACCGAAGACATGTGTTCAATGCAAAGCATAAAAACCGTGATGCACCAAAGAGGTTCACCGCTGATGAGCTGCAAGTGGAATTAGAGAAGTTCAGGCATATTACACCAGGAAACCATCCTGATAATGGTTGCGGGAAAAGGAAGCGTGACGGGGCAAAAGAGAGATTATTGTTTACCCGCAGGCCCATTTTGTGGGACTTGGAGTATTGGAAAGATTTGGATCTGCGACATAATCTTGATGTGATGCACATCAAGAAAAATATATGTGACAACATTATCGGCACACTTCTTAATATTGAAGGCAAGACGAAAGATACCTTAAAATCTAGGATTGATTTGACACACCTGGGTATCAGAGAGGATTTACAGGTGCAAGATGAAGGTAAACCACGGGATATGGCACCAGCTGTGTACGTCTTGGACAAGGTAAAAAGAAAAGAATTCTGTGAGGTCCTATCACGTGTGAGATTCCCACATGGATTTGCTTCGAACCCTGAAAGGAGAGTCAGTGCAGATGGAAACAAGGTACAAGGGTTGAAAACTCATGACTGCCACGTCCTACTTCAAAGGGTTTTACCTCTTATCCTGAGAGGATTGGGCCGCCCTGACTTATACAGAGCAGTTGCAGAGTTGGGACAATTCTTCAGGGAACTCCGCAAGAGAAATATCAGGATAGATGCTTTGGAGCGTCTTAGAGACAAGATACCAACTATCCTATGCGACCTTGAGAAGATATATCCTCCAGCCTTCTTTGATGCGATGGTGCATTTCGCTGTTCATCTACCTGATGAGGCACTACTTAGAGGTCCAGTACAGTATGGCTGGATGTACCCTATTGAAAGGCGGCTAGGCACTTTCAAGGGCTATGTTAGGAACAAAGCTAGACCCGAGGGTTCCATTGTAGAGGCCTACATTTCTATAGAAGCGTTGACATTCTGCTCAAAATACATTGAAACAACTGATCAGCTTAGCAAAGAGGTGGATGAAGACAATCCCGGGCTCAATGTTTTCGATTATTCTGTTCGAGTTACAAGGAAGAGTCGACAAGAGGACAAACCTAAAGATTTGGACAAAATGGTTTGGTATGTGTTGAATAACTGTCCTGAGATACTACCTTATATCAAGTAAGTGCCAAGTATTGCAGCTTATACATCGTAATCTACTAAACTTGCAGCACATTCTTATATATTTAGATGTTTGACGCGATCACTATGTTGTGCAGCATCTACAAAAAGGAGTTACTGCCGCAAAATCGAAGAAACATTGACAAACTAGTTATGGCAGGATTTGCGAAATGGTTCAAGAGCCATGTAAGCTTTTGAATTGCACTTTTAGTTTTTTTAATATATTGATTACACAAGATGATCAGCTTATCTATTTTCTAACCATAGGTTAAGTAGGTGCGGGAGGATGGGCAGGCAGTTGATTATGCCCTTTACTCACTAGCAATGGGTCCTGATACTCGGGTAAGACATTATGAATCTTGTGTTGTTGGAGATGTGTGCTACAACACCCTTGCACAAGACGGAGGCAGGAAGACACAAAACAGTGCCATCATGAGCACGGATACGTATGACATAGAGACGAATGAAATGTATGCTAACATAACAGACATTGTTCAGTTGCAGTATATCTCGAGTTTCGAGGATCATCGGTGTGTGGTTCTGTTGTGTTGTCGTTGGTATAACATGTTTTCCCGGATCGCAAAACCCAGAGCTGATGATTATTTCAAATCCATCAATGTCAATGCGACGTACCAGACCAACGAGCCTTTTATTTTGGCAAATCAAGCAACATAGATATTTTACTTGGAAGACACATTTGCACGTAGAGATGACTGGAGAGTATTGCAAAGGTTTGAGTAGAGGAATTTGTTTAATGAAGTTACACAACAAGATGATGCTTACACTGCTCCTGATTCACAAGATAACATAGATGTTCCTAATATCTTTGAGAACCATCACGTCAATGACGTCGCTGTCGTGATGTGGACATACAAGAGTTGATCAAGAAGAAGCCAACGTTCGAGGACGAAGAAAAAGATGACACCGTGGGGAATTACAATTCAGACTAATACACATGGTGAAGATGTTGACGCTGCTGCTGCGGATGATGATTACATTGCTTTTGTCATATTTGCCTGTCAGAAGACGTTTTTTATCAACTATGTGAAATTGTGTTTGCTATGACAACTGAAACTTGATGAACATGTTGTTTAGTATTTCCTGTGAGAACATGACTTGCTATGTATGCTGATTTGTGTTTGGTGATTGTATGATGACTAAAACATGATGACGTTGTTGTTTAGTTGTACTCATATTTGGCTGTGAAACTTGAATTTGATGACATAGTTTGATGTTGGACTACAATTTGCTCGACGTCTTCGAATGAGAACAAAGCTGACCCAACAGGGCCTCTGCTAATTTATTTACTTATTACCAAAAGGGCCTCTACTATTTATTTATTTATGAGGAAAAGGGGATACCCCCTGATTTCCATTAATAGAAATCATTAGATGTTCACAACACTACGCCCAGCCTGCTACACAGGTTTCATTCATTACTACTTTCAGCAAAGTGCTCATGTCATAGCCATTGGATACATCACGAGTGCTACATACACTGCAAATAAAGAGACAATCATCCTACAGAGCACATCAATTTTGCCCATTATCTTCACAAGCTCTTTCATATCCTCATTACTATCAAGGCCGTTCAACAACTGTTGCTTGGCCATGATCAGAGGAACTGCATCTTTAACCTTCTGCTCTACATCTTCCTCTGCTGCCGTTCCTTTAGTTACTTGTCCAACACCCCAACCTGCTGGTATTGGGATTCCTCGGCTAACCAAATAATCAGCGTAGTTGCACTCCCCCACATCAGCAACTTCCCAGAAATACAAATCACACGAATCTTCCCTTTTCTGTACGAATCAAATTGGAAGATCATCAACCAAACTATTAAAAAAATAGCAACTGAATGCAGCAGAACAACACTTCAACGTATTATTACCCCATGATTCGGGCATTTGTAGATGAGTCGGCCAGGGTTGAGGCTTGTGGTTGAGACGCGGCGTATGTCTTTGCGTGATTTGCAGCAGTGGCACCACACCAACGGCAGCTGGTTGCGATGAGCAACCGGCTACGGTGCGCGTGCCAGCGGGGGTGTGATGAGACCCATAGGAGATGGTACGGGTGGCGACTTGGCGCATATTTGGTTGTTGCCTGCTGAAGAGCAGGTGGACGAGCAGCCAGCGGACATGGTTGCTACGGCCAGAGCTTCTGATGCTAGGCAAAGTAAGTAGAGAAGAGGAGAAGCGAACGTTGGATATGTCAGTTTCATTACTTGCAGAGTAGCATAGCACCATCTATAGTCATAGTCTAGGTTTGGATTCAAACCAGCTACAGGAGCACGTCTCTCTTTTTTCTAAAACTCAGCAACGTCTCTTTACTGGTACACTAGCTTGTTCTGTACGCCTTCTCAAGTCTTTGATTCCTCCACCTGACATCTAGGACCCACTGGAAGGGCCTCTGTATTTCGCAAAAAAAAGTGCCCCCCGCTGACAGGTCGGACCCACTAGCTATCTTCGCACGCAAGGAAGTGCCTCCTTATTACGCACAAAAAAATGAATACTCCCCCTGCCAGCTGGAACCCAGCATCATGGGAGGCTGACTTGTGGGCCTACCAAGTTGACGGAGACGGAGGGCTTTGTCAACTTAGTCAATTTGAACGATTCTAACTCCAGTTACCGTATGATGTTCATCCAACGGCAGTAGTGCTTCTTCAACCTCTGGTCTTCTTGCTCCAGCCACACAAACCAACACCGGTCGTGGCGCATGCTCCTGCCTCCCGTGGCCTGATGTGATGCCGCTGAGGCCTCACCGCCCCTACTACTCCCACCGCTGGCCGTGGCATCCCTCTACTCACCCACACCCCCTGTTATTCTGTGGTGACGGCAGCCTCACACCGCAGCCGAACCAGTGAACCCTCGTACTCCTCTTCGCGTGGGCATCCACTGTCGCGTTTTCCCTGGCTCCGTGTCGTCCCCTTCCTAGGCCTCGCTGTCGTCCACCGCCTTGGTGCTCTCTGCGCGGCGTGGTCAATCTGGTCAACGACCGACTTCCATCGGAAGAGTACTGTACGTGGAGAGGCTGACGGCTGGGTCCATGGACACAGCCTAGTTTTTTTGTGATTTTCCAAATAAGTCGCTTTATTAGGCCTATTGGGATGCAAATCTTTCAAGATGAGGAGAGCTTCATTCGGCTGGTCGAGAAAATGGCCTATCAGTAATGAGAAATAGGTTGTACATTTATAAAACACATCAAACCAGCAATTAGTTTCAAATATCTTTTTTTCATTTCGAGATTTTAAATTGAATTTTTTTTATGCCTGGACAATTTGTTGGATTTTATATTGATATGCATTTATTTTTAAAATCAGTTTGAATGTGACTCGAAATTTCGGGATTAAAAACAGTTCGGACCGCACTGAAATATGCAAAATTTCGTATAATTTTTTAACCGTGGCCACAATATGGGCTGTAATGCTAACAAAAAGAATATGGGCTCCAAAAAACCTTAAGAATTAGCAAATGGGCTGTAAATTATTAGAAATAATGGCAGATGGGCTGTATGATGTTTTCCACAGATTTGAGGCCTTCCTAAAAAAAGGTTGAGTGACTGTTGGATGTCCATCCAACGGCCATCGTGCTTCTTCAATCTCTGTTCTTCGTGCTCCACCCGCTCAAACAAGCGCCATTGGGACTGCCTGGTCCCTCCTCCCCGCGGCCGGCTGTGCTGCCGTGCAGGCCTCACCGCCCCACCGTACTCCCATCACTGGCCTAGACATCCCTCTAGTCACCCACATCTGTTGTTATTCTCCGTCGACGATAGACGAACCAGTAAACCCTCGTACAGTCGTACTCCCCTCCGCGTGGGAAACAACTGCCGAGTCTTCCCTGCCTATGTGTCGTTCCCTTCCTAGGCCTCGCCGTCGTCCACTGCCCTGGTGCTCTCGGCGCGGCGTGGTCAATCTGGTCAACGACCGACTTCCATCGGAAGAGTACTGTACGTGGACAGGCTGACAGCTGGGTCCACGGTAGCCGCAAGGAAGTGCCTCCTTATTACGCGGAAAATAATTATACTTCCACCTGACAGCGAGGACCCACCGGACGGGCCATCGTATTTGGCAAAAAAAGTTTTCCCCCTAACTGCTGGGACCCATCGGATGGGCCACCGTATTTCGCGAAAAAAACGTTCCCCCCGCTGTCAGCTCGGTCCCATCGAAAGTGCCTCGTTTTTACGCACAAAAAAATGAATACTCCCCCTGCTAGCTGGGACCCAGTATAGTGGGAGGCTGACTTGTGGGCCTACTAAGTTGACGGGGACAGAGGGCTTTGTCAACTTAGTCAATATGCACGATTCTAGCTCCATTGACCTTACGATGTCCATCCAACGGCCGTAGTGCTTCTTCAACCTCTGGTCTTCTTGCTCCAGCCACCCAAACCAACGCCGGTCATGCCTCGTGCTCCTGCCTCCCGTGGCCGGCTGCGATGCCGCGGAGGCCTCGGCGCCCCCTACTATTCCCACCGCTGGCCAGGCCCTGCGGCGACGGCAGCCTCACACCGCAGCTGAACTGGTGAACCCTCATACTCTCTGCGCGGGCTTCCACTGCCACGTCTTCCCCGGCTCCGTGTCGTCCCCTTCCTAGACCTCGCCGTCGTCCACCGCCCTGGTGCTCTCGGCGCAGCGTGGTCAACGTGGTCAAGCAACGACTTCCATCAGAAGAGTACTGTACGTGGAGAGGCTGACAGCTGGGTCCACGGCAGCCGCAAGGAAGTGCCTCCTTATTACGCGCAAAATAATTATTCCTCCACCTGACAGCAGGGACCCATCGGACGGGCCACCGTATTTGGCGAAAAAATGTTTCCCCCTGACAGTTGGGACCTACCGGACGGGCCACCGTATTCCGCGAAAAAACGTTCCCCCCACTGTCAGCTCGGACCCACCGGAAGTGCCTCCTTATTACGCACAAAACAATGAATACTCCCCCCGGCTGGCGTGCTTTGTCAACTTAGTCAATATGAACGATTCTAGCTCCAGTGACCGAACGATGTCCATCCAACGGCCATAGTGCTTCTTCAACCTCTGGTCTTGTTGCTCCAACCGCCCAAAGCAGCGCCGGTCGTGCCGCATGATCCTGCCTCTCGTGGCCGGCTGTGCTGCCGTGAAGGCCTCACCGCCCCCTACTATTCCCACCGCTGTCCAGGCCATCCCTCTACTCACCCACACCCCTTGTTATTCTGCGGCGACGATAGCCTCACACCGCAGCGAACCAGTGAACACTCGTACTCCTCTACACATGGGCATCCACTGTCGCGTCTTCCCCGTCTCTGTGTCGTCCCCTTCCTAGGCCTCGCCGTCGTCCACCGCCCTGGTGCTCTCGGCGCGGCATGGTCAACATGGTCAACGAACGGCTTCATCAGACATGGACTATACGTGGAGAGGCTGACAACTGGGTCCACGGCCGCAGCAAGGAAGTGCCTCCTTATTACGCGCAAAATAATTATTCCTCCACCTGACAGCGGGGACCCACCGGACGGGCCACCATATTTCACGAAAAAAACATTTCCCCCTGATTGCTGGGACCCACCAGCTACATCTTCGCACGCAAGGAAGTGTGTCCGGGCAAAAAAATGATTCGCCCCCTGACTGCTGGGACCCACCAGCTACATCTTCGCACACAAGGAAGTGCCTCACAGTCGGGACCCACCTGGTCGAAGCGTGCGTAGCGTTGTCATTCATGTCATGAACATGTACGTACATACTGGACGATGTAGAGGCGCGCACGTGTCGTAGCAGAGGCGCGCACGTAGCATGTACATGTACGTACAGCGGCCAGGGTGCAAGAAAGTAAATACGGCCACGTATGTACATACGGGCGGGGTCTCGAACGCCTACACGCGCATACGTACGGCCAGGGCTCGTGTACATGGCTGGGTCGGAACGGAGAAACAGCATCGTCGTCGTGTTCATGGGGAGCCAACCGGCTGTGTCGGAACGGAATGCATCATCATGTTCATCGAGAGGGCTTGGATGGAACAGCTGATGGAAACAAGGCCTAGCGTACTGCAGAACAGAGGAAATGGCCTTGTGTTCGACCGGCCATGTTCGAAACGGGATCCTGTTCATCGGGAGGCGTCTGGCGTACCGCAAAACGGAGGAAACGGGCCTCCTATGATCGAAATGAGGGTCCTGCTGATCGAGAGGGGTGTGGCGTACCGCAAAACGGAGAAACAAACTTGTCTTGGAGCGCTACAGTCGAAACGGGGGTCCTGTTCATCGGGAGGGGTGTGGCGTACCGCAAAACGGAGGAAACGGACTTGTGTTGGAGCGCTACGGTCGAAACGGGGGTCCTGTTCATCGGGAGGGGTGTGGCGTACCACAAAACGGGACTCCACGGGATATTGTTCATCACCACCGTCGACCCCCTCCAGCCTCCACGGGCTACTGTTCATCCACCGTCGACCTCCTCCAGCCTCCACCAGCGACTCTTCAGCCTCCACCGCGCGCTACTCCACTGGCTACTGTTCAACCAGCCCTCTCCATGGGCTCCTGTTCAACCACCCCTCCACGGGCTACTGTTCATCCAGCCCTCCACCGTCTACTGTTCATGCAGCCCTCCATGGGGTCGTCCTATTCACGCAGCCCTCCATGGGGTCCTGTTCATGGAGCCCCAACTGGCTCGATCGAACGGGGTCCTATTCATGCAGAGGCAACACCACATGGTCCTGTTCAGCCACCCCCACCGGGAACTGTTCATCCAAACCCCCCAGCAATGCTCACTGTTCATGTAGAGGCAGCATCGATCGGCTTCAGTTAGCAGCAGTAGCAAAGTAATCGCTCGATCGGGTTCAGTTAACAGCCATCGATCGATCGCTCGGGTTCAGTAACGCGTAGCCTGCAGTGCAATCGCTCAGGTTCAGTTAGAGCCCAACGCCTCGCACCCACGCGCGTGCGTGTACGAGAGAAACACGCATCGCTCGACCCCGACCACCCACCGTAACCGGGAACACCCTGATATTTTCCTCGCCCTCGCTTCTACCATGGTTTTTTCCGTCATGGACGGCCCAAAGAATGTCATGCAGCTTGCGGGGTCTCGAATGCCACGTTTTCCACGATGGTCGGAACAGCCTATTGTATGGAGCAGGGAGGATCACCCGCCACGGGTTGATAATCCGGGCCAGTTGGCCCTAGTGGTGGCGCCATAGGTGGGTGGCTACAAATTCACAAAGGTACTCATGGATGGCGGCAGCAGTATCAACATCTTATATTATGAGACTTTCCGGCGTATGGGGTTGACAGACAAGAAGTTGAGACAATCCAACACGGTATTCCATGGAGTGGTGCCAGGTACATCGGCTTACCCAGTTGGGAAAATTGATCTATAGGTCACCTTTGGGGATGAGCAGGATTCTAGGTCAGAGACAGTGACCTTTGAGATTGTAAAGATCAGGAGCCCATATCATGCTCTGTTTGGGAGACCGGTTTACGCCAAGTTCATGGCTAGACCGTGCTATGTCTATCTACAGCTCAAGATGCCGGGTCACAGGGGAACCATCACGGTTCACGGAAGTCGCAAGATTGCATTGGAATGCGAGGAAGGAGATGCAACCTATGCAGAGGCAGTCTGTGCTACGGAGGAGTTGAAATTTTACAAGGACAACGTTGATCCGGCAGATACGTCCCCGTTAAAAAAGCAAACTACAGAGCATGATCCGACGTTAAAGTTTAAATCAGCAGAGGAAACCAAGCAAGTTAACTTGGTACCAGGCGATTCATCCAAGCAGTTCACTATCAGCGCTAACCTAGACCCCAAATAGGAAAGCACGCTCATCGAGTTCATCCGTGAGAATCGGGATATCTTTGCATGGAAACCTTCTGACATGCCAGGTATACCGAGGGAACTCGCTGAGCACAGTCTTAACATTGATCTGAAGTTTAAACCGGTCAAGTAGTATCTGCGCCGCTTCAATGAGGAGAGGCGCAAAGCTACAGGTGAGGAAGTGGTAAGGCTTTTGGCCGCAGGGTTCATAGTTGAAGTGTTCCATCCGGAGTGGTTGGCTAATCCGATATTGGTGTTAAAGAAAAATGGAACGTGGAGGATGTGCGTGGACTACACATACCTAAACAAGGCTTGTCCAACTGATCCTTTTACTCTCCCCCGTATTGATCAGATTATTGATGCTACGGCAGGATGTGAGCGGCTAAGTTTTTTGGATGCATATTCAGGGTATCATCAAATCAAGATGGCAGTTAAGGACCAGGAGAAGACAGCTTTCATAACTCCCTTTGGAGCCTTCTGCTATGTATCTATGCCCTTTGGGCTCAAGAGTGCCCAAGCAACTTACCAGCGTTACGTACAGAACTGCCTCAAAGGGCAAATCGGAAAAAATGTCCACGCCTATGTTGATGACATTGTGGTGAAATCAAGGAAGGAGGAGACGCTGATAGAAGACCTAAAGGAAACCTTTGATAACCTCCGGGTTTATAAGATGATGCTTAATCCGGAGAAGTGCGTTTTTGGTGTTCCGGCAGGCAAGCTCCTTGGATTCTTAGTATCAAACAGACGAATAGAGGCTAATCCGGAGAAGATCAAGGCGATCACATCCATGACTAAACCGGCTTGTATCAATGATGTCGAGCGCATAGCAGGCGGATTACAGCATTGAGCCGATTCATCAGCCGTTTGGGAGAGAAGGCAATTCCACTTTATCAGATGCTTAAAAAGACAGATCGGTTTATATGGAGCGATGCTGCAAACGCTTCGTTCGAGGATTTGAAGCGACAATTAGCAGAACTGCCAGTTCTTGCTGCCCCTGTTGACAATGAGCCGCTGCTGTTATACGTGGCTGTAACGCCCCGGACACACCCGCCGAGGGTCGTTACTCCTGGCGGGATCTAGAATGGCCTCACATATCAATACTAGCCTTTTCTGCGCACTTTGTCCTCACTCGTGCGCACCCGGGAGCAACTTCCCGGTCGGTCACCCATCCTGAAACTACTCCAAGCTGAGCACGCTTAACTTTGGAGTTCTATCCGAATGGGCTCCCGGAAAAGAAGGAATTCCTTATTGATATGAGTAGTCTATCATCCCTAATAAGCCAGGCCATCACATACACCCTCACTCAGAGGAACCGACGTCCTCGTCGGGCCACAGGAACGTTCCCTCTTGGCACAACCGTCTGTGCTTCCAGGACAGCACATGTGCCATGCCGTGTACCACAACGGGTCACAAACGTCATGCACAACATGACTGCAAACTGTCCGCAAACATCCGTGTAACCGCGAGGGTCAGCTCTGATACCAACTTGTAACGCCCCGGACACACCCGCCGAGGGTCGTTACTCCTAGCGGGATCTAGACTGGCCTCACATATCAATACTAGCCTTTTCTGCGCACTTTGTCCTCACTCGTGCGCACCCGGGAGCAACTTCCCGGTCGGTCGCCCATCCTGAAACTACTCCAAGCTGAGCACGCTTAACTTTGGAGTTCTATCCGAATGGGCTCCCGGAAAAGAAGGAATTCCTTATTGATATGAGTAGTCTATCATCCCTAATAAGCCAGGCCATCACAGTGGCGTCCAATGCCCGTGTAGTTAGCGTGGCGATTGTGGTGGAACGCAAGGAAGCAGGCAAGGAATATCCGGTTCAGCGCCCGGTTTACTATGTTAGTGAGGTTCTAATTGAGTCAAAGCAAAGGTATCCACACTGGCAAAAGCTGGTATATGGCGTGTTCATGGCAAACCGGAAGCTGCGGCACTATTTCCAGGGCCACCCAATTACTGTTGTCAGCTCAGCTCCATTGGGGGATATAATCCAGAACAGAGAAGCTACTGGCAGAGTAGCAAAGTGGGCCACTGAGCTTAGCCCACACGGATTGAAGTATGTACCCCGTACTGCTATTAAATCCCAAGCATTGGTAGATTTTATCAATGATTGGACAGAATTGCAAGCACCAGAGGAGAAGCCGGATCATACATAATGGACTATCCACTTTGACGGTTCAAGGCAGTTAGAAGGCTCGGGGCTGGAGTTGTGTTAACTTCCCCACGAGGTGACAGGTTTTGTTATATCCTCGGATTAATGTTCCCTTGCACTAACAATGCTGCTGAATATGAAGCCCTCCTTCATGGCCTACGGATGGCTAAGGAGAAGAACTTGAGCCGGGTCAAGTGTTTTGGTGATTCGGATCTAGTGGCGCAACAAGTGTCTGGCAAGTGGGACTCTAAAGATCCGCTCATGGCAGCTTACAGGCGAGAAATTGAAGCGGTTGCAGGATATTTCAAGGGATATCAGGTGGATCACATAGACCGGCGGAAAAATGAAGCGGCCGATGCTCTAAGCCGGCTGGGCTCTCAGCGTAAACCGGTTCCACCAAATACTTTCTTGGATGAATTACACAGTCCATCAGTTCAGGTACCATCGGACGAGGATTTGGCTGTTCCTGATCCGGAAGCACAGCTAGTTGCAGCGCTTCATGTTATTCTGGATTGGACACTCCCTTACTTGGCGTACCTGAGCCGAGGAGAGTTGCCGGATGATGAGGTTGAAGCTAGGCAGATAATTCGGCGATCCAAATCTATGACCATTATTAACTGAGAACTTTATCACCGCAACGTTTCTGGGGCATTTCAGCGTTGTGTATCATCGAAAGAAGGCAGTGATATTCTTCGAGAGATACACGAAGGAGATTGTGGTCATCACGCCGGTTCAAAATCACTGGTAGCCAAGGCTTTTCGTCACGGGTTCTACTGGTTAATGGCCCATGCTGATGCGGAAGATTTAGTCCGGAGATGTGATGCTTGTCAGAAATTTTCACGGCGTGCTCTTGTTCCGGCACAAGAGCTACGGATGATCCCAATTACTTGGCCATTTGCAACTTGGGGGCTTGATATGGTTGGGCCTTTTAAATGATCCCAAGATCAGAAAACCCACCTGTTGGTGGCAGTGGACAAGTTTACAAAGTGGATTGAGGCAGAGCCTGTCAGTAAGTGTGATGCGGCAACAGCGGTTAAATTCATCAGAAAGGTAATTTTCCGGTTTGGCTTTCCACACAGCATCATTACTGATAATGGCACCAATCTATCTAAAGGAGAGATGGAAGAGTTTTGCCAAAGGGAACATATTCGCCTGGATGTATCTTCAGTAGCTCACCCTCAATCCAATGGTCAAGCTGAAAGGGCTAACCAAGAGATCTTGCGAGGCATCAAGCCCCGGCTCATGACTCCCATGCAAAGAACACCAGGCTGCTGGGTTGAGGAGTTACCTTCTGTCCTCTGGAGCATCAACACTACGCCTAACATGTCTACAGGCTATACACCCTTCTTCATGGTATATGGTGCTGAAGCGGTTCTCCCTAGTGATATCCGGCATGACTCACCATGGGTAGCAACTTATGTTGAAGCGGCCAATGAGCAAGCAAGGCAGGACAACTTAGACCGGCTAGATGAGGAATGGGACACAGCAGCGGCGCGATCAGCAATTTATCAGCAAGACCTGCGCCGATATCACAGCCGCCGGGTTAAGACCAGGACGTTCCAGGAGGGGGACCTGGTGCTCCGGCTCATCCAAGACTAGACAGATATGCACAAATTATCCCCACCTTGGGAAGGACCCTTTGTGGTCAGCAAGAACCTACACAACGGTTCATACTACCTGGTGGACGTTCGAGAACATAAAGACTCACGGACGACAGAGGAAGAGATGAAGAGGCCGTGGAACATTGCTCTTTTGCGGCCTTACTACAGTTGAGCCATGGGCTCCGCTTCATGTATCCTGTATATATTATGATTAATGAATAAACCGGCACCCCCGGTAAACCGGGGGATCAGCCATCTTCTTCAAATATAAGTGTCTTATGAGAGTTCACTCAGGTGATATCCATCTAAAGTTTATTTCTCCTGATATATATTATTTTCATCAAGAAAACAAGATGCTTTGATCAATCTATTTTGATATGCAGGACAATTCTATAAGGGACCAAACAGGGTTTGCCATACAAGCGCAACTCTCATATAGGTACCCTGCCTCTACGGTCACCAGGGGGCGTCGTGTTCAAACATAGGTCGTATTCGAACCAAAGAGAACATAACCAAAGCCATTGGGGGCTACGTGATCGTATTCGAATCCTAGATTAACCCCTTTGGTCTAGTGTATATGATCGTATTCGAATCATAGCTTAAACCCCGTTTGGTCCACCTTGGATCGTATTTGAATCCACTGATCGGAAAAATCTCAAAGCCACTAGGGGCTACGTGATCGTATTCGAATCCTAGCTTAACCCCTTTGGTCCAGTGTATATGATCGTATTCGAATCATAGCTTAAACCCCGTTTGGGTCCGCCTTGGATCGTATTCGAATCCACTGATCGGCAAAATCTCAAAGCCACTGGGGGCTACATGATCGTATTTGAATCCTAGCTTAACCCCTTTGGTCTGGTTTACTGATTGTAGTCGAATCAGAAGCCTTAAATATGGAGCATGGAAGCTCGTGAAAAGCCAAGAGCTTAAAGGCCGCTCTTAAAAAAATGCCTAGAGCTTAAAGGCCGCTCACAAAAAGCCTGGAGCCTGGCAGC
>LR738712.1:493447740-493523209 GCA_902687465.1 Secale cereale
GATCGTATTCGAATCCTAGCTTAACCCCTTTGGTCCAGTGTATATGATCGTATTCGAATCATAGCTTAAACCCCGTTTGGGTCCGCCTTGGATCGTATTCGAATCCACTGATCGGCAAAATCTCAAAGCCACTGGGGGCTACGTGATCGTATTTGAATCCTAGCTTAACCCCTTTGGTCCAGTGTATATGATCGTATTCGAATCATAGCTTAAACCCCGTTTGGGTCCGCCTTGGATCGTATTCGAATCCACTGATCGGCAAAATCTCAAGGCCACTGGGGGCTACATGATCGTATTTGAATCCTAGCTTAACCCCTTTGGTCTGGTTTACTGATTGTAGTCGAATCAGAAGCCTTAAATATGGAGCATGGAAGCTCGTGAAAAGCCAAGAGCTTAAAGGCCGCTCTTAAAAAAATGCCTAGAGCTTAAAGGCCGCTCACAAAAAGCCTGGAGCCTGGCAGCTCGCAAAAAGCCTCGACTACATGGTCTTATTTGCCAAAAAATGCTTTGTTTTTGCGATTTTACAAGTTTTTGTGGTTAACCAAGTTTATTGATCCGGAATTGGGCAACTTCAAAGTTGACCACATATCTACAAAGTTAAAAGTCTGGGTCATGAATACCAGCATGAGTTTAAAAGTCTGGGTCATGAATACCAGCATGAGTTTAAAGTCTGGGTCATAAACACCAGCATGATTTAAACCGACGTTTATCATAACCCGGAACAGTCATCAGGCAAACGCCAAGAGAGCCAAGAGCCTCATCAGAATCTACACATTCAATTATGCCTACCGGATTAAGGACGTCAGGCACACTTAATCGAAGGTATGAGGTATTTCTGGGTATAAAACAGATACTCTTTCAATATATGTCTATGGGGGCAATATAATAGGTCCGGTGGTAAACAGCCAGGACATCTTTTTAGCATTGTTTATGCAGATGCAGATAACATAGATGGATCAACCATAGCAGACAAGGGATTAAAATTGGCAGACGCCAAGTCAGGCTGTGACATCCACATTGGGACAAAGACAATGTTTCGAACTATCCTATTACAAGGCACTTGCAGGCCCGAACGGATTAAAGTTTTTGCAAAAGTGTTCAGCAGCTATGAATTAAACCGGACGGTTTACGACTCCTCTTCACGCTGTGAGTGCTGATGATCGACGTGTTCCGGGTCTTCTTTATCTTCAGGTAGTGGCTGGAAATCGGGAACGCGCCAATCAATCTTGGAGAGGGCACGGAAGTACATTTCCTCATTAATAAGATCTGACAGATCAACATCTGGAGCGAAAGTATGGCCACGAACCGGTGGGAACAGATTCTCCGTATCATAAATCGGCCGCTCCACCCGTTCATTTTCTAAGTCATAGGCTGGATGATACCTTGTCAGATCAGCTTCATTAGCAAGTTTGCTAGCGAGTGGGCGCATCTCTTTGGTTAAGGCACGGAGGTCTTCGGCAGAGAAGGTGGATCCATCCTCTTTATTGCTGGGATATCCATTCATAGCCTCCTCCGGATCAAAGTCTGGAACCCATGCCTTGGCCCGGGTCAGTGCTATAAGGGAGCCAGCCCGTGCAGCAGATTTCTTCACTTCCACCAAGCGCACAGGCAGGATAGATAACTTCTCCAAAGTACCTTGGATGGTAGTTGGGGCTGGTTTCTGATGGGACATTGCACTTATAACCCTTTGAGCGCCGGAATACAGCTGCTCCACCAGGGTATAAGAGGCCTTGAGCTTCTTCCGGAAATCATCTCCAAGATGAGTTATGCGTCGCCCTAAGTATGTTTGTCAAAATTAAACCAGAGCGGAACAAGGGTTGCAAAGATGAAAAGCATATACAGTTGAGTGCTCACCAAAGATAGCAGAGGTCATAAGTTCTATTTGCTGCCTTAAACCGGTCAACTCCTGCGTAACCGGATTAAGAGCAGCCTCGGCATCCTTTGCTCTTTTTTCAAGAGCATTCCTCTGCACCTCCCAGGCGGACCGCTCCGCTTCAAAGTCCTTTTTCAATTTTTCTACGTTGGTTAAGTTCAGCACAAGCTCTTCCTTGGCTTTGGCAGAAGCAGTTTCAGTAACAGCCAATCTATTCCAGAGTTCAATTACCTCTGCAGCCCTCCGGGTCAAGTCAGCCTACAAGGAAATCAAATGGATTAGAAAGACAAGTCAATCAAGTCTCAAGCATATAAACAAGTTATCCACTTGACACTTGGGGGCTAATGTGCAGTTGAAGTACCAAAAGAGAATTTCAGACAAGTCCCAAGCGCATAAAACAAGTTATACCCCTGGCACTTGGGGGCTAATGTAAGTTCATTTTTGGATACACTGGAAGTCCCGATTCATCTACAACGAAGCTAAAACGGCACTTGGGGGCTACTATGGCCCAAAGAGAGGATTACAAGAACACAAAACAGAGACAAGTAAAAGGAAAGGAAATCACCTCGTATTTATCCTTCATCAAGTTAACCAACCCGACTTCATACTCACGGCTGGTAAAGAGCCGGTTCAGATACCCGGAATGAAGTTCCTGGGCACTCAACTCGGCATAGCTGGATAAATCTGTGCTCCACTTGCCTTTCTCTTGTTGAAGTTTTTCTTCCTTGGCAGTATGTCTGGCCAAGATGACGGGTTCGTTGGGAGCGGTGAAGCCTAATCCGGTTATCTTACAATCCGCGGATGAAGCAACAGTCGGCTGGATAGGAGCAGCAGTAGGCGCCGGGCTAGTAGGAGCCGGGCTAGCCTGAGGAGGGCTAACCCGGACAGGGCTCGCCGGTTCAACTACATTTTCCGTATTAACATCCTCCGGAGCAGCAATGTCGTCACGATCCATGGGAATAGGGTCATCAAACTGAGCTGCAAGATTATCTTCTGGAGGGATAACTTCTTCCGGATCAGCGGCCGGTTCAACGGTAGCAGTTTCGGAAGCCGCTTTGGTTGCTTTTGCCTTCTTGCTAGGCTTCGGCTTGCTGGAAAAAATCAAAGGAACGATGAGAATCATGAAGGTACAAATATAAAGATAAACTGGATGTTGAAAAGGATTTACCCAGGCACGGTCTTCAGCACAGGGACCTGTGTAGCAGTCGACTCGTCGGAAGAGGACAAAGGAGCCTCCTGATAGTTAGGATCAGACGGTTTAAGCGGTTTACGTATGAGCCCGGCTTTTTGATGAAGAAGAGTTGGAGAAAGTAAAACCTCGGAGCGGCGTCTGCGAGCCGGAGTAAGAGGTATTCCGGATGATTCCACCACAAGGCCACTATGGCGCGTGGTCCAGCGTGCTTCATGCTGCTGCTTCTTCAAAAGAAATTTGGGGTCCAATTGAGCGTAAGGATGAGAAAAAGGGTATTTTCGGGACACCCGGTGGATTTTGGGGGCAGCGGTTCTGAGTCTGAAGAGAGAGAAATTACCTCAACTTCCGCTGCTTTACTTCCTTCCGCCAGATCATGTGGAAAGGCACGGTTAACATAAATTTGGATAAAGGGAGATTAAAACATATCAGGTTTAACTCGTACCTCGGAATCCGGATCATCTTCCTCGGGATGTGAACCGGAGGCAGCAACCGCCTTCTTCTTCTTAATAGCATAAGTTTTCCGGCGTGGTTGTTTGGCCGATTTGTCTTGAGGTTTCCTCTTCCGGAAGGGGTCGTTGCCCTGTGCAAAAGATGGGAAATAAATGGAAGACAATTGATATGGCCGGATCAGAACAAACAGAAAAGATCAGAAAGAACTTACTGCTGGCGGTTTATTGTTTTCGCAGAATGGAGCTAAACCGGTCCGGCTACACTCTTCCAGAGAGATGTTGAGCATTTTCTTTGAGGATTCAACGACTTCTTTTTCAGGAAGAATTACATCAATGTGGCGTTGAGGATCATCCGGTTTTCCGGTATACTCGCACAACAGGCCTGAGCATCGGCTCAGTGGAAGAATGCTCCAGGCAAGCCAACAGCGAACAAAGTCTACTCCGGTTAAGCCATTGGCCACAAAGGCCCTAAGCTTAGAAAGTTGAGGGGCAAACCGGGCACGGTCTGGGGCACTGAGGCGCTGCGGCAGGGGATGATCCTCAGGTAGGCGATATGCGCGGTAACCCGGCAGTGGGTTTTCTCCTTCAGGCGAAGTATCTATACAATAGAACCACGTTTGGTTCCATTCCTTGGGGTGCGTGTGAAGGGCAGCGTGAGGGAAGCTCATATCCTTTCTCTTTTGAATGCTGACACCGCCCAATTCTTGATGCGGCCCGTCAGAAAACTCTGTCCGCCAGTTTAAATGGAAAAAGTCTCTGAACAGATCCACTGAAGGTTCTTCTTGAAGATATGCTTCTGAGAAGACTTGAAAATTGCAGACATTTGATATAGAATTCGGACCTACGTCCTGAGGATGGAGGTGAAAAGCGGCTAATACATCCCGGAATAATTTTGAATCGGGAGGGCTAAAACCCCGGGCCAAGTGATCAAAGAAAACAATGACCTCTCCTTCTTTAGGATTACGGGGACATTCATCTCCTGGGGCCCGCCAGTGCAGAACCTCTTTAGGACCCAGAATACCGATTGAAGCGGCGTTCGTTAGGTCATCCTCAGTGATGTGGGAAGGAGCCCAGTTGCAAGCAACAAACTGCTTGGCCATCGTTTGGGATAAGGAAATGCTGAAAAGTACAGTACAAAATCCGGTTTACCAATTGCTGAAGCATAAAACCGGAACATGGTATAGAATTATGGATCTAATCGACGGTTTAGACAAGGGACTAATGGCATTGACAACCCGGAAGCAGATGTGAAGCGAACAGTTACCGGTTTATCATAATAGAGAAAGAGGAAGCTAGACCGTCAATTACATATATGGGCTTACTTCTAACCCGTCAAAGAAAGCGTATGATTGATTAAACCGGAGAAGACATGCTACAGATCTACAGTGTGAAGAAACAGTTTCCACAGAAGGCTGAAGTAAAAATGGATCCGAGGCATAAGAAAAAGATGAAATAAATGCAAGTCATATACAGGAAGAACCGCGGAGGTTTTCTATAGATCAAATCTAAGCTGGTAAACTAGAGGAACTAAAGACGTGAGCGCGGAGCAGGAGCGCATTCAATACGAATCTAAATAAGGTTCGAATCTACAGCAAGGTTAAACCTACAGGGATGAACAACGAAGCTTCAAGGTTTTTCATGGCGGAGCTACAGACGAAACCCTAGATCGAGATCTGCAGGGAAAAGGAAAGAGTACCTGACGAAGCAGATGACGACAGTGAAGCGTTCTGGTCACGTTCAGGGTGATGCAGTGACCATAGCTCGAGGACAATGAGGAGCTCGAAGAGCGGCGGCGGAGCTTCGAGCGACGGAGATAGAGGAAGACGAAGGCAGAAGGGAAAAAAAGAGGCAGACCCTAGCGGTATTTATAAGCCGAAGAGGTGAAACGGTAGGCGCATGAATCGAGGAGGTCAGAGATTGGATAAAGATTGCGTTGTCATCTCGATTTTCGGTATGGCATTTAACAAAGGTAGAAGATAGAGGTGAGCAATAAATGCGGAGGTGATGTCACGACGGATTAAAGCACCTCCAAGAGATGACGTCATAGCCGGTTTATGAAGCAGATAAATTGCAGAGAAGACATTTATGCAAGACTTAGAAGACTGACATGAACAAGTGCAAATCAATCTGGGGCCTAATGTCAGGGATATTACTAGCAGGCATAAACTGTCCAGGAAGATTCGGATTACACTAGTCTGGTTTGTCGGTGTACTAAAGTAGGGGTACCTTAGTATCCCGAACTTGTGCACGGGCAGTTGCAGCGTCCCGTGGCGGGGCTTGCCGCGCGACCGCCATGGCTCACTGTGGTTCCTTTGGAGCCATTCAAGAACAAAGTATTCAAGTTAAAGAGACAAGGCCCCGGCAAGAGGAGCTTGCCGGGAAGGCCACTCAAGGCTCAAGACCACTTCTTTGGTACAGGACCCTGGCAAGAGGAGCTTGCCGGGAAGGCCCAAACATGGCATTTCAAGAGACTTGCCGCGACGCGCCACGCGTCCCGGCAAGGCCCGGAGAGCGACAAGCTTCCGGGCGCGACAAGATAGGAGCCGCGGCAAGGCGCTTGCCGCGGCAAACTTCCACTAAGTACCCGCGCTCCAGCTCATCCGCCCACGCGTCGCCCTGGGACCTTTCCAGGCACACGTAGCGGAAGGCTGTGCAGCCTGGGGTACATGGTGGCAAGCTGTGATGACAAGGCCACCGTCGTGGCGGACGATGGCGCCCTGACGGACGCTTTTTGCACTGTTTGGAGCGACGGCGACGGGCATTTAATGCCCTTGTCCCCTGCCGTCAGAGTTAGGTATAGAGCACTATGCATACACTGTTCCAACTACCACCCATTTTACATGTTTACCCCCGACCGCGTTGCCACCTGTCGGTGACCCCTTTGACCTATAAAAGGAGGCCCATGCGCAACGTAGAGGGGGTTCCGATCCTCGATCATTCTCAGGCTCGGTCTTGTTAGCGATCAAGCACTGTAGTTCTTCTCGCTCCCGAGCCAAGAACGCAATACAAACCAAGGCAAGAGTAGGGTTTTACGCATCCGTGCGGCCCGAACCTGGGTAAACTTCTCGCGGGTTTGCCTCGATCTGCTCTTTGTGCATCCTCCACCCCCTTGCCGTTCCGAAAAGGGGCTCCGGTCCCATAGGTGTTCGTGGGCGGTCAGTTTCCCCGACATGGTTGTATTATTACAAAGCCCAGTAGAATACGTACAAAGGTTACAACCCATAGAGGTTTAGGGCCCATGTGTAAAGCCTACGGTTTGTAAACCGTCATATCATGTAACTTGGGATGTAAGATAGAAAGAGAAGAGACCGAGGCGGACACGTTTATGAGCCGGCCTCGGGACTCTGTAAACCGGACCGGGCATCGCCTCCTATATAAAGGGACGACCCGACGACGGTTCAGGGACAGGCAACAACAACTCGAGACACAGACAAGCGATCCGCTCCCTGTTTATCGATGCACAAGCAATACCACACCAAACTAGACGTAGGCTTTCACCTTCATCGAAGGGGCCGAACTAGTATAAACCTTCTGTGTCCTTTGTGTGTTTTTAACCCCTTCAACCTAACCCGTGCGATGGCATCACACCTAAGTCCTCTAAACCGGACATCTGCCGTGCTAATTCCACGACACATTTTCTGTCATGATTTTTTTGTCATAGAAGTAGGACCCCACCACATCTATGACGATACTGTGTTTTGTCACAATTATTGTCGTAAGTATGACAGAAAAAAGTTCCGTTCGGCCCAAAATGTCACGGATGTGTCTTTTTTTGTAGTGTGACCCCGGCAGGGGGCGTGGCCTCCTTCACCGGGTGGTCGTCGGCGTCGGCGTCATCAGGCAAGGCGCGGAGGAGATCGTCCTTGCATGGGGGGAGGTCTCCCCGGCCTCCTCCACGGCCGCCTCAGAGTCTTCCTCCCCACCAGAGTCACCTGAAGACAGCTCCACCGAAACCATCACCATCTGGGCCTCGGAGGGCACCGACGGCATGAGCCCGCGTCCATCGAACGTGGGCATGGAGGCCGCCACCTTCGCACCATCCGAGCGGTGGTACAGGGGGCGTGGGACTCTGGTGGATACCCCTGGTCATCCCCAACCAGGAAGCGGAGAGTTGCGCCCAGCTCCTCGTCGGGCAGGGTGTCGGGGCTCAGACGGAGGTCGTCCACCTCGTCTCCGAGCCTCCACAAGGGGCGCGAGTGCGCTTGAAGTGGAGCTACGTGGCGCGCCAGGAATTCCTTGATGATCATGGCCCCCATCAAGTTCGCCGCTTTTGGGTCGTCGGGCATCAAGTCAGCAGTCATCCTCTCCAGCACCTGCTCCGCTCGAGGGTCGGTAAGCTTCGCGCTGAGCCACCTATCGTTAGGCGCGGGCATCTCCGTTGGCAGCACCAACCGAGGATGAGAGCACTTGGCGTCCACAAGGACCCACTTGCTCCTGAAGTTCTCGACCTTCTTCCCGGCTTTCGAGAACGCGTTGGTCCCGTTGGCCGCGACGAAGTTGGCACACTGCTATCTCTTGAGCTTGTGTTGTATTCCCTCGAAGAGGAAAGGGAGGTGCAACACAGTAGCGTAAGTATTTCCCTCAATTTTTTGAGAACCAAGGTATCAATCCAGTAGGAGACCACGCGCCAATCCCTCGCACCTGCACAACCAAATAAGAACTTCGCAGTCAACACGATAAGGGGTTGTCAATTCCTTTCCGGTCACTTACGAGAGTGAGATCTGATAGAGATGATAGATAATGTTTTTGGTATTTTTTAGTTTAATAAAACAGCAAATAAACAACGGTAATAGAAATTGACGGGAAAGTAATATGATAAAGATAGACCTGGGGGGCCATAGTTTTCTCTAGTGTTTTCTCTCATGATAGCGATATTCTACGGCAGGTAAACAAATTATTGTCGAGCAATTGATGGAAAAGCGAATAATTATGAGACTAGCTAGGCATGATCATTGTATATAGGCATCACGTCCGAGACAAGTAGACCAAAACAGTTCTGCATCTACTACTATTACTCCACACATGGACCGCTATCCAGCATGCATCTAGTGTATTGAGTTCATACGAACAGAGTAACGCCTTAAGCAAGATGACATGATGTAGAGGGATAAACTCAAGCAATATGATGAAAACCCCATCTTTTTATCCTCGATGACAACAATACAATACGTGCCTTGCTGCCCCTACTGTCACTGGGAAAGGACACCGCAAGATTGAACCCAAAGCCAAGCACTTCTCCCATTGCAAGAACTATAGATCTAGTAGGCCAAACCAAACCAAAAATTCGAAGAGACTTGCAAGGATATTATGAGCACACATAAAAAGTTCAGAGAAGAACCAAATATCTTTCATAGATAACCTTGATCATAAACTCACAATTCATCGGATCTCGACAAACACACCGCAAAAAGAGATTACATCGAAAATATCTCCTCGAAGACCGAGGAGAAATTTGTATTGAGAACCAAAGAGAGAGAAGAAGCCATCTAGATACTAGCTATGGACCGAAAGGTCTGTAGTAAACTACTCACAACTCATGGTGAGGGCGATGATGATGATGATGAAGGCCTCTGTGATGGATCCCCCTCCCGGAATAGGCTCCAAGATGGGATCTCCACGGGAACATCAGCTACGACGGTGGAATTAGGGTTTTCCTCTGCGTATGGAGTTTCTGGGGTACGTAGGTATATATAGGAAGAAGAGGGGCACCAAGGGCCACTGGGGCTGCCCTCGAGGCAGGGGGCGCGCCCTGGGAAGGGGGCGCGCCCCCCACCCTCGAGGGTGGGTCCCCTGTCCTCTAGCTTGGCCCTGAAGTCTTTCGTGCGTGATTTCCTGCAAAAATATCTTCTGCGAAGGTTTCATTCCGTTTGGACTCCGTTTGATATTCCTTTTCTGCAAAACCCTGAAATAGGCAAAAAACAACAATCTGGACTGGGCCTTTGGGTTAGTAGGTTAGTCCCAAAAATGATATAAAATTGAATGATAAAGCCCATTAAACATCCAAGACTTCATAAATAATAGCATGGAACAATCAAAAAATTATAGATACGTTGGAGATGTATCAAGCATCCCCAAGCTTAATTCCTGCTCGTCCCCGAGTAGGTAAATGATAAAGAAAGAATTTTTGATGTGGAATGCTAACCAATATAGTATTTCAATGTATTTCTCTTAATTGTGGCATGAATGCTCAGATCTGAAAGATTCAAGATAAAAGTATATATTGACATAAGAAATAACAATACTTCAAGCAATACTAACAAATCAATCACGTCTTCTCAAAATACTATGGCTAAAGAAAGTTATCCCTACAAAATCATATAGTGTTGGCTATGCTCCCTTATTATTACACAAAAATATTTATATCATGCACAACCCCGATTTCAGCCAAGCATTTGTTTTCATGCTCTATCTTTTCGAACCTTTCAACTTTCACGCAATACATGAGCGTGAGCCATGGACATAGCACTATGGGTGGAATAGAGGTGATTGTGGAGAAGACAAAAAGGAGGGAGCTAGTCTCACATCGACTAGGCGTATCAACGGGCTATGGAGATGCCCATCAATAGATATCAATGTGAGAGAGTAGGGATTGCCATGCAACGGATGCACTAGAGCTAAATATGAATGAAAGCTCAACAAAAGAAACTAGTGGGTGTGCATCCAACTTGCTTGCTCACGAAGACCTAGGGCATTTGAGGAAGCCCATCGTTGGAATATACAAGCCAAGTTCTATAACGAGAATTCCCACTAGTATATGAAAGTGACTAAGCATGAGACTCTCGACAATGAAGAACATGATGCTACTTTGAAGCACAACTGTTGAAAAAGATAGTAGCAATTGTCCCTTTTTCTTTTTCTTTTTTTCTTTCTTTTTCTTTTTTTCTTTTTTCTTTTTTTTTGGGCCTTTTTATTGCGGAGGGGCTTTATAGATTCAGCCTTTCCTCCCATGGGATAATGCTCTAAAAATGATGATCATCACACTTTCATTACAACACAAGATTACAACTCGATATTACAACAACAAAGTATGACTCTATATGAATGCCTCCGGCGGTGTACCGGTATGTGCAATGAAACAAGAGTGACATGTATGATAAATTATGCATGGTGGCCTTGCCACAAATACGATGTCAACTACATGATCATGCATGGCAATATGACAATATGATGCGTGTCATATAAACGGAACGGTGGAAAGTTGCAAGGTAATATATCTCGGAATGGCTATGGAAATGCCATGATAGGTAGGTATGGTGGCTGTTTTGAGGAACAATATGTTGGCTATTTTGAGGAAGGATATATAGTGGGTTTATGGCACCGGCGAAAGTTGCGCGGTACAAGAGAGGCTAGCAATGGTGGAAGTGTGAGAGTGCGTATAATCCATGGACTCAACATTAGTCATAAGAACTCATATACTTATTGCAAAAACCTACGAGTCATCAAAACAAAGAAATCAACGCATGCCCCTAGAAGACCGAGGAGAACTTTGTATTGAGATCCAAAGAGAGAGAAGAATACATCTAGATACTAGCTATGGACCCGAAGGTCTGTGGTAAACTACTCATAACTCATGGTGAGGGCGATGATGAAGATGATCAAGGCCTCCGTGATGGATCCCCCTCCGGTGGAGCTCCGGAATAGGCTCCAAGATGGGATCTCCACGGGAACAGAAGGTACAGCGGTGGAATTAGGGTTTTCTCTCTGTCTACGAAGTTTTTGGGGTACATAGACTTATATAGGGAGAATAAGGGCACTGGGGAGTCACGGGGGCTCCACGAGGCAGGTGGCGCGCCCTGGGAAGGGGCGCGCCCCCACCCTCGTGGGCCCCTCGTGGCTCTTCTGACGTGGTTGCCAAGTTCATCGTGCGTGATTTCCTCCAAAAATATCTCTCGTGAAGGTTTCATTCCATTAGGACTCCGTTTGATATTCTTTTTCTGCAAAACCCTGAAACAGGCAAAAAACAGCAATCTGGACTAGGCCTTTGGGTTACTAGGTTAGTCCCAAAAATGATATAAAAGTGAATGATAAAGCCCATTAAACATCCAAGACTTCATAAATAATAGCATGGAACAATAAAAAATTATGAAATTCGTTGGAGACGTATCAAGCATCCCCAAGCTTAATTCCTGCTCGTCCTCGAGTAGGTAAATGATAAAGAAAGTATTTTTGATGTGGAATGCTAACCAATATAGTTTTTCAATGTAATTCTCTTAATTGTGGCATGAATGTTCAGATCTGAAAGATTCAAGATAAAAGTCTATTTTGACGTAAGAAATAACAATACTTCAAGCATACTAACAAAAACAATCATGTCTTCTCAAAATACTATGGCTAAAGAAAGTTATCCCTACAAAATCATATAGTCTGGCTATGCTCCCTCTTCATCACACAAAATATTCATATCATGCACAACCCCGATTTCAGCCAAGCATTTGTTTTCATACTCTATCTTTTCAAACCTTTCAACTTTCACGCAATACATGAGTGTGAGCCATGGACATAGCACTATGGGTGGAATAGAGGTGGTTGTGGAGAATACAAAAAGGAGGGAGATAGTCTCACATCAACTAGGCGTATCAACGGGCTATGGAGATGCCCATCAATAGATATCAATGTGAGTGAATAGGGATTGCCATGCAACGGATGCACTAGAGCTAAGTACGAATGAAAGCTCAACAAAAGAAACTAGTGGGTGTGCATCCAACTTGCTTGCTCACGAAGACCTAGGGCATTTGAGGAAGCCCATCGTTGGAATATACAAGCCAAGTTCAATAATGAAAATTCCCACTAGTATATGAAAGTGACTAAACATGAGACTCTCTACAATGAAGAACCTGGTGCTACTTTGAAGCACAAGTGTGGAAAAAAGATAGTAGCAATTGTCCCTTTTTTATTTTCTCTTCTTTTTTTGGGCCTTTTTTTTTCTTTGGCCTTTTTTTTGCGGAGGGGCTTTTTAGATTTAGCCTTTCCTCCCATGGGACAATGCTCTAATAATGATGATCATCACACTTTCATTACAACATGATATTACAACTCGATACTACAACAACAAAGTATGACTCTATATGAATGCCTCCGACGGTGTACCGGCATGTGCAATGAAACAAGAGTGACATGTATAAAAATTATGCATGGTGGCCTTGCCACAAATACGATGTCAACTACATGATCATGCAATGGCAATATGACAATATGATGCGTGTCATATGAATGGAACGGTGGAAAGTTGCATGGCAATATATCTCCGAATGGCTATGGAAATGCCATGATAGGTAGGTTTGGTGGCTGTTTTGAGGAACAATATGGTGGCTGTTTTGAGGAAGGATATATAGTGGGTTTATGGCACCTACGAAATTTGCGCGGTACAAGAGAGGCTAGCAATGGTGGAAGGGTGAGAGTGCGTCTAATCCATGGACTCAACATTAGTCATAAGAACTCATATACTTATTGCAAAAATCTACGAGTCATCAAAACAAAGCAATCAACGCATGCCCCTAGGGGGGAGGTTGGTAGGAGTTAACCATCGCGCGCCCCCAACCTCCACACAAAGGTTGACACTCTACAAATACCTCATGCTTTAACTTAGTCACATAACGGTTCACCATACGTGCATGCTACGGGAATCACCAACCTTAACACAAATATTTCTCAATTTCATAATTACTCCACTAGCATGACTCTAATATCACTATTCTCATGTCTCAAAACAATTATCAAGCATCCAACATCTCTTTCTATTCAATGCACTTGATGTGATTTTTTTTGCTACATTGACATTGGATGTTTATCATGTGAAGATAAGTTTATTTAGCATAAACACTTTACCATGCTGTTTTAATAGACTCTCAAATAGATCTAAGTTAAGCATGAGAGTTCAATCAATTTCTACAAAATATTACCACCACCGTGCTCTAAAAGATATAACTGAAGCACTAGAGAAAAAACTATTCAACTCAAAAGATATAAGTTAAGCACATAGAGTGTTCTAATAATTTCTAGGGCATATTTAACTCTCTCAAATAGGTGTGTCCAGCAAGGATGATTGTGGCAAACTAACAAGCAAAGACTCAAATTATACAAGACGCTCCAAGCAAAACACATAGCATGTTGCGAATAAAAATATAGCTCGAAGTATAGTTACCGATGGATGAAGATGAAAGAGGGGATGCCATCCCGGGGCATCCCCAAGCTTAGGATTTTGATTATCTTGAATTTACTTGGGGTGCCATTGGCATCCCCAAGCTTAGGCCTTTTATACAACTTGTTCCATAGTCCATCAAAGCAATACTCAAAACTTGAAAACTTCACAACACAAAACTTAGACAAAAATTCTCGTGAGCTCAGTTAGTAAGAGAAAGCAAACCACCACTCAAAGGTACAGCAAGGGATTCATTCTTTGTTTATATTGCTGTTAAACCTACTGTACTCCAAGTTCTCTATGGTCATATCCTCTAATATTACTCATAGATGCATCGGAATAAGCAAACAACACACGAAAAACAGAATCTGTCAAAAACAGAACAGTCTGTACTTATCTACTGGGTTCGCCTACTTCTAAACCTCCAAAAAATTCAAACTAAGTTAGTACATTTGAGCAATTTGTGTACCAATCAGTAGCAAAAATAATCAACTAAAAATCATGCTCCAGTAAAATCTGAAGACTACTTTAGCGAGCGCTAATGATTCTGTTTTTCACAGCAAGATCAAATAAACTTCCCACAAGTCTTACCAAAGCTTCTACTTGGCACAAATACTAAACAAAACATGAAAACACATCTTATCAGAGGCTAGCTGCAATATTTATTCCCTAACAGCAACAAAAGCAAAAAAACATAAAATTGGGTTGCCTCCCAACAAGCGCTATCGTTTTACGCCCCTAGATAGGCACAATTTTAGTGATGCTCTCATGAAAGACAAGAATTGAAGCACATGGAGAGCATCATAGAGCACATGGCAAACACATCTAAGTCTAAAATACTTCCTATGCATAGGCATTTTATATGAAAACAAATTACCAAGACAAGCAAGATCTAGCATATGCAAGGAAGAAGAAAGAAACAAAAGCAATCTCAACATAACGAGAGGTAATTTGGTAACATGAAAATTTCTACAACCATATTTCCTTCTCTCATAATAATTGCATGTAGGATCATGATCAAATTCAACAAAATAGCTATCACAGGACATATTCTCAACACGATCCACATGCATACGAAGTTGACACTCTTCCAAAATAGTGGGAGCAATATTAACTAAAGTCATGACCTCTCCAAACCCACTCTTATCAAAAAAATCATAAGATTGATCATACTCCAAATATGTGGGATCTAAAGTTGACACTCTTCCAAACCAACTTTTAATATTATTGCAAACATTATTATCAATCTCATATTCATCATGGGGTTCAAATAAAATTTCAAGATCGTAAGAAGAATCACCCCAATCATGATCATTGCAACAAGTAGTAGACATGGAAAAACTAGCATCCCCAAGCTTAGGGTTTTGCATATTATTAGCACAATTGACATCAATAGAATTGACAATAACATCATTGCAATCATGATTTTTATTTAACAAGCTATTATGAATCACCTTTTCTTTTAGCAATTCCTCACAATTTTCAGATTCATAAATTTCAAGCAAAACCCCATAAAGATAATCTAGTGCACACAGCTCACTAGCAATTGGTTCAACATAATTGGATCTCTTAAAGAGATTAGCAAGTGGATGAGGATCCATACTTTAGCAAGTGAAGATGCAAGCTAGTTGAGGGCACATAGCACACAAGCAAACAAGAAGCAAGCGAACGATAAACACACGACGGAAGAAGGGCGAATAAAACGGCAAAGGTGAAGTGGGAGAGAGGAAAATGAGAGGCAAATAAATATAATGCGAAGGATAAGGGTTTGTGATAGGTACTTGGTATATGACTTTTGCGTAAGCCTCCCCGGCAACGGCGCCAGAAATTCTTCTTGCTACCTCTTGAGCTTGCGTTGTATTCCCTCGAAGAGGAAAGGGAGATGCATCACAGTAGCGTAAGTATTTCCCTCGGTTTTTTAGAACCAAGGTATCAATCCAGTAGGAGACCACGCGCCAGTCCCTCGCACCTGCACAAACAAATAAGAACTTCGCAGCCAACACGATAAGGGGTTGTCAATCCCTTTACGGTCACTTACGAGAGTGAGATATGATAGAGATGATAGATAATGTTTTTGGTATTTTTTAGTCTAATAAAACAGCAAATAAACAACGGTAATAGAAATTGACGAGAAAGTAATATGATAACGATTGACCTGGGGGCCATAGTTTTCTCTAGTGGCTTCTCTCATGATAGCGATATTCTACGGTGGGTAAACAAATTACTGTCGAGCAATTGATAGAAAAGCGAATAATTATGAGACTATCTAGGCATGATCATTGTATATAGGCATCACGTCCAAGACAAGTAGACCGAAACGATTCTGCATCTACTACTATTACTCCACACATCGACCGCTATCCAGCATGCATCTAGTGTATTGAGTTCATACGAACAGAGTAACGCCTTAAGCAAGATGACATGATGTAGAGGGATAAACTCAAGCAATATGATGAAAACCCCATGTTTTTATCCTCGATGGCAACAATACAATACGTGCCTTGCTGCCTCTACTGTCACTGGGAAAGGACACCGCAAGATTGAACCCAAAGCCAAGCACTTCTCCCATTGCAAGAACTATAGATCTAGTAGGCCAAACCAAACCAATAATTCGAAGAGACTTGCAAGGATATTATGAGCACACATAAAAAAGTTAAGAGAAGAACCAAATATCTTTCATAGATAACCTTGATCATAAACTCACAGTTCATCGGATCTCGACAAACACACCGCAAAAAGAGATTACATCAAATAGGTCTCCTCGAAGACCGAGGAGAACTTTGTATTGAGATCTAGAGAGAGAGAAGAAGCCATCTAAATACTAGCTATGGACCTGAAGGTCTGTAGTAAACTACTCACAACTCATGGTGAGGGCGATGATGATGATGATGAAGGCCTCCGTGATGGATCCCCCTCCCGGGACAGGCTCCAAGATGGGATCTCCACGGGAACAGCAGCTACGGCGGTGGAATTAGGGTTTTCTCTCCGCGTATGGAGTTTCTGGGGTACGTAGGTATATATAGGAAGAAGAGGGGCACCAGGGGCCACAAGGTTGCCCTCGAGGTAGGGTGCGCGCCCTGGGAAGGGGGGCGCGCCCCCCACCCTCGAGGGTGGGTCCCCTGTCCTCTGGCTTGGCCCCGAAGTCTTTCGTGCGTGATTTCCTCCAAAAATATCTCCTGCGAAGGTTTCATTCCGTTTGGACTCCGTTTGATATTCCTTTTCTGCAAAACTCCGAAATAGGCAAAAAACAGCAATCTGGACTGGGCCTTTGGGTTAGTAGGTTAGTCGAAAAAATGATATAAAAGTGAATGATAAAGCCCATTAAACATCCAAGACTTCATAAATAATAGCATGGAACAATCAAAAATTATAGATACGTTGGAGACGTATCACACACCCTGAGCAAAGGTTGCCCTTGTTCCAGAGGTAGAAGAAGTGGCAAAGCAGCGCCACAGACAGCATCACCCCTAGAAATGCCTCACAATAGATGGCGAAGATCGACAGGAGGAGGAAGAAATTGGGATGAAGATAAAGGGCATGCAGCTTGTAGTGGCTAAGGACGACGTAGAAGAAATCGGAGAAAGGGGGAACCAGCCCTGCGACAACACTACTCACGAAGACAGGGTACAATGTGCTCTTTGAGTCCTCCGACTTAGCAAAGGTGGCCCGGAGCGCTGTCTTCCCCTTCTCATTGGTGCCCTCCGACGTCATCAGGAGCACGACGGCAAGGTTCTTCTCCGAGATGCTGGGCGCGCTCAGGGCCGGCTGGTACCAAGCGAGCGGAGCGGCGGCCTTTGCCTTACCGGACGCCATCGGTTGCGAACTCGGAGGGGAGACGGCGCGGATCTGGAGTCTTTGGGGAGAGGACCAAGAAAGGGGATCTGGAGCAAGGCGAAGGAGAGCAATGAAGGCACTGCAGCGCGCACCTGCCTTTTGTCAGTCATGCGGTTGTCGAGGCGGCGTGGGGAAGTGGAGACGCCTACGTCTTGTCAATCGCCATGCGTCAATCAAGGCCGCAGGCTTTTGGGTCCCGCGACGCTCCGCACTTGACCCTTGGCTTCGCCGCGAAGCCAAGTATGAGCACGCCTTGGGCCCGGGGGTTACTATCGGCGTTCTGGGAACAGGGGTACCCAGACATGCCTGCCTGCGGCCCAGAGCGTGGCTGATCTAGTGGCCTGGTACGGCCTATCTTCATCAGCAAACCACTCAAGACCCCCACGAGGGGCCAGGCCTCGCGAGGCAGACGACGCAAGACCTCCACTAGGGCGGACTCATTAGGCTCACTCTCGAGGAGGTGAGATATCAAGGCAAGGGACACCTCGTCAAGTTCACGTGACGTGACCCATGATGACCACGGCTAGGCGGGTGCCAGCGGGCGCAAGAAGCCAGTTTCCTCTTTGGTGCTAAAGGGGCAAGCACAGTCCCGAGGCGTCAGGCAAAGGTTTCCATATCGGTGCAACGAGACCAAGACCAGCAGGATGGCAGGGCAAAGGTCACCACGGAGCCCACGACGACTTCACCACCAGAGCCTTTGGCAGGCAAAGACCACCTTTTGTGGGATCCCTTCCCGCTCAATATTTGGGAAGAGGTCCCTGGCCTCTATAAATAGGACTAGCCACCACCATAGGAGGGAGGATCATTCAGACCACCCTTACACCCACTAGCTCACCGAGCCCAAGAACACCTCTCCTCAGGAGGCAGTTCTTCCCGTGTACTTGTTCATCCTCAGCCTACAAGGCAATCCACCACACCACACTGGAGTAGGGTATTACACCACAACGGTGGCCGCCCAGTATAAATCCTCGTGTCTCTTGTTCTTCGGGTTTGACAAGCTAGGCCTAGGAATCGATGCGAGAGCGAACTAGAGCGGGAAGGAGAGATCTTCGTGCGCACCCTAGTGTTCGAACCTCAAGGGTTTGCCAGAACCCACGATCCGACAACTCCTACCACCACTTTTCCACACTCGCTATACTAACTTTATTGCTTCTTTACCTAAACAGCCCCTAATTTTTATTTACATGCTCTTTATATTCTTGCAAACCTATCTCGTTACACCTACAAAGTGCTTGTAGTTTCATACTTGTTCTAGGTAAAGAAAACGTTAAGCGTGCGTAGAGTTGTATCGATGGTCGATATAACTTGAGGGAATATTTGTTCTACCTTGAGCTCCTCGCTGGGTGCGACACTCTTACTTATCGAAAGAGGCTACAATTGATCCCCTATACTTGTGGGTTATCAGGTGTGTTTGGATTGTTGCCAAAGTGCACCATACCAAAATTTTGGTCATGACCTAAAGATTGATCTTTCTTTGGATTGTTGCCAATTTTAGGCATGCAAATGAACTTTAGCCAACTATAATTCATTTTTCTTGCCAATGTTGGCCAAATCATGGGCAACCAAAACCTCAACCAAAATTTTGGATAACCAATGTTTTGGTGTGGCAACCTTGGGCATAGACCAAACACAACACGTGTCAATTTTTTGGCAAAACTACCAGGTCTCCATTTGGTTTGTGAACAACTGAGTTGCCAAGCATTTCAAACTGAGATAGCCTAGTGACCGTTTAGATTCTAACTAACCTATAATATTTAGCCGATAAAAATAGACACATAACAACTTTTTAATACAATAAAAATTAACAAATGTATTGTGCAAAGATAAATGAAATGAGCATGCAAGAGCATAGAAGTTCATGACAGTTAATTAGTCCAACACATATGTCACCGTTCATACATATTTCTAGTGAAAGTAGTAGTTAAAAAATATATGACCAACTAATATAACTGTAGTTTACATTCTAATGAAGATCATTGCAAAAAAATTCTAAAGAAGTGGACACAATTAGTCTAAAGTACTGAGCGCTGAGAGGTTGAGACAATTAGTATGAGGTGGGTCAGAAAATGATTAAATTACACGGCCAGACTGATTGCTTTCCATAATACCGGACGGTCAAACGAATCGTCACGCCACTAATTTTTTTGCGGATGTTTTCTGCGCCATCAACTCGCCCATGAATTGGTGCAGATTACACGAGCGTGGCTCGGCTGGTCGTGATGAGCCAAAAATTTGGCGTCAATCCAAACGACCACAAAATCAGGCTGGCGAGCCAATATTTTGGTATGGTTAGGTTTGGTAGTAAACCAAGCATACCCAATGTTCTGTGTCCTTGTGAGGTGCCCCCTCCCCACATATATATAGGTGGGAGGGGAGGGGAGGTAGCCAGGGTGCACCCTAGGGTTGGCTGCCGACCCCTAGGGGCCCTGCCTTGCCCTGCGCCCCCCGTTTCCATGTATGCATGAAGGGAAAGGAAAGAGGGGGGTGAGGGAAGGAAGTGGGATTCCTAATCCACACTTTCCTTTCCCTTCCCCCGTTTCCTTCTCCTCCTCCTATGGCCCTATAGGGCGCACCATCCCCTTGTGGGCTGGTGTGTTCCTTCACAAGGCCCATAGGATTGGCGGGGTTACCCGAAACACCTTCCGGTGACCCGATAAGTACTCGATACCCTCCGAAACACTTCCGGTGTCCGAATACCATCGTACTATATAGCAATATTTACCTCTCAACCATTTCAAGACTCCTCGTCATGTTCGTGATCTCATCCCGGACTCCAAAACATTTGGTCACCAAATCACATAACTCATATAATACTATATCGTCAATGAACCTTAAGCGTGCGGACCCTATGGGTTCGACAACTATGTAGACATGACCGAGACACCTCTCCGGTCAATAACCAATAGCGGAACCTAGATGCCCATATTGGCTCCTACATGTTCTACGAGGATCTTTATCGGTCGAACCGTTATGACAACATACACAATTCCCTTTGTTCGTCAGTATGTTACTTGCCCGAGATTCGATCATCTTTATACCTACTTCAATCTTGTTACCGGTAAGTCTCTTTACTCATTCCATAATACATCATCCCGTGACTAACTCATTGGTCATTTGCTTGCAAGGCTTATTATGATGTGCATTACCGAGAGGGCCCAGAGATAACAAATCCTAATCTCGATTCATGCCAACCCAACAAAACACCTTTGGATATACCTGTAGAGCATCTTTGTAATCACCCGGTTACGTTGTGACGTTTGAATGCACACAAGGTATTCCTCTGGTATCCGGGAGTTGCATGATCTCATAGTCAAAGGAATATATATTTTCTATACATGAAAGCAGTAGCAACAAACTGTACGATCAAATGGCAAGCTAACGGATGGGTCTTGTCCATCACATCATTCTCACAATGATGTCCGTTATCAAATGATAACTCATGTCCATGGTTAGGAAACCTTAATCATCTTTGATTAACGAGCTAGTCTAGTCACTACAAGAAATATGTCAACTTATGACCTTCTATCAGTGACCCTGGAAGAAATGGTCGTAAATCTACGACCATTTGAGACCAAATGGTCGTAAGCTATTCGGAGGGCTCCAAACCATAAACTATAACGACCACTTTGCCAAGAAAGGTCGTAATTTCCTTACACGAAATGGTCGTAAAGCAGATAGCACGGATCCACTGCCTTATTTCCAGCTGATCACGACCAATATAGATGGTCATAACCTAGTAAATTGTGATGCATTGCTATGACTAGGTGCCACCTCATCAGTTTTGCCTGTGTGTCAAGTCCATGTGTCAATTTTTGCCCTATGTTGTGAGGCAACCTATATTTCTGTTATTCCCAAAATTCCCAAAAAAATCCAATAAATGCTTTGGATCATATGTTCATCAAATATGTCAAAAACCTTCCTCACCTAGTTCAACTATGTCAGGACCCCGAACGTAAGTCACACTGATCTAGCATGTAACTCATAATATCACTTTGCGGCCTCACGCACGGTATCCCCACGGGTGCCACCTTACCTGGCCCGAGACCGTTTGCGTATTTTGGCTCACGTATATGATAGTGTCCCTAGCATCCATGTGACAGAGAACCCGGGCCGACATGACTAGTTATAAACCAAAAGTGGCGCTAAATTACAGAGACATGCATACATGACTTAGCAACGAACGTGTGGGTCATCAACGTATGAACTCAAGTCGTAGCAAGCTATAAGGACTTAAAGGACCAACACGTGACATTTCCCCTAAGGGACAGACATAGGAACGAAGAAGGACACATGTCAACCAGCCTAAGTGTTCCGGAGCAGTAGCAAGCTACCAAGGCTCAGTGGAAACACTAGGAGGCATTTCCCCATAAGATAGGCTACAAGGGTAAACAACTAGGTGTCGGATCCCACACATAGCAATACACATTACACGTACGCATAACATGCAAGTATATGTTGTAAAACATGGCATCACAACATAACTCAACAACTCATATAAATAAAGGCCCATAAGAGCCATCATAACATTTATTACAAGCAATGGGTCTCATGACCCAACATACAGGGAATACAGGCAACATAAGCATAACATGTCTGAGTATAGACAACTATAAATAAAAAAGGCTGAGAAGCCTGACTATCTACAAGACCCTCCCAAGGGTACAAGATCGTAGCTGAGGTAACAAGCTAAACGTCGAAGTCCCCGAGGAACCACTAGTGAGACTGAAGTCTCTCTACAAAACATAAATTAAGAAAATGTGAGTATAAAGGTACTCAGCAAGACTTACATCAGAACTAGCTACATATGCATCAGTATCAAGAAGGGGTGGTGGAGTTTGACTGCAGCAAGCTAGCTTTGACTCGGTGGCTATCCAGAACTACGACTGCAAGTAACTCTTTTGAGGTGGCGCACACGAGTCCACATATTCACCAATCAATACACCACTATAGATCTGCTCCTGTCTCCCTACGAGAACGCCATCCATAGCACTCACGCTTATCTTGCGCATTTTAGAGTGTCCACTTTCACTTTTCTATGAACTGTACGGGCAACCCAGAAGTCCTTTACCGCGGACACGGCTATTCGAATAGATCATGTTAACCCTGCAGGGGTGTACTTCTTGACACACGCTCTCGCCACTTACCGCCATGTACACGTCATGTATCTCCGCAACCTTCAAGCAGAAGCCTGGTGAGGGTGTCGGCCACGACCTAACTAACCACACAAGATCCTAGTCCAAGTTTATCGCTTATTCAGGTTCCATCCGCAGGGAGTCCGGCTGAGGTTTCCACAAACGGTCCTGAACGATGTGTACATGGTTCCCGAGGCACCAAACGGGCGCCCCGGTACACCATGCCACGTACCTACCGCATCACAGCCCACCTCTAGGGCCAGCGCTGCGCACGGCCTCCAGCAGGCTACAAACACCAGAAACTAATTGCAACTCCTGGACAGAAGACAAGGGTGATTAATAAGTCGAGAGAGTCAATTAAGGATCCCAATGTGTGGTAGTAGCTGTTCATGGATCACAAACACAGAACTCTGTTCCTGAGGACGGCTTTGATGAGACAACCCACCATGTACTCCTACATGGTCTTTCACCGCTACCTTTACCAAATCATGTTCACACACTTAGCTCTCAACAGTAGGACATGTCCACACACCTCCAATTCATCCCCGATGAATTGGACCAGACTCAACTCTAAGTAGTAGCAGGCATGACAACAAGAATGAATGAGTAGGCACATCAGGGCTCAAACAAATCCTACTCATGCTAGTGGGTTTCAACTATTTACTGTGGGAATGACAGGTCATGTAAAAGAAAGGGGTTCAGCTACCGCAGCAAATAGCAGTTGAATCATTGTTGTCCTAATGCAGTAAAAGATTGCAAGAGCGAGAGAGTGGGATTGTATCGGAATGAACAAGGGGGGTTCTTCTTGCCTGGCACTTCTGAAGATATCACTGAGTCTTCATCAGTGTCATCGATCACATCATCGGAATAGCGTCTACTGAGAGGGGACAAACACCGGCAAACAAGAGAGAGCACAATCAATGCAATGCGACAATATGATGCATGATCATGACATGGCAATATGCTTTTGATTGAGATAATGCAACTAACAACCATATGAAATGAAGTTGGTTTGAACCAAAGGTTCAAATTCAAACTCCATATGTGATTATTCAAATGTCATTTAATTGATTTGATCTAGTCAGCAGGCATAAGTTGCTCAACCATGCATGACAATGCCATAAATAGATTCTTTGGATTTTTCTGATCACTTTTCATATATAAATTATTTTCATTGGGGTTATAGATTATTCTCTATGATTTTTAGAAGTTTTAAACATTTTCAGAAATAAATAAATCATTTCTCATTTATTTAAAATCCCAGAAAATACTTACCACATCAGCATGACGTCAGTGGGTCAACTGGGCGGCCAGGGTCAAACCTGATGTGTGGGGTCCACACGTTAGTGACACAGGGACTAATCTCGGTCAAAACTAGAGCTGACTGGGTTTAACCACATAGTGGGGCCCACTGTCAGTGGTTGTGGGAGATTAACTGACGGTCATTAGTCCCTAACTGAGTGGCCACGTCAGCACGCAGGAGTTTGGCCGGCGGCGACCAATTCGCATGGTGGAGACACACTGGAATCTCTGTTCCGGCGACCATTTGTCACGCGGGTGGGTTCTGCGTGGTCCTGGGGATGCACCGCGTCCAACGGTGCCACTAGTTGGTCGGGTACTCGCCGGACCTGACGGTGACGAGCACATCCGCGGCGGAGCTCACACGGGGTTGGCTGGGACGGTGTTGTGGTGCACGGGAGAAAGAGCTGGAGGTGGCGTCGGCTTGCTGGGGAGCTACTGAGCACAATGGCATGCTCGGCTGCGAGGCGCAGCGCCTGTGGCCACGGCGGCGAGTTGGCCGGCGGTGGTGGGATTCGGTCAGCAAAGGGGCGGTGGTTACAGGGCATAACGAGCTCGGGGAAGAGGGAGTTTCAACGCGGGAGCTCACAGTGGTTGCTGAGGGTGCCCACGCGGGCTCGGAGAAGGCCAGACGGCGACGTACGGGCGGCGGTGATCTCCGGTGCTGGAGGTTGAAGATGACGGCGAGGACGGCACTACAGGGCTTCCGGCATTGCCTGCCTCAGTGAGGAGGAAGAGACGGATGAGGGGGATCTTTGGACTTGTTGGGGAGGCAAGGTGGCGGATGTGGGCACGCGGACGGCAAGCGGCGGCGACGGCTGCGCTCGGGTGGGTGCGTGCGAGAGCGACAGAGCAGGGTAGGGAGAGCCCAAAATGCCCAAATGCAAATAAGGTAAGATTTAATTCAGTGCCCAAAATATTCCACAAAAATGTTCACAATTTTTGGTTTGGTCTCATAGCCTTGCCAAAATTATCAAACATTGATGCAGGCATTTTGGGTTCATTGCAAATGATTTTATTTTTGACCCTAGTTGAAATTCATTTGCTGCTAGGGTTTATCAGTCCCCATTTCAAGTTTCAGATAAATTAACATGATGCAACAGACAAGTGCTAGCCTAGTGCAAGGTGAAGCTAGGGATGTGACAACTCACCCCCACTAAACAAGAATCTCATCCCGAGATTCAAGACGTGAGGTAAGAAAACAAAGGGACAAAAGGCTAACACAATCTTCATGATCCAACTGTCCTTCGTATGAATGTTGATTGCTTGCCTCATGTCGATCCTGACATCCTTGCTTTCGAGATCTTTGTCCAACACAGTGACGACGAAAGTAACTCTACAAAATTGATCTTCTGAAAGATCAAGCAACTCAAGATCAACTCATGGAGTGAGACGTTGAAACATCTCTTGAGCTGAGACATGGCACACACATCTAGAGGGATGAAGTGAAACAAACGATGAAGGTTCAGTTGGTAGGTAATAATTCCACACTTAAAGAAGATGGTGAACGATGTCTCCAGACAGGGCACCTTGGGGAAGGTGACTCGTAGAAGTACTCCCTTAAGTGGCAAAAGAATTACTTTTGATACAGAGATCATTGAAACTCTCTATACCAGTCTGAGGAAAATCACAATCTATAGTTGAAGGAGTTCGAGGGAATGACATATTCCGTCTAGAATGGGTGATGTGGACTACCTTGTTGAAGACAACGCCTTGAGTGATTTTTGCTTATCATCGGAAATGGATGGGACCCATGGCAAGTCCACTTTTGAAGATGATCCTGGACAACAATTAATGAGGTGCAAGCTAGGGAAAAAATGCAAATGTCGGGAATGTTCCAACCATCATATCTGCCTAAGATTCAGATCTGGTTGGTGTCAGGATATTCCACACTCATCAAGTCTAGAAAGGAAAATGAAAGTTTGCAACACAAATCGAAGAGACGGCGTTGCAAGATTCTCGGGGAGTGAACTACGATAGCAAGCTCCAAAACATGAGTGTGTTCTGCTACATACATGTGAACACACTGTCGCAGACAAGCGTGACCACGTAGTAGTCTTATAATAACACACTGCCAAGTTCAGGTTAGGAACCATCATCGAAGATAACGAAGTTTTGTGCATGTCTGTCCGGGCCCTTTGGGATTAGCACATGAACTTCTTTTCTTTGAACAAATCAATCAGTGGCTTGGTGTGCTAGGAAATACCGATGGGATAGAGGTAGCTAATCTCTCAAGCCATAGTATACTTCGCACGTGCATGACTAACTTGGATGATTCCAGAGGAAGCAAAACTAACTTTCTCGAATTCACGACGGCAATTTGCACCTAATGCACGTGAACTGGGAGAAAGTCACTTCTTGCACCAAACATATACCTCATGAGCGTAACATGAAGGCAATGGTTACAAAGTTTTCCAATAATAGCTGGATGTTCAACACAATTCATGGAAAAGATAACAATGTTGCTGATGGGCTCAACAACAATTCATCCAGGTTTCCATATAAATGGGGTTCCACAATTATATGAACAAGGTGATAGCATTGGTCAGACCCAAAAGATATAATGGTGTATGCTTGAGGGAACAACCACGAGTAAGACAACATTATGAATACCATTGGTTCTGATTTTACTAGACGATAGCCCACACTCAAATCAAAGTATGGACAAGACAATAGATCCAACAATTGATCACGAGGATCAATCGATGAAGATATCATTTTTCTTCAACACACACACACACACAAAAGATATCCCTTGGAAGGAACTAAGTCAGGAAAGCTTTTATCTTCCAATTCTCCAAGTTGTTGTTTAGCTTAACAAACTAGTTCAGGGTATCCAACACAGATTCTTGGAGAAGGGGTGGTTTATAAGAAACCAACTTGATCACGAACTCAACATAGCGGTCAGGGAACAACCTGGTAATACTTCCGAGAAGATATTTGGAAAATCATGAACCACTGATATGTTACTAAGCTCGAGAACAATCGTGCTTTTCAGGGCAAGATGATATGATCAAAAGAGTGAGAGATTGACACAATCCTAACTCATTTATCGAAGAGTGCACCAGAAATAAGGACTAGGTAGCACGATCAATCTTAGAATGATGATTCCGTATCCAACGTACTAAGAATGAGATTAGCGTCCATTTACTACCAAGCAACGGGGTTGTTAAGAGTATTGGTTTCACACATCACAATTCACTTGTCGGTATTCTGGTTACAGGGACCGAAGAATGAATGATGATGATGAGAAGTATCACTGTATCAAGAGTTCATAGGAGGTTGTGCAATTCCCATGACGCACTTGACAAACACGAGGGTAACACTCCAAGGTAGAACATGTTAGAAGCTGGATTGGCAGTCTAATCTGCGTAGTACAACTACTTTGACCCAGTCCTGGATATGGATAAGGTACTGGAGTTTGTTTCTCCTAGTCATTCCGAAATAGAATGGCTTGACAAACCACAAGAGTAAAAGACATTTATGAACATGAATGCACAACTACTCGTGACTATCAACTGATAGACGGGGGTCATAGTACAACTAAAGAGTGATAACTCAAAGGAACATATAACTTTCTGAGTTATGGATGCATAGATTAGCATGTCGAACTGTCAACATATTTCTTCCGGATAACCCATGCAGAAAGGTGGAATTGGCAGAGCCGCAATGTGGAATGGAGAACTCATCAAGAGCACTCCGGTTGTGATCTTTTGGTTCAGAAGAACTTCTGCCATGATGGTTCATGGTATTGGAACACCGATAACCACGGATCTCAAAGACTATCACAAAGGTTACTAATATCCTAAAGGAACGAGCAAACACTATCAACGTGAGGTAAGTGGAGTGAATCTTGGGTTCAAATACCCATGAATAGAATGCCTACTAACTATATGGCATCACGGAATGCTTTCGATAATGATGGACAGAATCATCACACTAAGAGCACAACATAAGGTTGGGTTACTGGGTGGCTATCTATGATATCGTAGTTTCTTGATAGCTTCAACAATTATGTCAAGGAAACGAAGTACCTCAACACACCGACTGGTGTGATTAATCCGGCCTAAGAGGACATTAAGAACAGTGAGGAAAGGTTTGCAAATGCATCAGATTGTTCAGAAACCTGGGATGACTCGGACATCATAACGGCTGTAAATGCTCGAAAAATATTTGAGACATCCTGCAAAAATGGTGGCATAACCACTTAACGTCGCAATATCAAGATTCCGAGATCAACTGTCAACATACGGGAGTAGTAGGAACTGAACTGAGGGTTGAAACCACCATTAACGTGATCCTGATAGATAGACTGAGAAGCCTTGTTTCATAACCCCGTAGAAGAGAAGAGGATCACTCAGATCAGAAGGACATAAGGTAAAGAAGTAAAAAGAGCCTTATGTTCCCTTCCACAATCAATTCCCTTATATAAATAAAGAATTTCTAGACTCAACTTCGACCAGTTTGGCTTGGTAATCCTATAGGCAGTCAGGCTCTGATACCAAAGTTGTCAGGACCCTCATCCTAAGTCACACCGATCTAGCATGTAACACATCATATCACTTTGCGGCCTCACGCACGGTATCCCCACGGGTGCCACCTTACCTAGCCCGGAACCGTTTGCGTATTTTGGCTCACGTATATGATAGTGTCGCTAGCATCCATGTGACAGAGAACCCGGGCCGACATGACTAGTTATAAACCAAAAGTGGCGCTAAATTACAAAGACAGACATACATGACCCAGCAATGAACGTGTCGGTGATCAACGTATGAACCCTAGTCGTAGCAAGCTACAAGGACTTAAAGGAACAACGCGTGACATTTCCCCTAAGGGACAGACATAGGAATGAAGAAGGACACATGCCAGCCAGCCTAACTGTTCCGGAGCAGTAGCAACCTATTCGGGTTCCATGAACAGGAAGTCTGGCCGAGGTGTCGCTGATGGCCCCGAACGATGTGTACAGGGTTCCGAGACACCAAACGGGCGAATCGGTACACCATGCCACGGTGTATCTACCGCGTCATAGCCCACCCCTAGGATCAGCACTAGCATGGCCTCCAACACATATCCTACAAACAAGACAAACTAGTTGCAACTCCTGGACAGAGATCAGGTTGATTAATAAGTCGAGAGAGTCAATTAAGGATCCCAATGTGTGGTAGTAGCTGTTCATGGATCACAAACACAGAACTTAGTTCTTGAGGACGGCTTCAATGAGACAATCCACCATGTACTCCTACATGGCCTCTCATCGCTACCTTTACCAAATCGTGTTCACACACTTAGCTCTCAACAGTAGGACATGTTCACACACCTCCAATTCATCCCCGATGAATCAGACCCAACTCAACTCTAAGCAGTAGCAGGCATGACAACAAGCATGAATGAGTAGGCACATCAGGGCTCAAACAACTCCTACTCATTCTAGTGGGTTTCAACTATTTACTGTGGCAATGACAGGTCATGCAGAGGAAAAGAGGTTCAGCTACCGCAGCAAATAGCAGTGAATCATTGTTGTCCTAATGCAGTAAAAGAGAGCAAGAGCGAGAGAGTAGGATTTTATCGGAATGTTCAATGGGGGTTGCTTGCCTGACACTTCTGAAGATAGTATAGTTCTTCATCGGTGTCATCAAACTCATATCATCAGAACATCGTCTACTGAGAGGGAATAAACACCGGCAACAGAGAAAGAACATAATCAATGCAATGCAACAATATGATGCATGATCATGACATGTCAATATGTTGTTTATTGACCTAATGCAAAAGGCTACCATGTTGGTTGAAGTTCATTTGAATCAAAGATTCAAATTCAAACTCCAAAAGAAGCATCACAAATGCCCTTTAATTGATTTGTACAAATCAGTGAGTATAAGTTCTTCAAACATGCATGCAAATTCCATAAACAGATTCCTCATATTTTTCTGATAATTTTTCATATCTAAATTATTTTCATTGGAGTTATAGATTATTTTCTATGATTTTAGAAGTTTTAGCTATTTTCTGAAATAAATAAATCATTTCTGATTTATTTGAAATCCCAGAAAACATTTACTGCACCAGCACTGCGTCACTATGACGTCAGCAAGTCAACAGGGCTGGTCCAGGTCAAACCCAACGGCTGGGTCCCACACGTTAGTGTCTAACTAAACTAACCTAATTTAGTTAACACTAATCTAACCTAATTAGCCTGGACGGTCCCACATGTCAGTGAGTCAGTGGCTTAACTAAAATTAGTTATTAACTTAACCAAACGTTAGCAGGGGCCGGGCCCACACGCCAGTGACACAGGGGAGGTCAAACCCCTGGTCAGCTGGATCAAAGTCGCCGGCATTAAGCCGCCGGCAAGGCCCGAAACGGCGGCGAGCTGCGGAAACGCTGCTCAGGGTGCCATTTGTCGCGCGGTTTGTTCCTACGAGCTCATAGGAGTGAGCCGCATCGGCTGGTGGTGGTGTCCGAGCTCAAGATGGCCGGGAACGATGCCGGCGATGAGCACATCGGCGGCCGGAGCTCGGCTTCATGCGAGTGTGGCGCTAGAGCAAGCGGACAAGCGCGTAGATGGGCTAGGCGGCCTCCTAGAGGCACCAGGAGCGCGATGTCGTGCAAGGGCGCGGGTGGTTCGAGCTCAGGCCACGGTGGGGACAGAGCCAGGTGGCGGTGAGCTCCGGTCCCGGCGGGAATGGCATTACGGCATGCAAACGACAACGGGAGCAGGGGCAGAAGGGAGAGTGGTAAGCTGTCAGGAAGCCGATCCTAAGTCACACCGATCTAGCATAAAACACATCATATCACTTTGCGGCCTCACGCACGGTATCCCCATGGGTGCCATCTTACCTGGCACAGGTCCGTTTGCGTATTTTGGCTCACGTATATGATAGTGTCGCTAGCATCCATGTGACAGAGAACCCGGGCCGACATGACTAGTTATAAACCAAAAGCGGCGCTAAATTAAAGAGACAGGCATACATGACCCATCAACGAATGTGTCGGTCATCAATGTATGAACCCAAGTCGTAGCAAACTACAAGGACTTAGAGTAACAACCCGTGACATTTCCCCTAAGGGACAGACACAGGAACGAAGAAGGACACATGCCGGCCAGCCTAAGTGTTCCGGAGCAGTAGCAAGCTACCAAGGCTCAGTGGAAGCACTAGGAGGCATTTCCCCACAAGATAGGCTACAAGGGTAAACAACTAGGTGTCGGATCTCACACATAGCAATACACATTACACGTACGCATAACATGCAAGTATGTGTTGTACAACATGGCATCACAACATAACTCAACAACTCATATAAATAAAGGCCCAGAAGAGCCATCATCACATTTATTACAAGCAGTGGGTCTCACGACCCAACATACAGAGCATATAGGCAACGAAAGCATAACATGTCTGAATACAGACAACTATAGATGAAAAAGGCTGTGAAGCCTGACTATCTACAAGACCCTCCCAAGGGTACAAGATCGTAGCTGAGGTAACAAGACTTACGTCAAGTCTCTCTGCAAAACATAAATTAAGCAAATGTGAGTACAAAGGTACTCAGCAAGACTTACGTCAGAACTAGCTACGTATGCATCAGTATCAACAAGGGGTGGTGGACTTTGACTGCAGCAAGCCAGCTTTGACTCGGTGACTATCCTGAACTACGACTGCAAGTAACTCTTTTGAGGTGGCGCACACGAGTCCACATATTCACCAATCAATACACCACTATAGATCCGCTCCCGTCTCCCTACGAGAACGCCATCCATAGCACTCACGCTTATCTTGCGCATTTTAGAGTATCCACTTTCACTTGTCTATGAACTGTACGGGCAACCCAAAAGTCCTTTACCGCGGATAGGGCTATTAGAATAGATCATGTTAACCCTGCAGGTGTGTATTTCTTCACACACGCTCTCGCCACTTCCAGCCATGTACACGTCATGTATATCAGCAACCTTCAAGCGGAAGCCTGGCGAGGGTGTCAGCCACGACCTGACTAACCACACAAGTCCCTAATCCAGGTTTATCACCTATTCAGGTTCCATCCGTAGGGAGGCCGGCTGAGGTTTCCACATACGGCCCTGAACGATGTGTACAGGGTTCCCGAGGCACCAAACAGGCACCCCGATACACCATGCCACGTACCTACCGCATCATAGCCCACCCCTAGGGTCAATGCTGCGCACGGCCTGTAGTAGGCTACAAACACCAGAAACTAATTGCAACTCCTGGACAGAGGACAAGGGCGATTAATAAGTCGAGAGAGTCAATTAAGGATCCCAATGTGTTGTAGTAGTTGTTCATGGATCACAAACATAGAACTCAGTTCCTGAGGACGGCTTCAATGAGACAACCCACCATGTACTCCTACATCGCCTCTCACTACTACCTTTACCAAATCGTGTTCACACACTTAGCTCTCAACAGTAGGACATGTCCACACACCTCCAATTCATCCCCGATGAATCGGACCTGACTCAACTCTAAGCAATAGCAGGCATGACAACAAGCATGAATGAGTAGGCACATCAGGGCTCAAACAACTCCTACTCATGCTAGTGGGTTTCAACTATTTACTATGGCAATGACAGGTCATGCAGAGGAAAGGGGTTCAGCTACCGCAGCAAATAGCAGTTGAATCGTTGTTGTCCTAATGCAGTAAAAGAGAGAAAGAGCGAGAGAGTGGGATTGTATCGGAATGAACAAGGGGGTTCTGCTTGCCTAGCACTTCGAAGGATTTCACTGAGTCTTCATCAGTGTCATCGATCACATCGTCAGAACAACATCTACTGAGAGGGGACAAACACCGGCAAAGAAGAGAGAGCACGATCAATGCAATCCGACAATATGATGCATGATCATGACATGGCAATATGTTGTTGATTGAGCTAATGCAACTAGCAACCATATTAAATGAAGTTGGTTTGAACCAAAGGTTCAAATTCAAACTCCGTATGTGATTATTCAAATGCCATTTAATTGATTTGACCTGATCAGGAGGCATAAGTTGCTCAAACATGCAGGATAATGCCATATACAGATTCTTTGGATTTTTCTGATCATTTTTCATATATAAATTATTTTCAGTGGAGTTATAGACTATTTTCTATGATTTTTAGAAGTTTTACTCATTTTCTGAAATAAATAAATCAGAAATAAAATCCCAGAAAATACTTACTGCATCAGCATGACGTCATAATGATGTCAGCGGGTCAACTGGCCGGCCAGGGTCAAAATTGATGTGTGGGGTCCACACGTCAGTGACATAGGGCCTAATCCCGGTCAAACTAGAGCTGGCTGGGTTTGACGACACAGTAGGGCCCACTGTCAGTGGCTGTGGGAGATTAACTAACAGTCATTAGTCCCTAACTAAGTGGCCACGTCAGCCCGCCGGAGTTTAGCTGGCGGCGACCAATTCGCACGGCGGAGACACGTCGGAATCTCTGTTCCAGCGACCATTTGTCATGCGGGTGGGTTCTACCTGGTCCTGGGGATGCACCGCATCCAACGGTGCCACTAGTTGGTCGGGTACTCGCCGGAGCTGACGGCGGCGAGTACATCCACGGCGGCGCTCGCACGGGGTTGGCCAGGATGGCGTTGTGGTGCATGGGAGGAAGAGCTAGAGGTGGCGTTGGCTTGCTGGGGAGCTACTTAGCACAGTGGCATGCTCGGCTGCGAAGCGCATCGCCTGTGGCCACGGCGGCGAGTTGGCTGGCAGCGGTGGGATTCAGTCAGCAAGGGGAAGGCAGCTACAGGGAATAACAAGCTCGGGGAAGAGGGGGTTTCGACACAGGATCTCACAGTGGTTGAAGAGGGCGCCGACGCGGGCTCGGAGAAGGCCGGACAGCGACGTACGGGCGGTGGAGATCTCCGGTGCTGGAGGTTGAAGACGACGGCGAGGATGGTGCTACGGGGCTTCCGGCGTTGCCTTCGCCTGTGAGGAGGAAGAGTGGGACGAGGGGGATCTCGTGGAATTGTTGGGGAGGCGAGGTGGCGACTGTGGGCACGCGGACGGCGAGCGGCGGCGACGACTGCGCTCGGGTGGGTGCGTGCGAGAGAGACAGAGGAGGGGAGGGAGAGCAGCGGGCGAGGGAGAGGGGAGAGGGGTCCGGGGGTAGCATGGAGCTCGGGGCCGTCTCCAGCAGCGAGCTAGCAAGCAGGAGGTGGCCAGACGCTTGTCGGCGCGCGTCGGGCACACGCCCTCCTCCCTACTCGCAGGAGGTTGAGGCCGGTGCGCGGTTAGGCTGGGCCAGCTGGGCTACACAGGTAAGCCAGGTAAGTTCTTTTCCCTTTCTATTTCTATTTCTGTTTTCTATTTTTTGACATTTGTTTTGGCTTTATTAAAAATGCCAAAGCATTTTCAAAAATCATGAGACTGCTTGTGGCCACTGTTTGGATTATTTCCAATAGTCAACATTTCAGTTCATGAATATTTGGACATTTAAAATAATATATAGAATTTAAATGCCCAAATGCAAATAAGGTAAGATTTAATTCAGTGCCCAAAATATTCCACAAAACTGTTCACTATTTTTGGTTTGGTCTCATAGCCTTGCCAAAATTCTCAAACATTGATGCAGGCATTTTGGGTTCATTGCAAATGATTTTATTTTTGACCATAGTTGAAATTCATTTGCTGCTAGGGTTTATCAATCCCCATTTCAAGTTTCCAATAAGTTAACATGATGCAACAGACAAGTGCTAGCCTAGTGCAAGGTGAAGCTAGGGATGTGACAACTCACCCCCACTAAACAAGAATATCGTCCCGAGATTCAAGACGTGAGGTAAGAAAACAGAGGAACACAAGGCTACACTACTAGGAAAAGGGCTATAGACGATATGGCCACTAATGGCGCACCAGACATGTGGTGCGCCATTAGTATATACTAATGGCGCACCATGTGTCGGTGCGCCATTAGTGTACAAATGGCGCACCAGATATTCGGTGCGCCATTAGTAACAACTTCTTTTTTTATTTTTACAGACATACTAATGGCGCATCTCCAACTCAGTGCGCCAGTACTAAATTTTTTTTGCAAAACTACTAATGGCGCACCAGGCATCAATGCGCCATTACTAACACTGGTTACTAATGGCGCATTGATGAATGGTGCGCCATTAGTAAAGTAGGACCAGTTAGATATTTTGGACAGCCACACTTACACACTCACTTTCCCCACTTCATTCTCTCCACCTCGATCCTCCTCCAAGCTTGTGTCGGCTACAAACTGGGCGAGTACGCATACCGGAGGTGATGTTCCATCTCTCTGATGGCTCATGCCCGCTGTGCCGCTGAATCGCCGATGGTCTCGTGTGTTCTAAGATCAGATCAGATCGGCTGCAAGTTTGAAGCCGACCAGATCAGAGCTCGTGGAGTGCTAAGATCCGCGCTGCAGTGTGTTCGTCCCGGCCTCCCATCTCAGGCTCCGGCAGCGGCTGGTTCGTCACCGCCTCTCCAGCATCAGCTCGCATCCTCCTCGACCTCGTCGGCTGCAAGTCGTTGGTGAGCTCCTCGGCTCCTTCCGGACCAGCCCCTGTGACGTGGTGCGAACCTACAAGGTGTCACCATGGTGGTTAACTTTTCTGTTAAATACTCCACAAATTAATACTCCCATCTCAATTTTTCTGGTGGTTAATCATTCACCTGCGATGGAGTAGATGTTAACTTGTAGTATTAGCTAGTACATTTGTGCTCCATCTCAATTTTATTAGCTAGTACATGTATGATGCATATAGTTTTATTTTCTTGTGCTTGTTCATGTCAAATCTGCTCGTGTGTGAATGATGCACTTTTGCAACTTCGATTTGATGCTCATACTTGTTCAAGTCTTGGTGGTTTGGCAGTCTAGTTTGGACATTATGTTTAACTGTTAAGTACTTCGGAGAACCAAGTTAGTAGGTTAAGGACGGGTAGATAATCCTCGTTTTGAAATTTAGGACATCGCACTGAAAATAATAATATCTACGGTTGTTCCATTTATCGTCACAATACAAATTCATTCAGTGAAAAGTTGATGGACAGTGTTGCTGGAATGTCGATTAACTTCCGTTCCGGCAAATTTGGGTACTCCATATGTCCTATTTTGAGCAAAGGTCATGCTGAAATTTTCCATGAATTTTAGCATGACTTTGCTAAAAATAGGACATATGGGGTCACTATCTATCCTAAGTCCATGTTTTTCACTATCTATCCTATGTAGATAAGGCATCATCAGAATATAAACACTGCAACATAGCATAGCTGGCCGGCATCTAGATAGTTGATATACTTCAGAGACATACTAGATTAATTAATGCAAAAGTTAAACATCATCAACCATACTAGCGCACCTTCCAGATTCTTCACAGTTCACAACCATATTAGCGCAAAAGTTAAACATCTTCAACTATACTAATGATTAGTACCACTACGAGCTTCACAGAGGGTGACAAGATGGGACCCATAGCCTTTAGGAGGGCTGCATGCGCCCTGATCTTCAGGTCCCTCCCACTCGTCTTTAAACCGCGTGCATGCGACATAAGGTGCTCATCCATCCCATCCTTGGGAATTGGCTTAGTGGTGCAGTATGGGCACCTGAACTTGCCCCACTTGTAGTACACCGCCTTCCCCTTCTCCCTGATCTTGTTGGCTTCTTTCTCAATGAAGGACTTGTGGTTCCACTCTTCCACCTCATCTCCAGAGTTGTAATGCACATACAAATGATTTGCATAAATACATACTTCCCATTTAGAGTAATGTAATTAAAAAACATCAGATAATTGCCATTTACTGGAATTTAATGAACAAACAAACATAATAGCCCATTCATATAGGGCATCATCAACGAACAACATCTCCCACAGATTAATAAACAGACAAAAAACAGCTTGGGGTTACCTCCTCGTCGTCGTCAGAATCAGACGGGTCGTTGAACCCAGCGATGTCCAGCTTCCTCTTGTTGCCAGCAGATTCCTCATTCTGCAATATAAGTAATTAATTCAATTATACTACTAACTACATATAACACAGTATGCAAAGGCCAAGCAATCTGCAATGTGCTTCTAATAACCTAAAATGTAATTTGACCTCAAATTATCCAAAATCAAGCATTCTACAATGATAGCTTGGTCAAACTAAAATTTTAGATCATGCTGACTATTTGGAAATTTCCCACTAGTTATTTTAGTTTATGGATAATGAAGTGAAGCTCCTAACTATTTTGAAATTGTGCACTAGTTATAAACGTACCATGTTCATTTCAACAATTAATTGAGGGAATATGCACAACAAATCTAACAACATATACAACACATAACAGAATCTGAGCACATGCGGCAATCCAGATTCTAATATAAATAACCTAACTAAACATCTAATTAGAAAACCCTAACCACTACATCCACTAGATGATTCAATCACAGATTCTACATATAACTACCTATAAATTAATCCAATACAAAAAAATCCTAACCACACTACATCCACTGGATGATTAATTCAATCATAGATTCCACATATCAGTGGCTATAATTGAATCCAATACAAAAAACCCCCCAACTAAACATCTAACTCAAAAACCCAAACTAGTAGATCTACTGGATGATGCAATCACACCAAACTTAACCTTTCACTATAAATCAATCAATCAAACATCTAAAAACCCTAATTAATTATGAGAAGGGGATCGATGTAGCAACTAGCAACAACAACAAAAACCCTAACACCTAAATCTACTGCTTAATGGGGGTAACTAGAAACGGAGGGGACTGCTGGCAAGGATTACCTGCAGGTCCACGTGCTCGCCGCCGGGCTCCGTAGGTCCATGAGATGGGCCGCTCGACGCTGTCACGCCAAGCTCCGGCACGGCGGAGGCCACCACGGCCACCTTCTTCTCCTCCACACCTGTCGCCGCAGCGACCGATCCAGCGCGTGGGGATGCAACACCTCCTACACCCGCACCACCGACGAGGGCCTGCACGACATCTGCTACGGTCTCCGCGCCCGTCCTGTCGAGATCTCCTTCTGTGAGGGGCCTTTTTCTGGAAAATATCCACACACACACGTGCACGCGCATGACCACGGGGAAACGGAACCGCCAGCAATGGTTGTGGTTAGCGCGCGATGGTCGTAAGTGTCCTGCAATAGACATATGCTTGTGGTTAGAGCAGTGAAGCATATAGTTGTGTACATTGAAGCCTGAGCCGGACGTGTTGGTAGCATGTGAAAATGAGATTTTTTTTATGTGAGTTGTATGTAGGATGAAGCACAAACATGCTTGTTTATGGGGCAACTGTGATGATAATTTTGGTTCTCGGAAGCATGGAAAACAAATGGTAGATGCCTGTAATTGACCCCTTAGGTGTAGGCAGGATAATACTCTCGGTAATGGCCACCTTTTCCGAGAGGAGCTCTCGGTAAAGCATCTAACCTAGATCTCTTTCCTTCTTGTGCATTCTCGATAATTTGTATTATAGTTTTGTTGTTGTTTTCTTCCATGCTTGGCAAACAACCTTAGCACATCATAATTACCGTCTTGTGTTTTCTTCTTTGGATGGGCCTCATCCGGTTCTAGAGATCGGCACCCCTCCGGTGGTCCCGGCGGTCTAGGGCGTTGTTCGGCACCTAGAGGGGGTAGGCCACGGAGAATAACTACTTCTTCGTGTTAGTGCATGTCATTGCGAGATGACAAACCAAGTCTAGGCCCGTTCTGTCATGGGATCACCAACAGAAGACTCTGTCTCGGGGACGAACGCAGCCGGTCCTCGACGTTCCCGCCCGTGTGTGTGGTTTGTGAGGCGCGTGCCACGTCAAGGACGTGCGTTGCTTATTCATTGCTTATGTAATGTCTTGCTTTTCTCTTCCGATCCTTTTGTTGCATACTTATATATTGCTTATGTATTGTCTGTGAATTGGTACTAACGTTTCGTTTGGCTAGTTCATAGCGATGCGATCGTATGTCGTGTACGAGGGTAAGGTTCCCGAAGTCTACGACGACTGGGAGGAGTGTCGGAGACAGGTTCACCGTTTCAGCGGTAACAGTTACAAAGGGTACACCACTAGGGCGGAGGCGGAATCTAGATACGCGCGCTATCTAGCGGGAGAGAGGAGGGAGCGTTGGAGGAACCGGATGAAGACGAGTTTCATCGCGATGATGCTCATCGTGATGACCGCAGCTCTCTTCTATGTGATGATAGTTCAGATGACCGATCTCGACTTGTAATGTGAAGACAAACTCGCTACTCGCGGTCTCGAGACTTGTAATATAATGTTCTATCTTTGTTCGGTCTTTTGAATTCGGAGACTAATATGATGAATTGTATTCGGAGACTAATATGATGAATTGTATTCGGAGACTAACCTTCTATTGTATTCGATGAATCTGGTGTTGCTGTCTGGTGTTGTCTAAATTCTGTCCAATAATATATTTTGTATCCTGTGAAAATATCAGGAAAGAGAAAAAAATAATCCCTAATATTCATACTAGTGGCGCACCACTGAAGACACTAATGGCGCACTGTCCAAATGAAACTAATGGCGCATCACACAACAGTGCGCCATTAGTATGCCAAAGCACATGGGTACATATGGCCCCATGGGAGGCATACTAATGGCGCACAGGGGGCTATACAAATGGCGCACTGCCTGGTGCGCCATTAGTACAACAGATACTAATGGCGCACCATGGGTGCGCCATTAGTAAAAATATCTAATGGTGTGGTGCTAGTGGCGCACCACTAGTGCGCCATTAGTAGGCAAAAGTGGTGCGCCACTAGCATGCCTTTTCCTAGTAGTGCTAACACGATCTTCATGATCCAACTGTCCTTCATATGAATGTTGATTGCTTGCCACATGTCGATCCTGACATCCTTGCTTTCGAGATCTTTCTCCAACACAGTGATGGCGAAAGTAACTCTACAAAATTGATCTTATGAAAGATCGAGCAACTCAAGATCAACTCATGGAGTGAGACGTTGAAACATCTCTTGAGCTGAGACACGACACACACATCCAGAGGGATGGAGTGAAACAAACGATGAAGGTTAACTTGGTAGGCAATAATTCCACACTTAAAGAATATGTGAACGATGTCTCCAGACGGGGCATCTTGGGGAAGGTGACTCGTAGAAGTACTCCCTTAAGATATAATGGTGTATGCTTGAGGGAACAACCACGAGTAAGACAACATTATGAGTACCATTGGTTCTGATTTGACTTGACAATAGCCCACACTCAAATCAAAGTTTGGACAAGACAATAGATCCAACAATTGATCACGAGGATCAATCGATGAAGATATCATCTTTCTTCAACACACACACAAAAGATATCCCTTGGAAGGAACTAAGTCAGGCAAGCTTTTATCTTCCAACTCTCCAATGATAAGACCTGGGTCATGCACACTGGGAATATAAGCACTGCTAGATTACTGGGTGATTCTCTAAGATACCTAGGGTCATAATAATAACTCCAACATATGTGTCGAGGTAACAGAGTGCTTCAACACACTGGTTAGTGTGGTTGATATGGCCCATAGGAACATCGAGAACATGATGGAAAGATTTGCAAATGCATGAGATTATTTAGAAACCTTGGGTAACTCGGACAGCATAACGGCTGTAAATGCTTGAAAAATATTTGAGACATCCTGCAAAAATGGTAGCATAACCACTTGACATCGCAATATCAAGGTTCCGAGATCAACTGTTAACATACGGAAGTAGTAGGAACTGAACTGGGGGTTGAATCCACCATTAACGTGATCTTGATAAATAGAATGAGAATCCTAGTTCTTAATCCCCGTAGAAAATAAGAGGACGACTCGGATCAGAAGGTCATAGGGTAAAGGAGTAAAAAGAGCCTTACGTTCCCTTCCATAATCAATTCCCTTATATAACTAAAAAGTTTCTAGACTCAACTTTGACCAGTTTGGCTTGGTAATCCTACAGGCAGTCAAGCTCTGATACCAAAGTTGTCGGGACCCCGATCCTAAGTCACACAGGTCTAGCATGTAACACACCATATCACTTTGTAGCCTCACGCACGGTCTCCCCATGGGTGCCACCTTACATGGCCCGAGACCGTTTGCGCATTTTGGCACACGTATATGATAGTGTCGCTAGCATCCATATGATAGAGAACCGGGTCGACATGACTAGTTATAAACCAAAAGTGGCGCTAAATTACAGAGACATGCATACATGACCCAACAACGAACGTGTCTGTCATCAACGTATGAACCCAAGTCGTAGCGAACTACAAGGACTTAAAGGAACAAAGCGTGACATTTCCCCAAAGGGGCAGACACAGGAACGAAGAAGGACACATGACGGACAGCCTAAGTGTTCGGGAGCAATAGCAAGCTACCAAGGCTCAGTGGAAGCACTAGGAGGCATTTCCCCATAAGATAGGCTACCAAAGGTAAATAACTAGGTGGCGGATGCCACACATAGCAATACACATTACACATACGCATAACATGCAAGTATGTGTTGTACAACATGGCATCACAACATAACTCAACAACTCATATAGATAAGGCCCAGAAGAGCCATCATAGCATTTATTACAAGCAGTTGGTCTCATGACCCAACATACAGAGCATACAAGCAACAAGAACATGCGGAAGCTTAACTTGTCTGAGTACAGACAACAACAAATGAGAAAGGCTAAGAAGCCTGACTATTTACAAGACCCTCCCAAGGGTACAAGATTGTAGCTGAGGTAACAAGCTAAACGTCGAAGTCCACGCGGAACTACCAGTGAGACTGGAGTATCTCTGCAAAACATAAATTGAGCAAACATGAGTACGAAGGTACTCAGCAAGACTTACATCAGAACTAGCTACATATGCATCAGTATCAACAAAGGGGGTGGTGGAGTTTGACTGCAGCAAGCCAGCTTTGACTCGGTAGCTATCCTGAATTATGACTGCAAGTAACTCTTTTGAGGTGGCACACACGAGTACACATATTCACCAAGCAATAAACCACTATGGATCCGCTCCCGTCTCCCTACGAGAAGGCCATCCATAGCACTCACGCTTATCTTGCACGTTTTAGAGTATCCACTTTCACTTGCTTATGAAATGTACAGGTAACCGAGAAGTCCTTTACCACGGACATGGCTATTCGCATAGATGAGGTTAACCCTGCAGGGGTGTACTTCTTCACACACACTCTCGCCACTTACCGCCATGTACACGTCACGTATCTTGGCAACCTTCAAGCGGAAGCCTGGCGAGGGTGTCGGCCACGACCTGACTAACCACACAAGTCCCTAGTCCAGGTTTATCGCCTATTCAGGTTCCATCCGCAGGGAGTCCAGCCGAGGTTTCCACATACGGCCCCGAACGATGTGTACAGGGTTCCCGAGGCACCAAACGGGCGACTTGGTACACCGTGCCACGTACCTACCTCATCACAGCCCACCTCGAGGGTCAGCGCTCCGTCCGGCCTCCAGTATGCTACAAACACCAGAAACTAATTGCAACTCCTGGACAGAGGACTAGGGCGATTAATAAGTCAAGAGAGTCAATTAAGGATCCCAATGTGTGGTAGTAGCTGTTCATGGATCACAAACACAGAACTCATTCCTGAGGACGGCTTCAATGAGACAACCCACCATGTACTCCTACATGGCCTCTCATCGCTACCTTTACCAAATCGTGTTCACAAAGTTAGCTCTCAATAGTAGGACATGATGACCACATTCCAATTCATCCCCGATGAATCAGACCTGACACAACTCTAAGCAATAGCAGGCATAACTAGAAAGCATGAATGAGTAGGCACATTATGGCTCAAACAACTCCTACTCATGCTAGTGGGTTTCAACTATTTACTGTGGCAATAACAGGTCATGTAGAGGAAAGGGGTTCAAATACCGTAGCAGGTAATAGTTGAAGCGTTGGTGTCCTAATGTTGTAAAAGAGAGTAGAAGCGAGATAGTGGGGTTGTATCGGAATGCTCAAAGGGGTTTTGCTTGCCTGGCAGTTCTGAAGATATCGTTGTGTCTTCATCAGTGCCATCGATCACATCGTCGGAACAACGTCTGCTGAGAGGGGGCAAACACCGGCAACAGAGAAGGAACGCAATCAATGTAATGCAACAATATGATGCATGATCATGATATGGCAATATGCTGTGGTTTGAGCTAATGCAACTAGCAACAATTTAAATGAAGTTGGTTTGAATCCAAGATTTAAATTCAAACTCCACATGTGGTTATTCAAATGCCATTTAATTGATTTGACCTGATCAGCAGGTATAAGTTGCTCAAACATGCATGATAGTTCCATAAATAGATTCCTTAAATTTTTTGATAATTTTTCATATATAAATTATTTCATTTGGAGCTACGGTTGAATTTATATGATTTTTTAGAAGTTTAGGGCATTTTCTAAAAATAAATAAATCCTTTAGATTTATCTAAATTCCAGAAAAGGCTTTACTGCGTCAGTACTAGGTCATGCTGACATTAGCAAGTAAACAGGGCGCAGTCCAGGTCAAACATGACGTGTAGGGTCCACACGTCAGTCTAACAGAGCTAACTAAATAAGGTTAGTTTAACCTAACTAATAATAACAGAGCTAGGCCCACATGTGAGTTGCACAACTAACTAACAGGGTTAGTTAGCTTTAAGTTAATACTAACTAAACTGTCAGTGGGGCCTGGGCCCACCTGTCAGTGACTCATTTACTTAAACAGACAAGTTAGTGTTAATTTTGGCACTAATCCGAAATTAACCAGAAGCTGGCCCCACATGTCAGTGACCCAGGGGAGTCAAACCCCAGGTCAAACGGGCTAATCCCGTCTACGGTTTGATGCCGGCGAGGCCAAACACGGCGGCGGTGCTCGGGTTTGGGCTAGGGTGCCCCATTCGATGTGTGGCTAGGCTCGTTGGAGAGCTCTTGCTGGCGCGCATCGGATGGGGGTGGTAGGCGAGCCTGAGGTGGCCGGAGCTGACGGCGACGAGCTCTACAGCGATTGCCGGCGTTCGGGCATGCGCGGGAACACGGTTGCGGTGGCCTAGGCGATGCGTGTGCGACACCGAAGCCGTCTACGTGATGCAGCAAACAAGGTGGACGGGCGCCCGGGACCAAATGGTCACCGGAGCATCGTCGGCAGCAAGCACGGGCGGCGGCGGGTTTCAGTCGTCAGCAAAATGGCAGCTACGGTGTGCAACCGAGAAAACGGAAAGGGGAGGAGGAGCAGCAGCTCACAGAGGTTGCAGCAGGCGTCGAAGCAAGATCGGGGAAGGCCGGTGCTGAGCGGGGCGGCGAGGCGGATCTTCGGCGTCCGCGGAGGGGAAAGGCGTCGGGCGGTGCTTCGGGGACCTTCCGGTCGCGTGGCTCGGTAAGGAGGTAGGGAACGAGGTGGCAGAGCTCGGTGGCAGCTCGGGGCGGCACGGGGAGCACGGTGGACGCGGTGACAGCAAGCGGCGGCGACGACAGCGTTCTGCTATGGCGTCAGGGGAGCGAGGAATAGGGCAGGGGAAGGAATGGAGCGGTCGGCTCGATCCAGACGGAAGCGGCGAGGCTATCTGTGGCATCTACGTGGCAGGGGAGGCAGGCAAGCGAGCAGGAGGTGGCGCGCTGGGCGTGCGTGAGCGTCGGCCCCGCGCCTCGCCTACTGGCGCGAGGTGGACAACGGCTGGCATCAGCCAGCTAGGCTGGGCCGTGCTGGGCCAGACCAGGTGAGCGCTAGGTAAACCCTTTTCCCTCTCTAATTCTTTCTGTTTTCTATTTCTGCTACTATTTTGCTTTATTAAAAAATACCAAAACAATCTCAAAATTCATGAAACTGCACAGGGCTAATGTTTGGAATATTTCCAACAGTAAACATTTTAGTTCATGAATATTTGGACATAGTATATAGCATTTAAATGCCCAAATGCAAATACTTTATGATTTCATTCAAAAATCCAGAATGGTCCTATAAAAGTTTGCACCATTTTTGGTCGAGGTTCTAGACCAATTCAAAAATCATGAACATTTTCAAAGGCATTTTGGGTCAATGAAAATATTTTTAGGTTGAACCTAGTTGAGTTCTCTTGGTGCTAGGGTTTGATCAAACCCCATTTCAACTTTCTGGAAAACTTAAACATGATGACATGATGATCAAGCAAAGACAAACAAGGGCTGATCTAGGGCTGTGACAACTCACCCCCACTAATCAAGAATCTCGTCCTGAGATTCAGGACGTGAGGTAAGAAGACATAGGCGACACAAGTTAACACAATCTTCTCGATTCAATTGCACTTCATAAGAATGTTGATTGCTTGCCTCATGTTGATCCTGACATCCTTGCTTTCGAGATATTTGTCCAATGCTACCTCTTGAGCTTGCATTGTATTCCCTCGAAGAGGAAAGGGAGATGAGCACAGTAGCGTAAGTATTTCCCTCAGTTTTTGAGAACCAAGGTATCAATCCAGTAGGAGACCACGCGCGAGTCCCTCGCACCTGCACAAACAAATAAGAACTTCGCAGCCAACGTGATAATAGGTTTTCAATCCCTTTACGGTCACTTACGAAAGTGAGATCTGATAGAGATGATAGTTTATATTTTTGGTATTTTTGGTTTATAAGAACAGTAAATAAAAGCGATAAAAGTAAAGTAGATGTAGATTGATATGTTGAGAATAGACCCGGGGGCCATAGTTTTCTCTAGTGGCCTCTCTCATGATAGCGATATTCTACGGCGGGTAAACAAATTACCGTCGAGCAATTGACAGAAAAGCAAATACTTATGAGATTATCTAGGCATGATCATTGTATATAGGCATCACGTCCGAGACAAGTAGACCGACTCCTGCCTGCATCTACTACTATTACTCCACACATCGACCGATATCTAGCATGCATCTAGTGTATTGAGTTCATAAGAACAGAGTAACGCCTTAAGCAAGATGACATGATGTAGAGGGATAAACTCAAGCAATATGATATAAACCCCATCTTTTTATCCTCGACTCATACGTGATTGGGGCACAACCGCATCTCAGGCGCTTAGCAAGATGGATATCATTACATCGAACAATTACATAAATACATGGGGATACAACAATTGATATGAATACAACATCATCAATACAAGGCATTCGACTATGGATGCAAACATGAAAAACACAACGACATCCATCTGTTATCCCAGGCTGCCGACCAGGAACCTAGCCCAAGACTGAAGAAGAAGAAGAAAGAACTCCGACACAAAGAACATCGCTCTCACGTCAAGTCGTCGAAAACCTGCACCTGCAACTTTTATTGTAGTATCTGTGAGCCACGAGGACTCAGCAATCCCATAACCATGGGTAACAAGACTAGCAAAGCTTAATGGGAAAGGAGAGGTTAAGTGGTGAGGTTGCAGCAGCGGCTAAGCAAAGTATGGTGGCTAACTTACGAGTACAAGAATAAGATGAGCATCTACGCAAACGGTCGCAACTAGTAGTGATCGCTAAAGATCGTGCACTACCTACGAGTCAAACATAACCCCACCGTGTTCTCTTCTCAAAGTGAAAAGAGACAGTCATGGTTACTCACACAGTTGTGTGTTTTACTTCGGATCCTCTAACAAGTTTTCTACAACCGGACATTAACAAATTCCAATCTGCCACATAACTGCGGGCATGACTTTCGAAAGATCATAACCCTGCAGGGGCGTCCCAACTTAGCTCGTCACAAGCTCTCATGATCAGCAGAAGTAATAATAATATTACCCCTTATCTTAGGGACAATCCGATCAGGCTCGGAATCCCGGTGCACAAGACATTTCTACAATGGTAAAACAAGTCCAGCAAGACCTCCCGGCATGCCGACACCCTGATAGTAGCCACGTGTATCTTGTCTCAGGCCACGTCTGGATGGGACAAGCTACGGGAACCAGCCCACGAGTTTCCCTGTGGTAGCCCCGCAGGTTGCCCGTTTGGGACCAACACCATCAGCACTGGCCCCCTGTTATGTAGAAAGAATCCTTGGGGATGCGACCCCCTATGCAATTTAATTAATTAATTAAGTTGTTATTATGAGGCAAATTAAAACCAATGTTAGGCCTTGCTGGAGGAGTTTTATTCAAAGACGAACTGTCAAGGGGTCCCCATATACCCAACCGTGTAAGGAACGCAAAATCAAGGAACATAACGCCGGTTTATCGACTCCTAAGGTGGCATGGGTGGAACAAAACACCGAGCAAAAGGCCAAGCCTTCCCCCCATTGCCAAGTATATATGTGTGTTAAGATATATAAGATATATTGTGATATTCCAACAACAAGTTCCAACATGGAACGATCTTCATCTTCACCTGCAACTAACAACGCTATAAGAGTGGCTGAGCAAGCGGGTAACATAGCCAAACAACGGTTTGCTGGGAAGGTGTCAAAGGTTAGAGGGTTCATGGCAACAAGGAGAGGGCTGACAATAAAAGATGGGTAGCGCGACATATAGCGATAGCATCGAGACATCTAGCATATCAATGATAGTAAAGGTATCCAAGGTGATGGTCATCTTGCCTGAGATCCCACAAGGAAGAAGAACGAATCCATGAAGTAGACGAAGAAGAATCCACGAAGACGAACCAAGTGTAGACGAACGAATCCTCACGATCGCAACGGAAAAGAACTAGCGAGAAGAAAGCACACAACATGGTAAACACACCACTCAAGAACATGACAATATGCTCAACCAAGTATGATGCAAGACAAGTCTATATGATGCAAAACATGGCAAGGGATGAAGCACACAAGAACAACACAAACCAACAAGTTTAAATGAGGCCGGAAACATCAAATAACAATTCCGGTAAGTCCTCATATGCACGTTTCGAAATTGGTCCAGATCTGAACAAACATTAAGTTAAAGTTGTTAAACAGCAGATTAACATGCACCATGATGATCTACACGAAATTCTAGTCAAGTTTCATATAAAGTTCATTTAATTCGGAGCTACGACCTAGAAGATATGAGCAAAACAAGACAACCATGGCATCGGTGCAAGATGCATCCAAACATCAAGCAAACACACTCCAAATAGGTAAACAACATTATATTATGATTCTACATGCAAAATCACACAAGTTTCATATAGGACACGCTCAAAACGGAGCAACGGTTCAACACATACACACGAAACAAGATATAACAACAAGCTGTTCAAAAACAGCAACATAGCAACTTTGGAGCAAGATATATATATTCTACAGCACCCAAACATGATAAAAAGAGGCATGGATGTGAAATAGACCTTATACTCAACAAGCATGAACTTAGAACACACCCAAAAACTTGCTGGAACACAATTAAACAAGCATGGCAAGTTGCAATAAATTTATCCAGACTTAGTCAAAATCTGGGATGGTAAAAACATCATCACGATGCTGCCTTCGGAGGCACAAAACAACAAGCATATCAACTCTACTAAGTATATAAATACCATGGACATGTAATAGACATATCATACATCAAACAACTCCATTGGAACAACTCCATAGGAGGCATGGATCAATAACAACAAGCTTCACCAAATTGAACATGTTAATAAAAGTCTGACAGGTACATTTATAGCAACTTGAGAGCAAGAAATAAATAAGCTATATCAGGCTATATATGTAAACAAGGGCATGAATGGATAGAGCATAACATGGAAAACAAGACATGATCATTGGGCAACCCAAAACATGCAAGGATTTGAGTGAGGCATCAAGCAAACATAGCATCAGGTTTAACAGTTTCCAGCTTAGCAGTTTTTTTCACTAAGTATAGAACAGCAACATTGGCATGGCATGTTTACAAGCTTGTTGCAAACACCACAAGGCATATAATGGATAGTGGATTGCACCACAGCAAAGACCATATGATTGTGCTTCTAAAACATATTGACATGTGGCATGAAATACAAACACATCAATAGCAAAGAGCAAGACAAAACAGCATCTCATAACAAGTTTCAGCACCTATCAGCCACATGCACTTTTGCAAAAGAGATTAACATGGCAAGATGGCACCTAACATGAATGCTACAGCAACCAACATGTAGAGCACTTCACAATGAACATTTTTACATATCATATGCTTTATTTGGACCAACATGCACAAAGTTATCACATCTCAAACATGCTAACAAAATTATAGTTAACAGCAGTTTTAAACATATAGCACTCTTGCAATGATGATTAGGGCATCAAGATGAACTCAAACAAGCATACCACAATGGAACAAAATGAAGAGCATATCACCACGATCATTTTGACATATTATACACTCAATTTGGATCACCACACAAAAAGTTATAGCCATGCAAAGATGCCAACATAATATGAACAGAAAAGGACTTAGCCATTTTTAAACAGAAAACCGAGCAAGCACTAAATAACTATAAATTGCCCTAGGCGGGATCTAAGTGGGCTCACCTAGCGGGCCGAGCCCAAAGAGGAGGAGGTAGGCTGGGTGCTGGTGGGCCGGAGAGGGAGACGAGAAGCTGGGCCGGGGCGCTGGGCTTGGCCGAGGCAAGGCCGGCCCAGGGAGGCGGGGCAGTGGAGAGGCGGGCCCAGGGAGGCGGAGAAAGGGACATCGTCCTTCCGATCCGCCTGGATCGGGGTAAGGGCGGCGGCTCCCGTCAGCGATGGCCGGAGGGCTACAGGCGGCGGTCGATGGCAAAAGGGGCGGCCGGCGGTGCTCGGGGCACAGGGCCCAGGCTGAGCGGCGGCGGGGACGGGCCCTGGCGGTAGCGGTGACGGATGACCAAGGCGGCGGCGACGGATGACGACGGGAGGAGGTCCGGCGAGGTGGCCACGGCGGCGGGGCGGGCACCATGGCCGGGCGGCGAGTGGGCGAAGGTGGTGGGGCTCGGGCCTGGCGCGGAGGCGGCGGCGCAGATCCGGGCCCGAGTGGGTCTGCGATGGGCCTCGGCGGGCCCCGTCGAAGTGGGGCGCGGGGAGGCCACCTGGAGGCACGCGGTTGGCTACGGGCGGCGAAGAGGGTGACGTGGCGGCCTAGTATTGGCCGAGGTGATGTGGAGGGGCACTGGACGTGTCCGGCGGCGGAACGAGCATGTTCGGCGCGCGGTGGGAGCGGGGCTAGGGTTTTATCTGCGAAAAAATACGGGGGAGACACATATATATAGGTAGAGGGAGCTAGGAGTGTCCAAATGAGGAGCGGTTTTCGGCCACGCGATCCTGATCCGACGACCGAGAGCATGGAGGGGGTTAGGATGGGCTTGTGGGCTGTTGTGAAGGGGTGTTGGGCTAAAAGAGAGAAGGCTTCCGGTGGTTAACACGGTTAATCGCTGGGCTATCAAACGAACTCTGAATGTGATTAAACTTGACAGACGGCCTACCTATGCTATAATAAGAGCACGTGCCAAGTTTCAACCCATTCCGAGAACATTTTCCGGCCACTCATAAAATAAATATTCAGAGGTGCCGCGGGCGCGTGCAAGTGTGTGTGGGCTCAGAACGGACAATGGAGAGGACGGGCGGACTCGGACGGATGCAAGTTTTGAAAACATGATGATGCAATGCACACGATGACATGGCAAAATGCAACACGCAAGCAGATGACATGGCAACGGCAACGAATAACTAGCTGACACCTGGCGCACCGGTCTCGGGGTGCACAATAATGCCTTAAGCAAGATGACATGATCTAGAGGGATAAACTCAAGCAATATGATATAAACCCTCTGTTCAAGAAATCTTCCGATTCAGCGATTTATCGTCCGATTTATCGCTACTCTTGGGGTGACCGATAAGATTAAGCCTTATCTTCACCATTTATCGTTTGGGCCGATTTATCGCTATGACAAGCGATTTATCGGGAATCTACCGATAAATCAGGCCTATTCGTAGCATTATGTTTGCAAAAACTATGTTTATTTGCGTTTTGTAGACCTTGTTACGCAATATGTACTATTTTCATATATTTTTTGTCATTATACCAGGATTCAAAGGCTAGGATCTAAGGTAACACTTTTGTCCAATATTGTTTTGGTGTTGAATATAGCATATTTTAGTGTTGGAAACCTGGAATTTAAAAAAAAATGGCCGATTAATAGTCGACCGATAAAATCGATTAATCGGCCGATTTCCGATTAATCTCTAATCCCCAACTGACCGAGACGATAACGATAAGCGATATCCTCAACATTGTATAAACCCCATCTTTTTACGTGCCCTGCCCCTACTGTCACTGGGAAAGAACACCACAAGATTGAACCCAAAGCCAAGCACTTCTCCCATTGCAAGAACTATAGATCTAGTAGGCCAAATCAAACCAATAATTCGAAGTGACTTGCAAGGATATTATGAGCACACATAAAAAGTTTAGAGAAGAACCAAATATCTTTCATAGATAACCTTCATCATAAACTCACAATTCATCGGATCTCGACAAACACACCGCAAAAAGAGATTACATCAAACAGATCTCCTCGAAGACTGAGGAGAACTTTGTATTGAGATCCAGAGAGAGAGAAGAAGCCATCTAGATACTAGTTATGGACCCGAAGGTCTATGGTAAACTACTCACAACTCATGGTGAGGGCGATGATGATGATGATGATGAAGGCCTCCGTGATGAATCCCCCTTCGGTGGAGCTCCGGAATAGGCTCCAAGATGGAATCTCCACGGGAACAGAAGGTACGGCGGTGGAATTAGGGTTTTCTCTCTGTCTACGGAGTTTCTGGGTACGTAGACTTATATAGGAAGAAGGAGGGCACCGGGGGAGTCACAGGGGCTCCACGAGGCAGGGGGCGCGCCCCCCACCCTCGTGGGCCCCTCGTGGCTCTTCTGACGTGGTTGTCAAGTTCATCGTGCGTGATTTCCTCCAAAAATATCTCTCGTGAAGGTTTCATTCCGTTTGGACTCCGTTTGATATTCTTTTTCTGCAAAACCCTGAAACAGGCAAAAAAACAGCAATCTGGACTTGGCCTTTGGGTTAGTAGGTTAGTCCCAAAAATGATATAAAAGTGAATGATAAAGCCCATTAAACCTCCAAGACTTCATAAATAATAGCATGGAACAATAAAAAATTATAGATACATTGGAGACGTATCAAGCATCCCCAAGCTTAATTCCTGCTCGTCCTCGAGTAGGTAAATGATAAAGAGAGTATTTTTGATGTGGAATGCTAACCAATATAGTTTTTCAATGTAATTCTCTTAATTGTGGCATGAATGTTCAGATCTGATAGATTCAAGATAAAAGTCTATTTTGACGTAAGAATAACAATACTTCAAGCATACTAACAAAGCAATCATGTCTTCTCAAAATACTATGGCTAAAGAAAGTTATCCCTACAAAATCATATAGTCTGGCTATGCTCCCTCTTCATCACACAAAATATTCATATCATGCACAACCCCGATTTTAGCCAAGCATTTGTTTTCATACTCTATCTTTTCAAACCTTTCAACTTCCACGCAATACATGAGCGTGAGCCATGGACATAGCACTATGGGTGGAATAGAGGTGGTTGTGGACAAGACAAAAAGGAGGGAGATAGTCTCACATCAACTAGGCGTATCAACGGGCTATGGAGATGCCCATCAATAGATATCAATGTGAGTGAGTAGGGATTGCCATGCAACGGATGCACTAGAGCTAAGTATGAATGAAAGCTCAACAAAAGAAACTAGTGGGTGTGCATCCAACTTGCTTGCTCACGAAGACCTAGGGCATTTGAGGAACCCCATCGTTGGAATATACAAGCCAAGTTCTATAATGAAAATTCCCACTAGTATATTGAAGTGACTAAACATGAGACTCTCTACAATGAAGAACCTGGTGCTACTTTGAAGCACAAGTGTGGAAAAAGATAGTAGCAATTGTCCCTTTTTTCTTTTCTTTTTTTTTCTTTTTTTGGGCCTTTCTTTTTTTTTGGCCTTTTTTTGCGGAGGGGCTTTATAGATTTAGCCTTTCCTCCCATGGGACAATGCTCTAATAATGATGATCATCACACTTTCATTACAACATGATATTACAACTCGATACTACAACAACAAAGTATGACTCTATATGAATGCCTCCGGCGGTGTACCGGTATGTGCAATGAAACAAGAGTGACATGTATAAAAATTATGCATGGTGGCCTTGCCACAAATACGATGTCAACTACATGATCATGCAATGGCAATATGATAATATGATGCGTGTCATATGAACGGAACGGTGGAAAGTTGCATTGCAATATATCTCCGAATGGCTATGGAAATGCCATGATAGGTAGGTATGGTGGCTGTTTTGAGGAACAATATGGTGGCTGTTTTGAGGAAGGATATATAGTGGGTTTATGGCACCGGCGAAAGTTGTGCGGTACAAGAGAGGCTAGCAATGGTGGAAGGGTAGGAGTGCGTATAATCCATGGACTCAACATTAGTCATAAGAACTCATATACTTATTGCAAAAATCTACGAGTCATCAAAACAAATCAATCAACGCATGCTCCTAGGGGGGAGGTTGGTAGGAGTTAACCATCGCGCGCCCCCGACCTCCACACAAAGGTTGGCATTCTACAAATACCTCATGCTCCAACTTCGTCACATAGCGGTTCACCATACGTGCATGATACAGGAATCACTAACCTTAACACAAGTATTCCTCAATTTCATAATAACTCCACTAGCATGACTCTAATATCAGTATCCTCATATCTCAAAACAATTATCAAGCATCCAACATCTCATCATATTCAATGCACTTGGTGTGAATTTTTTTACTACATTGACATTGGATTTCTATAATGTGAAGACTAGTTTCTTTAGCCTAAACACATTACCATGCTGTTTTAATAGACTCTAAAAAGGATATAAGTGAAGCATGAGAGTTCAACAATTTCTACAAAATATTACCACCATCGTGCTCTAAAAGATATAAGTGAAGCACTTGAGCAAAAACTATTCAACTCAAAAGATATAAGTGAAGCACATAGAGTGTTCTAACAATTTCTAGGCCATATTTAACTCTCTCAAATAGGTGTGTCCAGCAAGGATTATTGTGGCAAACTAACAAGCAAAGACTCAAATTATACAAGACGCTCCAAGCAAAACACATAACATGTTGCGAATAAGAATATAGCTCCAAGTATAGTTACCGATGGATGAAGACGAAAGAGGGGATGCCTTCCCGGGGCATCCCCAAGCTTAGGCTTTTGATTATCTTGAATTTACTTGGGGTGCCATGGGCATCCCCAAGCTTAGGCCTTTGCTACTCCTTGTTCCATAGTCCATCAAAGCAATACTCAAAACTTGAAAACTTCACACCACAAAACTTAGACAAAAATTCTCGTGAGCTCCGTTAGTATAAGAAAGCAAACCACTGCTCAAAGGTGCAGCAATGAATTCATTCTTTGCTTATATTGGTGTTAAACCTACTGTACTCCAACTTCTCTATGGTTCATATCCTCCAATACTACTCATAGATGCATCGGAATAAGCAAACAACACATGAAAAACAGAATCTGTCAAAGACAGAACAGTCTGTAGTAATCTGCAGGTCTCGCCTACTTCTGGAAGTCCAAAAAATACAAACTAAATTGGTAAATTTGCGTAATTTTTCTACCAATCATCTGCAAAAATAATCAACTACCAAGAACGCTCCAATAAATACTGAGGACTACTTTAGCGAGCGTTAACGATTCTGTTTTTCACTGCAAGATCACATAAACTTCACACAAGTCTTACCAAAGGTTCTACTTGGCACAAACACTAAACAAAACATGAAACCACATCTAATCAGAGGCTAGATGCAATATTCATTCCCTAACAGCAACCAAAACAAAAAACATAAAATTGGATTGCCTCCCAACAAGCGCTATCCTTTTACGCCCCTAGCTAGACACGATACAAGATAGATCTAGGTATTGCCATCTTTGGAAGGCAATTCTTCGGTTAAGCACTTAAATTTCTTGGGCACTTCTTTGTCCCTAAGAATAATCAAACTCTTGGGCAAGAAATCAAGAAATTCTAAAGTGTCAAAAGGGTCTCTTGCAAAAGTAAGAAAATTAGGATGAACACTTATGGATTTCAGATCCACAATTCTAGATGTTTCACCCTTGTCTTTAGGGACATACATGAACTTAGATAATTTAGTAGAGGTATTTGGAGTAGTTTTTATAGCGGAAAGAGCAGAAACCCACATTAGTAATAACATCCTCAAGTTTATTGATTCTAGTAGAATCGTGATCTAGCTTTTCTTTAAATATGGGCTCTTTTTCCTTAGGATTTTTCAGAAAAACTCCTACCTTGGATCCATATTGGGTGATTTCATTATGAATTTTTCTATCCAAGTTTTCTACCAATTCTACCGTAGCAACTTTGTTTTCAATAATTTCTAATATTTGCATAACATGCTCCAAAGTTAAAACGGTCCCATTGACCATAAGAGGTGGTGAGCCAAATAATTCAGTCATAGCGTTATAAGAATCAACGGTGTGGCTACCCAAGAAATTCCCTCCGGTAATGGTATCTAAGAATCTATTCCACGGAGTTATGCCAACATAAAAATTGCGAAGAAGCACGAAAGTGGAAAGCTTCCTATTAGATCTATTTTGAGCATTGCAAATTCTATACCAGGCATCTTTTAAGTTTTCTTCCTCCCTTTGTTTAAAGTTGAGGACCTCACTCTCGGGAGTGGTGATAATGATAGGTGTGCTAGACATGATGACAAGCAAGCAAGCAGCACACGAGCAGATAAGAAACAAGCGAACGATAAACACACGGCGGAATAAGGGCAATTAAAACGGCAAGGGCGAAATGGGGGAGAGGAAAACGAGAGGCAAAAAAATGTAATGCGAAGGATAAGGGTTTGTGGTAGGTACTTGGTATATGACTTTTGCGTAAGCCTCCCCGGCAACGGCACCAAAAATTCTTCTTGCTACCTCTTGAGCTTGCGTTGTATTCCCTCGAAAAGGAAAGGGAGATGCATCACAATAGCGTAAGTATTTCTCTCAGTTTTTGAGAACCAAGGTATCAATCCAGTAGGAGACCACGCGCGAGTCCCTCGCACTTGCACAAAAAATTAATAACTTCGCAGCCAACGCGATAAGGGGTTGTCAATCCCTTTACGGTCACTTATGAAAGTGAGATCTGATAGAGATGATAGTTTATATTTTTGGTATTTTTAGTTTATAAGAGCAGTAAATAAAAGCGATAAAAGTAAAGTAGATGTAGATTGATATGTTGAGAATAGACCCGGGGGCCATAGTTTTCTCTAGTGGCTTCTCTCATGATAGTGATATTCTACGGCAGGTAAACAAATTACAGTCGAGCAATTGATAGAAAAGCGAATAATTATGAGACTATCTAGGCATGATCATTGTATATACACATCACTTCCGAGACAAGTAGACCGACTCATGTCATCATCTACTACTATTACTCCACACATCGACCGCTATCCAGCATGCATCTAGTGTATTGAGTTCATAAGAACAGAGTAACGCCTTAAGCAAGATGACATGATGTAGAGGGATAAACTCAAGCAATATGATATAAACCCCATCTTTTTATCCTCGATGGCAACAATACAATACATGCCTTGTTGCCCCTACTGTCACTGGGAAAGGACACCGCAAGATTGAACCCAAAGCCAAGAACTTCTCCCATTGCAAGAACTACAGATCTAGTAGGCCAAACCAAACCAATAATTCGAAGAGACTTGCAAGGATATTATGAGCAGACATAAAAAGTTCAAAGAATAACCAAATATCTTTCATAGATAACCTTGATCATAAACTCACAATTCATCGGATCTCGACAAACACACCGCAAAAAGAGATTACATCGAATAGATCTCGTCGAAGACCGAGGAGAACTTTGTATTGAGATCCAAAGAGAGAGAGAGAGAGAAGAAGCCATCTAGATACTAGCTATGGACCTGAAGATCTGTGGTCAACTACTCACAACTCATGGTGAGGGCGATGATGATGATGATGAAGGCCTCCGTGATGGATCCCCCTCAGGTGGAGCTCCAAAACAGGCGCCAAGATGGGATCTCCATAGGAACAGAAGGTATGGCGATGGAATTAGGGTTTTCTCTCTGTCTACGGAGTTTCTGGGGTACGTAGACTTATATAGGAAGAAGGAGGGAACCGGGGGAGTCACGGGGCAGGGGGCGCGCCCTGGGAAGGGGCGCGCCCCCACCCTCGTGGGCCCCTCGTGGCTCTTCTGACGTTGTTGTCAAGTTCATCGTGCGTGATTTCCTCCAAAAATATCTCTCGCGAAGGTTTCATTCCGTTTGGACTCCGTTTGATATTCTTTTTCTGCAAAACCCTGAAACAGGCAAAAAACAGCAATCTAGACTGGGCCTTTGGGTTAGTAGGTTAGTCCCAAAATGATATAAAAGTGAATGATAAAGCCCATTAAAAATCCAAGACTTCATAAATAATAGCATGGAACAATAAAAAATTATAGATACGTTGGAGACGTATCATCCAACACAGTGACGACAAAAGAAACTCTACAAAATTAATCGTTTGAAAGATCGAGCAACTCAAGATCAACTCATGGAGCGAGACGTTGAAACATCTCTTGAGCTGAGACACGGAACACACATCCAGAGGGATGGAGTGAAACAAATGATGAAGATTCACTTGGCAGGCAATAATTCCTCACCTAAGAAGATGGTGATCGATATCACCAGACGAGGCACCTTAGAGAAGGTGACCCGTAGAGTTATTCCCTTAAGTGGCAAAAAGAATTACTTTTGATATAGAGATCATTGAAATTCTCTATGTCAGCCTAAGGCAATCACAAACGAGCGTTGACGGAGTTCGAGGGAACGACATACTCCGACTGGAATGGATGTGGACTATCTTGTTGAAGACAACGCAAAGGTTGGTTTTTCTTATTATCGGGAATGGAGGGGACCTATGGCAAGTCCACTTTTGAAGATAATCCTGAACAACAAGTACTGAGAAGGGTAGCCCTTGGTAAATGGCACAATAGTGGGTGCAAGCTGGGAACAAAAGGCAAATGTTGGGAATGTCCCAACCATCATATCTTCGTGAGATTAAAATCTGGTTGGTAACAGGATATTTCAGACAGCATGTATGGAAAAGGAAAGGTAGCAACACAACCGACGAGATGACGTTGCAAGATTCTCGGGATATGAACTATGATAGCAAGCTCCAAGACATGAGCTGGTTCTGCTACACACATGTGAACACACTGTCCTGGACAAGCATGAACACAGGGTAGTCTTAAAACAAAACACTACCTAGTTCAGGTGGGGAACCATCATCGAGGATATCAAAGTCCAAACATAAGTCATGATTCTTAAGAAGGAACTTCTTCTCCTTGAACAAATCAAGCAGTGGCTTGGTGTGCTAGGAACACATATAGAATGGAGGCGGCCAACCTATCATACCATAGAGTACTTCGCACATGCGTGACTGACTTGGGATGACTCCATAGGAAGCAGCATTGACTTTCTCAAATTCACAGCGGCAACTTGCATCAAATGTTCGTGAATTAGAGGAAGTCACTTCTTTCATTCGAACATATGCTTCATGAACGGGTCATGAAGAGAATGCTTATAAAAGTTTCCAATACTAACTTACATGTTCAACATTAATCATGGACAAATAGAAAATGATGTCAATGAGCTCAACAACAATTTATCGAGATTTCCATATAGATGGAATTCCATAACTATGTGAACAAAGTGATAGCATTGGTCAGAACAATCGATGTAATGGTGTATGCTCGAGGGATCAGCCATGAGTAAGACAAAATTACGAATATCATTGGTTCTGATTTGACCTGACAATAGCCCATACTCAAATCAAAGTTAGGATAAGACGATAGGTCCAACAACTGAAAACGAAGATCAATTGATGAAAATATCATCTTTCTTCAACACACAAACACACACACACACACACACAAAAGCTATCCCTTAGAAATGAACTATGATAGATCAAGCTTTTATCTTCCAACTCTCCAAGTTGTTGTTTAGCTTAACCAGCTAGTTCAGGGTATCCAACATAGATTCTTGGAGAAGGGGTGGTTTATAATAAAACCAACATGATCACAAGCTCAACATAATGGTCAGGGGACAACCTGGTGATACTTCCGAGATATCCGGAGAGTCACGAACCACCGATATGTTATTAAGCTCGTGAACAATCTTGCTTTTCAGGGCAAGAAGATATGATCAAAAGAGCGAAGGATTGACAAAATCCTAACTCGTTGATCAAAGAGTGCACCAGAAAATGGACTAGGTAGCACAATCAATCTTAGAATGAAAATTCAATTATCAGCACACTAAGAATGAGATTATCATCCATTAACTACCAAAACGGAGTTGTTAGGAGTATTGATTTCACACATCACAATTCAATTGTCGGTATTCTGGTTACAATAACACGGAGACCGAGGAATGAACGATGATGGCGAGAAGTATCATGATACGTCCATTTTGCATCATGCTTATATGTAGATATTTATTGCATTATGGGTTGTTCTTACATGTTTTGTCACAATACTTATGCCTTTTCTCTCTTATTTTACAAGGTTCGCATGAAGAGGGAGAATGCCGGTAGATGGAATTCTGGGCTGGAAAAGGAGCAAACTCTGGAAACCTATTCTGCACAACTCCAAAAGCCCTGAAACTCAACAGAACATTGTTTCGGAAAATATAAAAAATATCAGGCGAAATAAATCCACGAGGGGGGCCACCGGCTATCCACGAGGGTGGGGGCGCGCCCCCTACCTCGTAGGCCAGCCGGCAGGCCCCCGATGCCCATCTTCTCCTATATGAGGTGTTTTGACCTGGAAAAAATCATAAGGAGACTTTCGAGATGAGACGCCACCGTCGCGAGGCGGAAACCAATCTAGGGCTCCGGCAAAGCTGTTCTGCTGGGGATACTTCCCTCCGAGAGGGGGGAATCGTCACTGTCGTCATCACCAACAACTCTCCCATCTTGGGGAGGGCTATCTTCATCAACATCTTCACCAGCACCATCTCCTCTCGAACCCTAGTTCATCTCTTATATCCAATCTTTGTACCCAAACCTCAGATTGGTACCTGTGGGTTGCTAGTAGTGTTGATTACTCCTTGTAGTTGATGCTAGTTGGTTTATTTGGTGGAAGATCATATGTTCAGATCCATTATGCATATGAATACCCCTCTGATCATGAACAATATTATGTCTCGTGAGTAGTTACTTTTGTTCCTGAGGACATGGGAGAAGTCTTGCTATTAGTAGTCATGTGAGTTTGGTCTTCGTTCGTTATTTTGATGAGATGTATGTTCTCTCTCCTCTAGTGGTGTCATGTGAACGTCGACTACATGACACTTCACCATTATTTGGGCCTAGAGGAAGGCATTGGGAAGTAATAAGTAGATGATGGGTTGCTAGAGTGACAGAAGCTTAAACCCTAGTTTATGTGTTGCTTCGTAAGGGGCTGATTTGGATCCATATGTTTTAGGCTATGGTTAGGTTTACCTTAATACTTCTTTTGTAGTTGCGGATGCTTGAATTAGAGGTTAATCATAAGTGGGAGGCTTGTCCAAGTAAGGGCAGCACCCAAGCACCGGTCCACCCACATACCAAATTATCAAAGTACCGAACGTGAATCAGATGATCGTGATGAAAACTAGCTTGACGATAATTCCCATGTGTCCTCGAGAGCGCTTTCCTTTATATAAGAGTTTGTCCAGGCTTGTCCTTTGCTACAAAAAGGATCGGGACACCTTGCTGCACCTTATTTACTTTTACCGTTTGTCACTTGCTACCAATTACCTTATTACAAAACTATCTGTTACCTATAATTTCAGTGCTTGCAGAAAATACCTTACTGAAAACTGCCTATCATTTCCTTCTGCTCCTCGTTGGGTTCGACACTCTTACTTATCGAAAGGACTACGATAGATCCCCTAAACTTGTGGGTCATCAAGACTCTTTTCTGGCGCCGTTGCCGGGGAGTGAAGCGCCTTTGGTAAGTGGAATTTGGTAAGGAAAAATTTATATATTGTGTTGAAGAATTTATCGTCACTTGTTAGTATGGCTCAAAATCCTTTGAGGGGCTTGTTCGGGGTATCTTCACCCCGACTAGAAGAGAAAAGAGTTGCTCCTCAACCTACTGCACCTATTGAAAATGTTTTCTTTGAGATTCCTTCTGGTATGATAGAGAAACTACTTGAAAATCCCTTTACAGGAGATGGAACACTGCATCCCGACTTACACCTAATCTATGTGGATGAAGTTCGTGGATTGTTTAAGCTTGCCGGTATGCCCGAGGATGTTATCAAGAAGAAGGTCTTCCTTTATCTTTGAAGGGAGATGCATTGACATGGTTTAGGCTATGCGATGATATGGGATCATGGAACTATAATCGTCTAAAGTTGGAATTTCATCAGAAGTTCTACCCTATGCACCAGGTTCATCGTGATCGTAATTATATTTATAATTTCTGGCCTCGCGAAGGAGAAAGCATCGCTCAATCTTGGGGGAGGCTTAAGTCAATGTTATATTCATGCCCCAATCATGAGCTCTCACGAGAAACGATCATTCAGAACTTTTATGCTCGGCTTTCTCGTAATAATCGCTCCATGCTCGATACTTCTTGCTATGGCTTTTATATGATGAAGACTATTGACTTCCAATGGGATTTATTGGAAAGAATTAAATGCAACTCTGAAGATTGGGATCTCGACGAAGGTAAGGAGTCAGGTATGACCCCTAAGTTTGATTGTGTTAAAGATTTTATGGATACTGATGTTTTCCGTGAGTTTAGCACTAAATATGGACTTGACTCTGAAATAGTAGCTTCTTTCTGTGAATCTTTTGCTACTCATGTTGATCTCCCTAAGGAGAAGTGGTTTAAATACCATCCCCCTATTGAACAAAAAGTAGTTGAACCTGTTAAAATTGAAGAAAAGATTATCACTTACAATGTTGATCCCGTTATACCTACCGCTTATATTGAGAAACCGCCTTTCCCTGTCAGGATAAAGGACCATGCTCAAGCTTCAACTCTAGTTCGTAAGAGTAATACTAGAACACCTACACCCTCTGAGCAAATTAAAGTTGAACCTAGTGTTGCTATGGTTAAAGATCTCTTGGTAGAAGATTTAGATGGACATGTTATTTACCTCCAAGAAGAGTCTTCTAGAATAGCCAAACCCAATGCTAGGAATAGACATAAACCGGTTGTAGGCTTGCCTGTCATCTCTGTTAAGATAGGAGATCATTGCTATCATGGTTTATGTGACGTATGTGCTAGTGCGAGTATTATCCCTCTTGATTTATATAACGAAATTATGCATGATATTGCACCTATCGAGCTAGAAGGGATTGATTTTACTATTAAGCTTGCTAATAGAGATACTATTTCACCAGTTGGGATTGTCAGAGATATTGAAGTCTTGTGTGGAAAAGTTAAATACCCTGCTGATTTTCTTGTTCTGAGTTCCCCACAAGATGCATTCTGTCCCATTATATTTGGTAGACTCTTCTTGAATATTGTTAATGCCAAGATAGACTGCGTGAAAGATATTGTTACTGTTGGATTAGGGGATACGTCTCATGATTTTAACTTTGCTAAATTTTGTAGACAACCCCTTGAAAAGGCACCACCCAGTAAAGATGAAATTATTGGTCTTGCTTCTATTGTCGTGCCACCTAATGATCCTTTAGAACAATACCTGCTAGACCACGAAAATGCTATGCATATGAACGAGAGAAGGAAGATAGACGAAATATTCCTTACACAGGGACCCGTATTGAAAAACAACTTGCATGTTGAAATCCTAGGGGATCCTCCTCCACCCAAGGGTGATCCCGTGTTTGAACTTAAACCTTTGCGTGATAATCTTAAGTATGTTTATCTTCATGAAAAGAAGATATATCCTGTTATTATTAGTGCTAACCTTTCAGAGTAGGAAGAAGAAAAATTATTGAAAACTCTGAAGAAGCATCATGCTGCTATTGGATATACTCTGGATGATCTTAAGGGCATTAGTCCCACTATATGCCAACACAAGATAAAATTGGAAGAAAATGCTAAACTGGTTATTAATCATCAACGATGGTTAAATCCTAAGATGAAAGAAGTGGTAAGGAAGGAAATTCTAAAGCTTCTAGAGGTAGGTATTATCTATCCAGTTGCTGATAGCCAGTGGGTAAGTCATGTCCATTGTGTTCCTATGAAAGGAGGTATGACTGTTGTCCCTAATGATAAAGATGAATTGATCCCGCAAAGAATAGTTACAGGTTATAGGATGGTAATTGATTTCCGTAAGTTAAATAAATCTACTAAGAAAGATCTTTACCCCTTGCCATTCACTGATCAAATGCTAGAAAGGTTATCCAAACATACTCATTTCTGCTTTCTAGATGGTTATTCTGGTTTCTCTCAAATACCTGTGTCAAAAGGGGATCAAGAAAAGACTACTTTTACTTGTCCTTTCGGTACCTTTGCTTATAGACGTATGCCTTTTGGTTTATGTAATGCACCTGCTACCTTTCAAATATGCATGATGGCTATATTCTCTGATTTTTGTGAAAAGATTGTTGAGGTTTTCATGGATGATTTCTACGTTTACGGAACTTCTTTTGATGATTGCTTAAGCAACCTTGATCGAGTTTTGCAGAGATGTGAAGACACTAACTTGGTCTTGAATTGGGAGAAGTGCCACTTTATGGTTAATGAAGGCATTGTCTTGGGACATAAAATTTCCGAAAGAGGTATTGAAGTTGACAAAGCTAAAGTCGATGCTATTGAAAAGATGCCATGCCCAAAGGACATCAAAGGTATACAAAGTTTCCTTGTTCATGTTGGGTTTTATAGGAGGTTCATAAAGGACTTCTCCAAAATCTCCAGGCCTCTGACTAATCTCTTACAAAAATATATTCCTTTTGTCTTTGATGATGATTGTCTTGAAGCATTTGAAATACTTAAGAAAGCATTGATCTCTGCACCTATTGTCCAGCCTCCTGACTGGAATTTACCCTTTGAGATTATGTGTGATGCTAGTGATTATGTTGTAGGAGATGTTTTAGGGAAAAGAGTTGATAAGAAATTGAATGGTATCCAGTATGCTAGCAAAACTCTAGATAGTGCCCAAAGAAACTATGCTACTACTGAGAAAGAATTTTTAGCAATTGTATTTGCTTGTGATAAGTTTAGACCCTATATCATTGATTCAAAGTAACTATTCGCATTGATCATGCTGCTATCAAATACCTTATGGAAAAGAAAGATGCTAAACCAAGACTTATTAGATGGGTTCTCTTGCTGCAAGAATTTGACCTGCATATTATTGATAGAAAGGGAGCTGAGAACCCTATAGCAGATAACTTGTCTAGGTTAGAGAATATACTGGATGACCCACAACCTATTGATGATAGCTTTCCTGATGAACAATTAGCTGTCATAAATACTTCTCGTACTGCTCCATGGTATGCTGATTATGCTAATTATATTGTTGCTATGTTTATACCTCCTAGCTTCACATACCAGCAAAAGAAAAAGTTCTTCTATGATTTGAGACATTACTTTTGGGATGACCCACATCTTTATAAGAAGGAGTAGATGGTATTCTTAGACGTTGTGTACCTGAGCATGATCAGGAACAGATCCTATGCAAGTGCCACTCCGAAGCTTATGGAGGACACCATGCGGGAGATAGAACTGCACCCAAGGTATTGCAATCCGGTTTTTATTGGCCTACTCTCTTCAAGGATGCCCGTAAGTTTGTCTTATCTTGTGATCAATGCCAAAGAATTGGTAATATTAGTAGACGTCAAGAAATGCCTATGAATTATTCACTTGTTATTGAACCATTTGATGTTTGGGGCTTTGATTATATGGGACCTTTTCCTGCCTCTAATGGGTACACACATATTTTAGTTGTTGTTGATTACGTTACTAAGTGGGTAGAAGCTATTCCAACTAGTAGTGCTGATCATAACACCTCTATTAAGATGCTTAAAGAAGTTGTTTTTCCGAGGTTTGGAGTCCCTAGATATCTAATGACCGATGGTGGTTCACACTTTATTCATGGCGCTTTACGTAAGATGCTTGCAAAGTATGATGTCAACCATAGAATTGCATCCCCCTATCACCCACAGACTAGTGGTCAAGTAGAACTAAGTAATAGGGAGTTGAAACTAATCTTGCAAAAGACAGTTAATAGGTCTAGGAAGAATTGGTCCAAGAAACTTGATGATGCATTATGGGCCTATAGAACTGCATACAAAAATCCTATGGGTATGTCTCCATATAAGATTGTATATGGAAAAGCTTGTCACTTACCTCTTGAGCTAGAACATAAGGCATATTGGGCTATTAAAGAGCTCAACTACGATTTCAAACTTGCTGGTGAAAAGAGGTTATTTGACATTAGCTACCTTGATTAGTGGAGAACCCAGGCCTATGAGAATGCCAAACTGTTTACATAAAAAGTTAAAAGATGGCATGACAAAAGGATACAAAAACGTGAGTTTATCGTAGGGGATTATGTCTTGCTATTCAACTCTCGTTTAAGATTTTTTGCAGGAAAACTTCTCTCCAAGTGGGAAGGACCTTACGTCATCGAGGAGGTCTATCGTTCTGGTGCCATAAAAATCAACAACTTCGAAGGCACAAATCTGAAGGTGGTGAACGGTCAAAGAATCAAACATTACATCTCAGGTAATCCTATAAATGATGAAACCAATATTATTGAAACCGTAACCCTGGAGGAATACATAAGGGACACTTTCCGGAACGATTCAGCCTCCGAAAAGGAAGAGGTATGTGATACGGTAAGTAAACTGACTCCAAAACAGTTCCAAAGGCAATTTTTCTATGTTTTGGAATATTTAGAAAAATAGAAAAATAAACCGCGGTCCGAAAGAGACACGAGGCGTCCACGAGGGTGGAGGGCGCGCCACCCTTCCCAGGGCGTGCCCCCTGCCTCATGGGCACCCCGTGTGTCCCCTGGACTCCGTTTTCTTGTGGGTTACTCCTTTTGGTCAGTAAAAATTCATGATATATACGCCCGAAGGTTTTGACCTCTGTATCAAGCAAAAATCCTCTGTTCTTGTTTAGAGCTCTTTTCTGTTAGGGTTTGCGGAGCCAGGCATCATATCGTCTCCCTCCTCCAACAACGAAGGCAACGATGCTTGGCTAATGAAGATATATCTGAAGAGGGAAGGACCCGAGGAGATCCACAAGGAGAAGTAGATCAAGATGGAGGTGGAAGATCCGGCTCCGGCAGTGGGAGAAGAAGACACCTCCAAACCACTGTCAGGACCCCGATCCTAAGTCACACAGGTCTAGCCTGTAACACACCATTTCACTTTGCGGCCTCACGCACGGTATTCCACGGGTGCCACCTTACCTGGCCCGGGACCGTTTGCGCATTTTGGCACACGTATATGATAGTGTCGCTAGCATCCATATGACAGAGAACCCGGGCCGGCATGACCAGTTATAAACCAAAAGTGGCACTAAATTACAGAGACAGGCATACATGACCCAGCAACGAACGTGTCGGTCATCAACGTATGAACCCAAGTCGTAGCAAGCTACAAGGACTTAAAGGAACAGCGCGTGACATTTCCCCTAAGGGACAGACACAGGAACGAAGAAGGACACATGCCGGCCAGCCTAGGTGTTCCGGAGCAGTAGCAAGCTACCAAGGCTCAGTGGAAGCACCAGGAGACATTTCCCTGTAAGATAGGCTACCAAAGGTAAAAGACTAGGTGTCGGATCCCACACATAGCTATACACATTACACGTACGCATAACATGTAAGTATGTGCTGTACAACATGGCATCACAACATAACTCAACAACTCATATAGATAAGGCCCAGAAGAGCCATCATAGCATTTATTACAATCAGAGGTCACATGACCCAACATACAGAGCATACAGGCAACGGAAGCATTACATGTCTGAGTACAGACATCTACAAATGAAAAAGACTAAGAAGCCTGACTATCTACCAGACCCTCCCAAGGGTACAAGATCGTAGCTGAGGTAACAAGCTAAACGTCGAAGTCCACGCGGAACCACTAGCGAGACTGAAGTCTCTCTGCAAAAACATAAATTAAGCAAACGTGAGTACAAAGGTACTCAGCAAGACTTACATCAGAGCTAGCTACATATGCATCGGTATCAACAAAGGGGTGGTGGAGTTTGACTGCAGCAAGCCAGCTTTGACTCGGTGGCTATCCTGAACTACGACTGCAAGTAACTCTTTTGAGATGGCGCACACGAGTCCACATATTCACCAATCAATACTCCACTATGGATCCGCTCCCGTCTCCCTACGAGAAGGCCATCCATAGCACTCAAGCTTATCTTGCACGTTTTAGAGTATCCACTTTCGCTTGTCTATGAACTGTAATAGGCAACCCAGAAGTCCATTACCGCGGACACGGCTATTCGAATAGATTATAGTTAACCCTGCAGGGGTGTACTTCTTCACACACGCTCTCACCACTTACCGCCGTCTACACGACATGTACTCGGCAACCTTCAAGCGGAGGCCCAGCGAGGGTGTCGGCCACGACCTGACTAACCAAACAAGTCTCTCGTCCAGGTTTATCGCCTATTTGGGTTCCATCCGTGGGGAGATCCGGCCGGGGTGTCGCTCACGGCCCCAAATGATGTGTACAGGGTTCCCGCATCACCAAACGGGCAATCGGTACACCGTGCCACGTACCTGCCGCGTCACAGCCCACCCCGAGGGTCAGCGCTGCGCACGACCTCCAGTAAACTACAAACACCAGAAACTAGTTGCAACTCCTGGACAGAGATCATGTTGATTAATAAGTCGAGAGAGTCAATTAAGGATCCCAATGTGTGGTAGTAGCTGTTTCATGGACCAACCAACACAAAACTCAGTTCCTGAGGACGGCTGCAATGAGACAACCCACCATGTACTCCTACATGGCCTCTCATCGCTACCTTTACCAAATCGTGTTCACACACTTAGCTCACACACATTAGGACATGTTCATCACCATTCCAATTCATCCCCGATGAATCAGACCTGACACAACTATAAGCAATAGCAAGCATAACCAGAAAGCATGAATGAGTAGGCACAACATGGCTCAAACAACTCCTACTCATACTAGTGGGTTTCAACTATTTACTGTGGCAATGACGGGTCATGCAGTGGAAAGGGGTTCAACTACCGCAGCAGGTAACAGTTGAAGCGTTGTTGTCCTAATGCAGTAAAAGAGAGCAAGAGCGAGAGAGTGGGATTGTATCGGAATGCTCAATGGGTTTTGCTTGCCTGGCACTTCTGAAGATAACATTGAGTCTTCATCGGTGTCATCGATCACATCGTCGGAACACGTCTACTGAAAGGGGACAAACACCGGCAAACAAGAGAGAACACAATCAATGCAATGCGACAATATGATGCATGATCATGACATGGCAATGTGCTGTTGATTGAGCTAATGCAACTAGCAACACAATTAAATGAAGTTGGTTTGAACCCAAGATTCAAATTCAAACTCCATATGTGATTATTTAATTGTCATTTAATTAATTTGACCTGATCAGCAGGCTTAGCTTGTTCAAACATGCATGAAAATGCCATAAACAGATTCCTTGGATTTTTCTGATCATTTTTCATATATAAATTATTTTCATCTGAGCTACGGTTGATTTTCTATGATTTTTAGAAGTTTTGGCTATTTTCTGAAATAAATAAATCCTAAAGATTTATTTAAAATCCAGAAAAGCATTTATGACATCATAGTGACATCATCACTACGTCAGCAGGTCAAAGGCGCCAGCCCAGGTCAAACCTGACGCTGGGGCCCACTGGTTAGTGACTAGGCTAAATTAACAAAGACTATTAGTGTTAACTTAATCCTAACTAAAGTGTCAGGGGGGGTGGCCCACATGTCAGTCTCTCAGGCCTAATTAAGTTTAGTTTTTAAACTAAACTAGTTTAACAGGAGCTGGCCCCACCTGTCATTAAGTTAGTGCTTAATTAAGGGCTTGGGGCCCATATGTCAGTGACTTGGGGGAGGGGGGGTCAACCCACCGGTCAAAACGTCAAAAGCGCCGGCGGCTAGCCGCCGGCGAGGCTGAGCGCGGCGGAGGGCGTCGGAAAACCTCCTCCGGCGACCAAAAGGCCGGCGGAGGGCATCTACGTGGAGCTGGGACTCGCTCGCATCCATCCCCGCAAGTGGGAGGAGCTGGGGTGGCCGGGGCTCGCCGGAATCAAGCTCACGGCGGTGGTGGCGTTCGGGCATCGACGGAGACGGTGTTGCAGCGCACAGCAGGAGCAACCGATGTGGGTTTTGGGCTCCTGGCGTTGTGTGGAGCGCGGTGGTGAGCTCGGTTGCTGCTATAGGTGACGGTGGCCACGGCGGCGACATGCTCAGCGGCGGCCGGCGACGGTGAGGAAGGGGGCGACGGCTACGGTGAGCTACAGGCCACGGGGACAGGGGGAAACGTCGGAGGAGCTCACAGCGGGGTCGACGGGGGTCTTAGGAGGCTCGGGGAGGCACCGGAGTCGACGAATCGACGGCGAGGTCGACGGCGGCCGGAGGTTGAAGACGAGCACGATGACGGCGAAGCAGGGCCTCCCGGCGTCCGTAACTTGCTGGAGAGGATGAGAAGGACGTAGCGGAGCTCGCGGGCACAGCGCTGCAGCGAGAGGGCGACGGTGGCCGCGGTGGTGATGAGCGGCGGCGACGGTTGACCCTCGGGTGGCTGCGGAACGCGAGGGGAGGGAGGGAGGAAGACCAGCGAGAGAGGGGAGAGGACGAGGGGGTTCGAGGGCATCTCCAGCGGCGCAGATAGGCTCGAAGGGGAGGCCTCCAGCGCGAAGCAGGAGGTGGCGCGGTCGGCGCGCGCGCTGGCACGCAGCTGCTTTGGGGCGAGGGGAGGAAGACGACGTGGTGGGGGTGGGCTGGGCCTGGCAGGCCGGCTGGCTGCGGGCTTCTAGTGGGCTGCACAGGTAAGAAAGCCCAGGTACTTCTCTCTCTCTTATTTTCTTTCTGTTTTCTAATTCTGTTAATTTGTTTTGATTTAGTTTATAGCCCAAATCATTTTAATAAATCCTAAAAATAATTGTGGGCATTAAACAATTTATTACAGAGACCCTCAACTATTTTCAGAATTGTTGGAGCATTTAAAGATATTAAAAATATTTATATGCCCCAATTTAAATACTTATTGATTTAATTCAAAACCCAAAATATTCCACAAAAATGCTCACTATTTTTGGTTTGGTCTCAATGCCTTGCCAAAATTATCAAACATTGATGGAGGAATTTTGGGTCATTGGAAATGATTTTATTCTTGACCCTAGTTGAGTTCATTTAGTGTTAGGGTTTGATCAATCCCCATTTCAAGTTAACAAAAAATTTAAACATGATGACATGATGATCAGGCAAGGACCACAGGGTTTGATCTTGGGCTGTGACAACTCACCCCCACTAAAACAAGAATCTCGTCCCGAGATTCAAGCGTAGGGTAAGAAATCAGAGGGAACACAAACTAGCACAATCTTCAGGATCCAAATTTCCTTCTCGAAGATATTGATTTATTGCATCATATTGATCTTGTCATCCTTGCTTTGAGATCTTCATCCAACCAGATGATAACGGAGACATACTCTGTAGAAATCGATCTTCCGAAGATCGAGGAACTCAAGATCAACTCAAGGATTGAGACGTCGAAACATCCCTTGAGCTGAGACACGGAAGACACATCCAGAGGGATGGAGTGAAACAAATGATGAAGGTTCACTCAGTAGGCAATAATTCCACACCTAAGAAGATGGTGATCGATGTCACCAAACGGGGCACCTTAGAGAAGGTGACTCGTAGAGTTATTCCCTTAAGTGGCAAAAAGAATTACTTTTGATATAGAGATCATTGAAATTCCCTATACCAGCCTGGGGCAAACAAAATAGATAGTTTGAAGGAGTTCGAGAGAACGACATACTCCATCTATAATAGATGAGGGGGGAACTACCTTGTTGAAGACAACACAACGGATGATTTAGGTTATCATCGGAAATGGATGGGACCCATGGCAAGTGGCACATTGGCAGTGCAAGCTGGGAAAAAAAATACAAATGCTGGGAATGATTCTGGTAACTGGGAGAAACCCAAGAGTAGAGAGTGAATCTACTCTTGAGGGGTTATAGCATAACCAAGAACACTGTAAGCAATCCCGGTTAGTGTCGGTGATAACACCTAGTGCTTGTGCGTGCTCTCAAGAACTTGAGTATTCCCATATTCATCAAGGTTTTACCAATATCCGTGTCAAGGATCCTGGCAACACCACATACTACCATGATGAATAACGATGGACGATGCAGATGCAAAGGAAGATAACACTTTCTCAGATTTCACCTTAGCGAGGCCAAGGGGACGAAATCTGGATGATCAACCGAGAGACATTTAGCACTCCGCTTCTAATGTTCTCCTTGATGTGTTAGCGTAAACCATTCATAGATATGTTTGGTATCTTGAACATCAAGTAAAGGTCGGACTTCGGAAGCACAAGAATCCATAAGGAACAACTAGGGAGTAAATCCTACGAAGTCCTTATGGGGAGGTGGCCAATTTCTTCAATCAAGATTCTACAACAACAGGTCTTCCGGCTGGGTGTGTTGGCCACAACATCCACTTACGGTTATCGAGAGACCAAATTATAGTTCTTGGGAAATGCACCAACCATCATATCTGCCTGAGATTCAGTTCTGGTTGGTGTCAGGATATTCCAGACTCATCTAGTCTAGAAGGAAAAATGAAAGTTTGCAACACAATTCGTCGAGACGACGTTGCGAGATTCTCGGGAATGAACTACGATAGCAAGCTCCAAAACATGAGCTGGTTCTGCTACAAACCTGTGAACACGTTGTCCAAGACAAGCATGACCACATAGCAGTCTTATGATAAAACACTATCGAGTTCAGGTGGGGAACCATCAACAAGGATAGCGAAGTCCTAACATAAGTCATGATTCTTAAGAAGGAACCTCTTCTCCTTGAGCTAACCAATCAGTGGCTTGGGGTGCTAGGGATACATATAGAGTGAAGGTTGCAAGTCTCCAAACCACAGAATACTTCGCACATTTGCATGACTGACTTGGGATGATTCCACAGGAAGCAAAACAACTTTCTCGAACTCACGGTGACAACTTGCATCAATTACACATGAATTTGGGAAAATCTCTTCTCCCATCCAACATATACCTCATGAACGGATCACGAAGGCAATGCTTACAAAGTTTCCAACACTAGCTTAATGTCCTACAAAATCATGGAGAAGATAGCAGTGTTGCTGATGGGCTCAACAACAATTCATCCAGGTTTCCATGTAGATGGAATTCCATAATTATGTGAACAAGTGATAGTATTGGTCAGACCAATAGATATAATGAGGTATGCTCGAGGGAACAACCACGAGTAAGACAACATTAAGAACATCGTTGGTTCTGATTTGATTTGATGATAGCCCACACTCAAATCAAAGTTTTAGTAAGACAATATATCCAACAATTGATCACGAGGATCAATCGATCAAGATATCATCTTTCTTCAACACACACACAAAAGATATCCCTTGGAAGGAACTAAGTCAGGCAAGCTTTTATCTTCCAACTCTCCAAGTTGTCGTTTAGCTTAACCGGCTAGCTCAGGGTATCCATCACAGATTCTTGGAGAAGTGGTGGTTTATAAGTAACCAGCTTGATCACGAACTTAACATAGCGGTCAGGTGACAACCTGGTAATACTTCCGAGAAGACATTCAGAAAATCACGAACCACCGATATGTTACTAAGCTCGAGATCAATCTTGCTTTTCGGGGCGGGACGATATGATCAAATGAGCAAGGACTTAACAAAATCCTAACTCATCAATCAAGGAGTGCACCAAGAAAGTGGACTAGGTAGCACGATCAATCTTAGGATGATGATTCGGTAACCATCATGCTAAGAATGAGATTATCGTCCATTAACTACCAAGCAACGAAGTTGCTAGGAGTATTGATTTCACACATCACAATTCACTTGTCGGTATTCTGGTTATAACAACGCGGAGATCGAGGAATGAACGACGATGGTGAGAAGTATCACTGTATCAAGAGTTCATAGGAGGTTGTGCAATTCCCATGACATTCTTGACATAAAGATGGTAATACTCCAGGATAGAACAGTTTAGAAGCTGGATTAGCGTTCTTCATCTGCGAAGTACAATTTCTTTGACCCAATCCTGGATATGGATAAGGTACTGGAGTTTGTTTCTCCTAGTCATTCCAGAATAAAATGGCTTGACAGACCACAAGAGTAAAAGGCATCGATGAACACGAGTGCACAACTACTCCTGACTATCAATTGATAGACGAGGGTCATAAAACAACTGAAAAGGGACAACTCAAAGAACATATAACTTCTGAGTTGTGGATGCATAGGTTAGTATGTCGAACGAGTTCCACATATTTCTTCCGGATAACCCATGCAGAAAGGTAGGACTGGCAGAGTCACAATATGAATGGAGTACCACTCAGGAGCACTCTGGTTGTGATCTTTTGGTTCAGAAGAACTTTTGCCAAGATGGTTCATGGTATTTGGAAGAAGGATATACCACGGACCTCGAGGACTATCACAAGGTTACTAATATCCTAAAGGGACGAGCAAATACTACCGACGGGATATAAGTGGAGTGAGTCTTGGGTTCAAGAACCCAGGAATAGAATGCCTACTAACTAAATGGCATCACGGGATGCTTTCGAGAATAATGGCCAGAATCATCACACTGAGAATATGAAGCATTGCTAGTTTACTGGGTGATCTTCTAGGACAGCTAGGGTCATAATGATAAGTCCAACATATATGTCGAGGTAGCGGAGTACCTCAACACAACGGCTAGCGTGGTTAATCTGGCCTAAAAGGACATCAAGAACAGATAGGAATGGTTTGCAAATGCATCAGACTATTTAGAAACCTGGGATGACTCGGACAGCATAACGACTGTAATTGCTCGAAAGTACTTTGAGATCCAAGCAATAGAGTATCATATCCACTTAACATCATAATGTCAAGGTTCTGAGACCAACAGATGAGCAACAGATGTAGTAGAAACTGAACTGGGGGTTGAATCCACAATAACGTGATCCTGATAGACATAAGAGAAAGCCTAGTTCTTAATCCCCGTAGAAAGAAGAAGGTGACTCAGATCAGAAGGTCATAAGGTAAAGGAGTAAAAAGAGCCTTACGTTCCCTTCCACAATCAATTCCCTTATATAACTAAAGAGTTTCTAGACACGACTTCGACCAGTTTGGCTTGCTAATCCTACAGGCAGTCAGGTCTGATACCAAAGCTGTCAGGACCCCGATCCTAAGTCACACAGGTCTAGCCTGTAACACACCATATCACTTTGCGGCCTCACGCACGGTATTCCACGGGTGCCACCTTACCTGGCCCGGGACCGTTTGCGCATTTTGGCACACGTATATGATAGTGTCGCTAGCATCCATATGACAGAGAACCCGGGCCGACATGACCAGTTATAAACCAAAAGTGGCACTAAATTACAGAGACAGGCATACATGACCCAGCAACGAACGTGTCGGTCATCAACGTATGAACCCAAGTCGTAGCAAGCTACAAGGACTTAAAGGAACAGCGCGTGACATTTCCCCTAAGGGACAGACACAGGAACGAAGAAGGACACATGCCGGCCAGCCTAGGTGTTCCGGAGCAGTAGCAAGCTACCAAGGCTCAGTGGAAGCACCAGGAGACATTTCCCTGTAAGATAGGCTACCAAAGGTAAACAACTAGGTGTCGGATCCCACACATAGCTATACACATTACACGTACGCATAACATGTAAGTATGTGATGTACAACATGGCATCACAACATAACTCAACAACTCATATAGATAAGGCCCAGAAGAGCCATCATAGCATTTATTACAATCAGAGGTCACATGACCCAACATACAGAGCATACAGGCAACGGAAGTATTACATGTCTGAGTACACACATCTACAAATGAAAAAGACTAAGAAGCCTGACTATCTACCAGACCCTCCCAAGGGTACAAGATCGTAGCTGAGGTAACAAGCTAAACGTCGAAGTCCACGCGGAACCACTAGCGAGACTGAAGTCTCTCTGCAAAAACATAAATTAAGCAAACGTGAGTACAAAGGTACTCAGCAAGACTTACATTAGAGCTAGCTACATATGCATCGGTATCAACAAAGGGGTGGTAGAGTTTGACTGCAGCAAGCCAGCTTTGACTCGGTGGCTATCCTGAACTACGACTGCAAGTAACTCTTTTGAGGTGGCGCACACGAGTCCACATATTCACCAATCAATACTCCACTATGGATCCGCTCCCGTCTCCCTACGAGAAGGCCATCCATAGCACTCACGCTTATCTTGCGCGTTTTAGAGTATCCACTTTCGCTTGTCTATGAACTGTAATAGGCAACCCAGAAGTCCATTACCGCGGACACGGCTATTCGAATAGATTATAGTTAACCCTGCAGGGGTGTACTTCTTCACACACGCTCTCACCACTTACCGCCGTCTACACGACATGTACTCGGCAACCTTCAAGCGGAGGCCCAGCGAGGGTGTCGGCCACGACCTGACTAACCA
>LR738712.1:493531788-493580708 GCA_902687465.1 Secale cereale
ACGCTGGGGCCCACTGGTCAGTGACTAGGCTAAATTAACAGAGACTATTAGTGTTAACTTAATCCTAACTAAAGTGTCAGGGGGGGTGGCCCACATGTCAGTCTCTCAGGCCTAATTAAGTTTAGTTTTTAAACTAAACTAGTTTAACAGGAGATGGCCCCACCTGTCATTGAGTTAGTGCTTAATTAAGGGCTTGGGGCCCATATGTCAGTGACTTGGGGGGGGGGGTCAACCCACCGGTCAAAACGTCAAAAGCGCCGGCGGCTAGCCGCCGGCGAGGCTGAGCGCGGCGGAGGGCGTCGGAAAACCTCCTCCGGCGACCAAAAGGCCGGCGGAGGGCATCTACGTGGAGCTGGGACTCGCCCGCATCCATCCCCACAAGTGGGAGGAGCTGGGGTGGCCGGGGCTCGCCGGAATCAAGCTCACGGCGGCGGTGGCGTTCGGGCATCGACGGAGACGGTGTTGCAGCGCACAGCAGGAGCAACCGATGTGGGTTTTGGGCTCCTGGCGTTGTGTGGAGCGCGGTGGTGAGCTCGGTTGCCTCTATAGGTGACGGTGGCCACGGCGGCGACATGCTCAGCGGCGGCCGGCGACGGTGAGGAAGGGGGCGACGGCTACGGTGAGCTACAGGCCACGGGGACAGGGGAAACGTCGAAGGAGCTCACAGCGGGGTCGGCGGGGGTCTCAGGAGGCTCGGGGAGGCACCGGAGTCGATGAATCGACGGCGAGGTCGACGGCGGCCGGAGGTTGAAGACGAGCACGATGACGGCGAAGCAGGGCCTCCCGGCGTCCGTAACTTGCTGGAGAGGATGAGAAGGACGTAGCATTGCTCGCGGGCACAGCGCTGCAGCGAGAGGGCGACGGTGGCCGCGGTGGTGATGAGCGGCGGTGACGGTTGACCCTCGGGTGGCTGCGGAACGCGAGGGGAGGGAGGGAGGAAGACCAGAGAGAGGGGAGAGGACGAGGGGGTTCGAGGGCGTCTCCAGCGGCGCAGATAGGCTCGAAGGGGAGGCCTCCAGCGCGAAGCAGGAGGTGGCGCGGCCGGCGCGCGCGCTGGCACGCAGCTGCTTTGGGGCGAGGGGAGGAAGACTACGCGGTGGGGGTGGGCTGGGCCTGGCAGGCCGGCTGGCTGCGGGCTTCTAGTGGGCTGCACAGGTAAGAAAGCCCAGGTACTTCTCTCTCTCTTATTTTCTTTCTGTTTTCTATTTCTGTTAATTTGTTTTGATTTAGTTTATAGCCCAAATCATTTTAATAAATCCTAAAAATAATTGTGGGCATTAAACAATTTATTACAGAGACCCTCAACTATTTTCAGAATTGTTGGAGCATTTAAAGATATTAAAAATATTTATATGCCCCAATTTAAATACTTATTGATTTAATTCAAAACCCAAAATATTCCACAAAAATGCTCACTATTTTTGGTTTGGTCTCAATGCCTTGCCAAAATTATCAAACATTGATGGAGGAATTTTGGGTCATTGGAAATGATTTTATTCTTGACCCTAGTTGAGTTCATTTAGTGTTAGGGTTTGATCAATCCCCATTTCAAGTTAACAAAAATTTTTAACATGATGACATGATGATCAGGCAAGGACCACAGGGGTTGATCTAGGGCTGTGACAACCACTTCCTAACCTCCTTACCTCAACTGAGCTAGAAGCTTTCAGGATGATTGAGTTAGCTCAGATTCGTAACAAGCATCTCACAAGTGAAAATATTTTGTTGAAGGATTACATTGCTGCTCTCAAAGATATTATCCGCAAGCTGGAATATCTCCTACGCTCGATATATGAGGATCCTCCGTCACTTCTTGCAACTCCATCATCACCACCCCCGAAGAAGGAGACATAATCATATGGGTATGGGCACTCCCCTTGGCGAACTGCCAAGCTTGGGGGAGGTGCCCCGGTCTTGTATCACCATCACACTCCTATCTTTACCGTTTTTATTAGTTCGATCCTTTTGGTAATCTTGAGCTAGTAGAATAAAGTTAACATGATCTAGTTGTGAGATTTTGCTTTGTGATCTTTACCTTTGTAATCGAGTCCATGAGCTATATAATAAAGATTAGTGTTGAGTCAAGGGCTTGATTTCCTCACTTTGGTCATGAGAGAATAAAAGAAAATATAAAAAGTATCAAAGAGATCATATTGATCTTATGGGAAGTAATGACTTCACATATAAAGAGTAAAAGCGACAGACTGCATAATAAAGGTCCTTATCACAAGTGGCAATATAAAGCGAAGTTCTTCTATGCTAAGACTTTGTGCATCCAACCATAAAAACACATGACAACCTCTATTATTCTTGTCTTATAAGTGTCAAGGTGAAATCCACCTTTCCTTTTTATATTTTATCCTTTGGCAAGCACATTGTGTTGGAAGGATCCTGACATATATACCCACTTGGATGTAAGTTTTCATGATCTATTACTCTTGACATTACCCTTGAGGTAAAAGGTTGGGAGGCAACACCATAAGCCCCTATCTTTCTCTGTGTCCGATTAAGACTCCATAAACATAAGTATTGCATGAGTGTGAGAAATTGTGAAAGACTATATGATGGTTGAGTATGTAGGCTTGTTGAAAAGCTCTTATATTGACTCTTTCCGATATTACGATAAATTGAATTGCTTCAATGACCGAGATCAAAGTTTGTTAGTTTCTAATGAAGTTTATGATTCATACTTGATATTGTGGATGAATTGTTACTTTAGCATAAAGAATCATATGACTATATTTATATGAGTTGCTGTTTTGAGAATGATCATGATGCCCTCATGTCTGTATTTTGTTTTTATCAACACCTCTATCTCTAAACATGTGGACATATTTTGCGAAATCGGCTTTCGCTTGAGGACATATTTTGCATGATGGGCTGTTCTTACATGTTTCGTCACAATACTTATGCCTTTTCTCTCTTATTTTACAAGGTTCACGTGAAGAGGGAGAATGCTAGCAGCTGGAATTCTGGGCTGGAAAATGAGCAAACTCTGGATACCTATTCTGCACAACTCCAAATGCCCTGAAACTCAACAAAACATCGTTTCGGAAAATATAAAAAATATCTGGTGAACGAAATCCACGAGGGGGGCCACCGGTTGTCCACGAGGGTGGGGGGCGCACCCCCCTTCCTAGGGCGCGCCCCCCTACCTCGTGGGCCAGCCGGCAGGCCCCTGATGCCCATCTTCTCCTATATGAGGTGTTTTGACCTGGAAAACATCATAAGGAGGCTTTCGGGACTAGACGCCACCGTCTCAAGGCGGAAACCAATATAGGGCTCCGGCAGAGCTGTTCTGTCGGGGATACTTCCCTCTGGGAGGGGGAAATCGTCACCGCCGTCATCACCAACAACTATCCCATCTTGGGGAGGGCTATCTTCATCAACATCTTCACCAGCACCATCTCCTCTCAAACCCTAGTTCATCTCTTGTATCCAATCTTTGTACCCAAACCTTAGATTGGTACATGTGGGTTGCTAGTAGTGTTGATTACTCCTTGTAGTTGATGCTAGTTGGTTTATTTGGTGGAAGATCATATGTTCAAATCCATTATGCATATTAATACCCCTCTGATCATGAACAATATTATGTCTCGTGAGTAGTTACTTTTGTTCCTGAGGACATGGGATAAGTCTTGCTATTAGTAGTCATGTGAGTTTGGTCTTCATTCGATATTTTCATGAGATGTATGTTGTCTCTCCTCTAGTGGTGTCATGTGAACATCGACTACATGACACTTCACCATTATTTGGGCCTAGAGGAAGGCATTGGGAAGTAATAAGTAGATGATGGGTTGCTAGAGTGACAGAAGCTTAAACCCTAGTTTATGTGTTGCTTCGTAAGGGGCTGATTTGGATCCATATGTTTCAGGCTATGGTTAGGTTTACCTTAATACTTCTTTTGTAGTTGCGGATGCTTGCATTAGAGGTTAATCATAAGTGGGAGGCTTCTCCAAGTATGGGCAGCACCCAAGCACCGGTCCACCCAGGTACCAAATTATCAAAGTACCGAACGTGAATCAGATGATCGTGATGAAAACTAGCTTGACGATAATTCCCATGTGTCCTCGGGAGCGCTTTCCTTTATATAAGAGTTTGTACAGGCTTGTCCTTTGCTACAAAAAGGATTGGGCCACCTTGCTGCACCTTATTTACGTTTACCATTTGTCACTTGCTACCAATTACCTTGTCACAAAACTATATGTTACCTATAATTTCAGTTCTTGCAGAAAATACCTTACTGAAAACTGCCTATCATTTCCTTCTGCTCCTCGTTGGGTTCGACACTCTTACTTATCGAAAGGACTACGATAGATCCCCTACACTTGTGGGTCATCTTATCACTGTATCAAGAGTTTATGGGAGGTTGTGCAATTCCCATGACACACATGACATGCAAGAGGATAACACTCCAAGGTAGAACAGATTAGAGGCTGGGATGGCATTCTGATCTGCGGAGCACTACCACTATGACCCAATCTTGGAAATGGATGAGGTACTGGAGTTTGTTTCTCCTAGTCATTCCAGAATAGAATGGCTTGACGGACGACAATAGTAAAAGGCATCGATGAAAACGAATGCACAACTACTCCTGGCTATCAACTGATAGACAAAGTTCGGATGATAACTAAAGGGAGACAATTCAAAGAACATATAGCTTTCTGAGTTGTGGATGCATAGGTTAGCATGTCAAACTAGTTTAACATATTTCTTTCGGATAACCCATGAAGAAAGGTAGAATTGGCAGAGTCACAATGTGGAGTGGAGAACTCATCAAGTGTACTCTGGTTGTGATCTTTTGGTTCAGAAGAACTTCTGCCATGATGGTTCATGGTATTGGAAGAATGATAACCACGGACCTCGAGGACTATCACAAGGTTACTAATATCCTAAAGGAACGAGCAAAGACTATCTACTTGAAGTAAGTAGGGTGAATCTCGGGTTCAAGAACCCAGGAGTAGAATGCCTACTAACTAAATGGCTTCATTCGATGCTTTCGATAATGATGGCCAGAATCATCACACTGGGAATATAAGCACTACTAGATTACTGGGTGATTCTCTAAGATACCTAGGGTCATGATAATAACTCCAACATATGTGTCGAGGTAATAGAGTGCCTCAACACACTGGTTAGTGTGGTTGATCTGACCCAAAGGAACATCGGGAACATGGTGGAAATATTTGCAAATGCATCAGATTATTTGGAGACCTTGGGTAACTCGGACAGCATAAAGGTTGTAAATGCTTGAAAATGATTTGAGACATCCTGCAAAAATGGTGGCATAACCACTTGACATCGCAATATCAAGGTTCCGAGTTCAACTGTCAACATACGGAAGTAGTAGGAACTGAACCGAGGGTTGAATCCACCATTAACGTGATCCTGATAAATAGAATGAGAATCCAAGTTCTCAATCCCCATAGAAAAGAAGAGGACGACTCAGATCAGAAGGTCATAGGGTAAAGGAGTAAAAAGAGCCTTACGTTCCATTCCACAATCAATTCCCTTATATAACTAAAGAGTTTCTAGACTCAACTTCGACCATTTTGGCTTGGTAATCCTACAGGCAGTCAGACTCTGACACCAAAGCTGTCGGGACCCCGATCCTAAGTCACATAGGTCTAGCATGTAACACACCATATCACTTTGCGGCCTCACGCACGGTATCCCCACGGGTGCCACCTTACCTGGCCCGGGACCGTTTGCGCATTTTGGCACACGTATATGATAGTGTCGCTAGCATCCATATGACATAGAACCCGGGCCGATATGACTAGTTATAAACCAAAACTGGCACTAAATTACAGTGACAGGCATACATGACCCAACAACGAACGTGTCAGTCATCAACGTATGAACCTAAGTCGTAGCTAACTACGAGGACTTGAAGGAACAACGCGTGACATTTCCCCTAAGGGACAGACACAGGGACAAAGAAGGACACATGCCGGCCAGCCTAAGTGTTCCGGAGTAGTAGCAAGCTACCAAGGCTAAGTGGAAGCACTAGGAGGCATTTCCCCATAAGATAGGCTATCAAAGGTAAATAACAAGGTGTCGGATCCCACACATAGCAATACACATTATATGTACACATAACATGCAAGTATGTGTTGTACAACATGGCATCACAACATAACTCAACAACTCATATAGATAAGGCACAGAAGAGCCATCATAGCATTTATTACAAGTATTGGGTCTCATGACCCAACATACAGAGCATACAGGCAACAAGCACATGCGGAAGCTTAACTCGTATGAGTACATACAACTACAAATGAAAAAGGCTGAGAAGCCTGACTATTTACAAGACCCTCTGAAGGGTACAAGATCGTAGCTGAGGTAACAAGCTAAACATCGAAGTCCACGTGGAACTACCAGTGAGACTGAAGTCTCTCTACAAAACATAAATTAAGCAAACGTGAGTACAAAGGTACTCAGCAAGACTTACATCAGAACTAGCTACATATGCATCAGTATCAACAAAGGGGGTGGTGGAGTATGACTGCAGCAAGCCAGCTTTGACTCGGTGGCTATCCTGAATTACGACTGCAAGTAACTCTTTTGAGGTGGTGCACACGAGTCCACATATTCACCAAGCAATACACCACTATGGATCCGCTCCTGTCTCCCTACGAGAAGGCCATCCATAGCACTCACGCTTATCTTGCGCGTATTAGAGTATCCACTTTCACTTGTCTGTGAACTATACAGGTAACCCAGAAGTCCTTTACCGCGGACACAGCTATTCGAATAGATGAGGTTAACCCTGCAGGGGTGTACTTCTTCACACACGCTCTCGCCACTACCGCCATGTACACGTCATGCATCTCGGCAACCTTCAAGCGGAAGCCTGGCGAGGGTGTCGGCCACTACCTGACTAACCGCACAAGTCCCTAGTCCAGGTTTATAGCCTACTCAGGTTCCATCCGTAGGGAGTCCGGCCGAGGTTTCCACATACGGCCCCGAACAATGTGTACAGGGTTCTTGAGGCACCAAACGGGCGACTCGGTACACCATGCCATGTACCTACCGCATCACAGCCCACCCCGAGGTTCAGTGCTACGTACGGCCTCCAGTATGCTACAAACACCAGAAACTAATTGCAACTCCTGGACAGAGGACAAGAGCGATTAATAAGTCGAGAGAGTCAATTAAGGATCCCAATGTGTGGTAGTAGCTGTTCATGGATCACAAACACATAACTCAGTTCCTGAGGACGGCTTCAATGAGACAACCCACCATGTACTCCTACATGGCCTCTCATCGCTACCTTTACCAAATTGTGTTCACACACTTAGCTCTCAACAGTACGGCATGATGACCACATTCCAATTCATCCACGATGAATCAGACCTGACACAACTGTAAGCAATAGCAGGCATAACCAGAAAGCATGAATTAGTAGGCACATCATGGCTCAAACAACTCCTGCTCATGCTAGTGGGTTTCAACTATTTAGTGTGGCAATGACAGGTCATGTAGAGGAAAGGGGTTCAACTACCGTAGCAGGTAACAGTTGAAGCGTTGTTGTCCTAATGCAGTAAAATAGAGCAAAAGCGAGAGAGTGGGGTTGTATCAGAATGCTCAAAAGGGTTTTGCTTGCCTGGCACTTCTGAAGATATCGCCGTGTCTTCATCAGTGTCGTCGATCACATCGTCGGAATAGCGTCTACTAAGAGGGGGCAAACACCGGCAACAGAGAAGGAACACAATCAATGCAATGCAACAATATGATGCTTGATCATAATATGGCAATATGTTGTGGTTTGAGATAATGCAACTAGCAACAATTTAAATGAAGTTCGTTTGAATCCAAGATTCAAATTCAAACTCCACATGTGGTTTTTCAAATGTTATTTAATTGATTTGACCTGATCAACAGGCATAAGTTGCTCAAACATGCCTAGTAATGCCATAAACAGATTCCTTGAATTTTTCTGATAATTTTTCATATATAAATTATTTCATTTGGAGCTACGGTTGAATTTATATGATTTTTAGAAGTTTAGGGCATTTCTGAAAATAAATAAATCATTTAGATTTATCTAAATTCCAGAAAAGGCTTTACTGCATCAGCACTAGGTCATGCTGACATCGGCAAGTCAACAGGGCGCGGTCCAGGTCAAACCTGATGTGTGGGGTCCACACGTCAGTCTAACAAAGTTAACTAAATAAGGTTAGTTTAACCTAACTAATAACTAACAGAGTTGGGCCCACATGTCAGTTGCACAACTAACTAACAGGGTTAGTTAGCTTTAAGTTAATACTAACTAAACTGTCAGTGGGGCCTGGGCCCACCAGTCAGTGACTCATTTACTTAAACAGACAAGTTAGTGTTAATTTTTGGCACTAATCCAAAATTAACCAGAAGCTGGCCCCACATGTCAGTGACCCAGGGGAGTCAAACCCCAGGTCAAACGGGTTAATCCCACCGACGGTTCAATGCCGGCGAGGCCAAACGCGGCGGCGGTACTCGGGTTTGGGCATGGGTGCCCCGTTCGGTGCGTGGCTAGGCTCGTTGGAGAGCTCTCGCCGGGGCGCATCGGATGGGGGTGGTAGGCGGGCATGAGGTGGCCAGAGCTGACGGCGACGAGCTCTGCAACGGCTGCCGGCGTTCAGGCATGCGCGGGAACATGGCTGCGGTGGCCTAGGCGATGCGTACGCGGCACCTAAGCCATCTACGTGATGCGATGAATAAGGTGGACGGCCGCCCGGGACCAAATGGTCACCGGAGCATCGTCGTCGGCAAGCACGGGCGGCGGTGAGTTTCGGTCGTCGGCGAAACAGCAGCTACGGCGTGCAACCGAGAAAACGAAAAGGGGGAGGAGGAGGAGCAGGTCGCAGAGGTTGCAGCAGGCGTTGAAGCAGGCTCGGGGAAGGCCGGTGCTGAGCGGGGCGGCGAGACAGATCTTCGGCGGCCGTAGAGGGGAAAGGCCTCGGGGGCGGCTCTTCGGGGCCCTTCCGATCGCGTGGATCGGTAAGGAGGTAGTGAACGAGGTGGCGGAGCTCTGGGATAGCTCGGGCGGCTCGGGGAGCACGGTGGACGCGGTGACAGCAAGCGGGGGCGACGGCAGCGTTCTGCTATGGCGTCAGGGGAGCGAGGAAGAGGGCAGGGGAAGGAATGGAGCGGTCGGCTCGATCCAGATGGAAGCGGCGAGGCTATCTGCGGCATCTACGTGGCGGGGGAGGCAGGCAAGCGAGCAGGAGGTGGGGCGCTGGCCGTGCGCGCGCGTCGGCCACGCGCCTCGCCTACTGGCGCGAGGTAGACGTCGGCTGGCATCGGCCAGCTGGGCTGGGCCATGCTGGGCTAGACCAGGTGAGCGTCAGGTAAACCCTTTTTCCCTGTGTAATTCTTTTTGTTTTCTATTTATGCTACTGTTTTGCTTTATTAAAAAAATCACCAAAACAATCTCAAAATTCATGACACTGCACAGGGCTACTGTTTGGAATATTTCCAATAGTAAACATTTTAGTTTATGAATATTTGGATATTTAAAATAGTATATAGCATTTAAATGCCCAAATGCAAATACTTAATGATTTAATTCAAAAATCCAGAATGCTCCTATAAAAGTGTGCACCATTTTTGGCAGAGGTTCTAGACCAATTCAAAAATCATGAACATTTTCAAAGGCATTTTGGGTCAATGAAAATATTTTTAGGTTGAACCTAGTTGAGTTCTTTTAGTGCTAGGGTTTGATCAAACCCCATTTCAACTTTCTAGAAAACTTAAACATGATGACATGATGATCAAGCAAAGACAAATAAGGGCTGATCTAGGGCTGTGATAGTATCCTGTAGACGGACGCTAAGATATTAAAGGAACAAATAAAATCATTCTACTTTAGTATCTAGGGCTGTGTTAGTTTGGAGTACACTTTTGTAAGCTGTCGGGACCCCGATCCTAAGTCACACAGGTCTAGCATGTAACACACCATATCACTGGCCTCACGCACGGTATCCCCATGGGTGCCACCTTACCTGGCCCGGGACCGTTTGCGCATTTTGGCATACGTATATGATAGTGTCGCTAGCATCCATATGATAGAGAACCCGAGCCGACATGACTAGTTATAAACCAAAAGTGGCGCTAAATTACATAGACATGCATACATAACCCAGCAACGAACGTGTCGGTTATCAACGTATGAACCCAAGTCGTAGCAAACTACAAGGACTTAAAGGAACAACGTGTGACATTTCCCCTAAGGGACAGCCACATGAACGAAGAAGGACACATGTCGGTCAGCCTAAGTGTTCCGGAGCAGTAGCTAGCTACCAAGGCTCAGTGGAAGCACTAGGAGGCATTTCCCCATAAGATAGGCTACCAAAGGTAAATAACTAGGTGTCAGATCCCACACATAGCAATACACATTACACGTACGCATAACATGCAAGATGCTGCAAATAGCAGGGCTGTCGGTGTGGCCATGGTGGTGGAAAGGAATGAGGCCGGCAAGGAGTATCCGGTTCAAAGGCCGGTTTATTATATCAGCGAAGTGCTTATTGAGTCCAAGCAGAGATATCCGCATTGGCAGAAGCTCGTATATGGGGTCTTCATGGCAAGCCAGAAGCTCAAGCAATATTTCTTGGGTCATCCTATTATGGTGGTGAGTTCTGCTCCCTTAGGGGATATCATCCAAAATAGAGAAGCCACAGGTCGAGTGGCCAAGTGGGCAATTGAGCTTGGGCCTCATGGTTCAAAATATGTGCCTCGAACGGCCATCAAATCACAAGCGCTGATGGATTCTATCAATGACTGGACAGAATTGCAAACGCCTGAGGAAAAGCCGGATAACACGTATTGGACAATTCACTTTGATGGGCCCAGGCTGTTGGAAGGCTCGGGGGCTGGAGTTGTCTTGACTTCCCCGCGAGGTGATAAATTTTCTTATGTTCTCCGGTTAATATTCCCTTGTACTAATAATGCAGTTGAGTACGAGGCCTTGCTCCACGGTCTTCGGATGGCCAAGGAGATGAACTTAAGCTAGGTAAGATGCTTTGGCGATTCAGATCTGGTAGCCCAGCAGGTTTCTGGTATTTGGCATTCCAAGGATCCGCTCATGGTGGCTTATCGACGAGAGGTTGATGTTATTGCGGGTCACTTCAAGGGTTACCAAGTTGAGCATATTGATCGGAGGAAGAACGAGGTGGCTAATACCTTAAGTCGGCTAGGATCTCAGCGTAAGCCGGTACCGCCCAACACTTTCTTGGATGTTTTGGTTAACCCGTTTGTCAGGTTGCCTACAGAGGAGGACCTTGCTATTCCTGACCCGGAGGCACAGTTGGTAGCAGCTCTTCATGTTATACCCGACTGGACGGTTCCGTATTTGGCTTATATGACCTGGGGTGAGCTACCTGAGGATGAAATTTTGGCCAGACAAATAACCCAGCGGTCTAAGTCAATGATGATTGTCAACGGAGAATTGCACCATCGCAGTGTTACAAGGGCGTTTCAATGTTGCGTCTCTCCTGAGGAAGGCTGTGAGATCCTGCGAGAGATCCATGAAGGATATTGTGGTCATCATGCCGACTCTAAATCTCTTGTGGCCAAAGCTTTTCTTCATGGGTTCTATTGGTTGATGGCTCATGCTGATGCTGAAGACTTGGTCGCAGATGTGACGGTTGTCAGAAGTTTTCACGGCATGCTCATGTTCCGGCTCAAGAGTTGAGGATGATCCCAATAACTTGGCCGTTTGCGACTTGGGGGCTTGATATGGTTGGGCCTTTCAAGAGGTCCAAGGATAAGAAAACCCACCTTTTGGTGGCAGTGGACAAGTTTACCAAGTGGATTGAGGCAGAGCCAGTTAGCAAGTGTGATGCAGAAACGGCGTTCAATTCATCAAGAAGGTGATTTTCCATTTTGGTTTTCCCCACAGTATCATAACAGATAATGGCACTAATCTGTCCAAGGGTGCCATGAGGGAATTTTGTCAACGTGAGCATATTCGACTTGATGTCTATTCTGTGGCTCACCCCCAGTCTAATGGTCAAGCGGAACGGGCTAATCAAGAGATTATGCGAGGCATCAGGCCCCGGCTTATGGTTCCTTTGAAGAGAACGTCGGGTTGTTGGGTGGAGAAGTTACCTTTCGTGTTATGAAGCATCAATACAACACCCAACAGATCTACAGGTTACACACCCTTTTTCATGGTCTATGGAGCTGAGGCGGTTCTTCCTAGTGATATCCTTCATGACTCGCCTCGGGTGGCGACTTACGTTGAAGCTGACAATGAGAAGGCACGTCAGGATGCATTGGATTTGTTGGATGAAGAGTGTGATCTCGCGGCGGCTCGTTCAGCGATCTACCAATAGGATTTACGATGGTATCACAGCCGCCGGGTCAAAACCAGAACCTTTCAAGAAGGCGACTTAGTGCTCTGGCTCATCCAAGATCAAACTGATATGCATAAACTTTCACCGCCTTGGGAAGGACCTTTCGTCGTCAGCAAGAATCTGCATAACGGGTCATACTATCTGATTGACATTCGAGAACACAAGGATTCACGCACATCAGAGGAGGAGACCTGTCGGCCATGGAATATTGCTCATCTCCGGCCTTACTATACTTGAGCCACCGGCTCTTATGATGTACATAGTTTGATGATGTAAATATTAGAACAATATAATAAAGCCGGCATCCTTGATAATTCGGGGCCTCTGTCGTTTTCACTTCTTCAAAGTTGAGCCCTTGTCATCATCCTACTTGTTTACTCAAGAGGCTTGACGCCCAAATTGCAGGGACCAAAGAGAGTTGGATGCATAGCACAGATCAAACATAGGCCCTTGATGAGAATAATTCGTCAGTATGTCACTTGGGGGCTTCTTGTTCAAACATAGGTGTATTCGACCAAAGAGAACACAACGTTACTACCCATTTGACCGGGTTATGTTCAAACACAGGCGTATCCGACCAAAGAGGACATAACCTGTGGGTCATCCTACCTGTACCCAGCTGCTTCAACTCCATCAGGTCATCCTGATTGACCTGGCGAACTCTTGGCAATCAGTCTTATATCGCGTATTCGACCAAGACCTGAGCTTGCTAAGGTTCAAACGCCGGCTGTCATGCGAGAGCACGGCTTACAGATAGTCAGGATAGATTCAGGCTCAAAATGCTGCCTTCCTTCAAACTTGGATAATTCGGCATGTGATGCAAGATGCAACTCTGACCCCGCGTACTCTAGTCAAGTCTATCTTTAAAGCAAAGACATGTACTTGTCTAGGTTCAAATGTTGATTGGGTACTGTGAGAGCCGGCTCACATCATGCACGTACCTTCCAGTGGCCAACAGCATTGAAGAAGAACCTTTGGCTTGGCGGCCTGCAAAAGCCTCGGATGTTTTTTGATCTCTTTTTTCTTTGGTTCTTTTTTTATTTGTGGATTTTTCTTTTGAGCTGCGTTCTTTGCAAGTTCGGCCAAGCTGCCTCTACTTATGGCTCATATTTGAAGCCTCTCCGGGTCTCTGCAACCCAACCCAATGAACGGCTCTAAGCCGCCAGAAAGTAACAATCTTATTTCTGGAGCGATAACTCTACACGGTTTTAACTGAATGAAGACTGATAAAGTCGGCAGTCTAAAATATACATTGAAGGTATGCTTATTTTTCGCAAATATATTAAACATGGTAATTGAACCGGCCCTGGTTATGGATTATCTGTCCCCAATGGCACCGGTTGGGTGTCATGACCTGCCCGGCGGTAAACCGCCAGGGCACTTGTTATCTGTTTATGTGCAGGATAAGGACTAAATTGATCTACACAAGTCAGTACTGTCACAAGCATAAAGTGGTGTTTCGGCAACTGGCAGATCAATAGTTTTATGCAGAAGCAGAACCGTGCACGATGGCACGACGGGAAAAAGTTCTACTACCCTATTACAAGACTCCATGAGCCAATCAAAATAAGTATTTCTCTATGGGATCAATCATATAAACCGCCCGGCGGTTCACTCTTCCTGGCCTTGCTGCTTTGAAGCCTCCAGATTACCCTTCTCCGGTTCTTCGTCCTCCTTTGTCTGAAAGTTCTGTGCCAACCAATTGAAGCCAGCCAAAGCTTCAAATTCAGCTTCTTCATCGATAAGTTCAGATGGATCAATTTCAAGGGCAAAAGTATGCTTACTGATTGTAGGGATTAGCTCCATCACTTTGTAAGATGGAGTGGGCATCTTCTGGTTTTCAATACTGTAAGCCGGCTGATATCTAGAGAGGTTTGTTTCATTAACAATCAGGCTAGCCAGAGGGCGGATATTTTTGACGCAGGCAGCAAAGTCTTTTTGATCAAAGGCCGTGCCATCTTCCTTTAGACTTGGATAGCCAGTGGCTAAGTCGGCTGGGTCTAACTCTGGTAGCCACGCCTTAGCCCGGCTCAAAGCTGTTACGGCACCGGCTCTCGGAGACGACCGCTTCATTTCATCAATTCTGGCAGGCAGTACAGTAAGTCTCCCTAATATATCCACAAAAAGAGTTGGTGCCTGGTTGGACGGAGAGACGGTAGCCAATGCGCGCTGAGCTCCTGTGTATAACTGTTCCGCAAGTGTGTAAATAGCTTTAAGTTTCACAAGCGGCTCTTTGGCAAGATTACTGCTCCTGCTACCTGCATGAGTCATAAATTGGTTAGTGGCGGTTTATGTTACCTAAGGAAAGATTCAATTTGCAACATGGCGGCTTACCAAAGATGGTTGAAGTCATTTGAGACACACGATGCTTTAATCCGGTGAGTTCGGCTGTCACCTTTTCAAGGGCTGCTTCTGCTTTTTCGGCTCGCTGTATCAAGGCGGTTCTCTCTTCAGCCCAAGCAGACTTGTTTGTTTCAAACTCAACCTTCAGTTTCTCGGTTTCAGTCAGACTAAATTGAAATTCCGATTCATCCTTCTGGGTCTCAGATTCTTGAAACTTAAGCCGGCCCTTTGTGTCATCTAATTGCGCTTGCAGTTCAACAGTGGTATCATGTATCAACAAAGGGATTATGAAGCAAATTATTATCCGGGTTACAAGAATTGAAGTATCATGCCTTTTGCAAGCAACAACACTTGGCACTTGGGGGCTAATGGATGATGAAGTGCTCTTTATGTCCCGGTTCATATCAATGAAGTACCAAGCACTTTGCAAGCAAGAGTACTTGGCACTTGGGGGCTAATGGATGCTGAAGTGTTCTTCAAGTGTTGGTTCATATCAATAAAGTCCCAAGCACTTTGCAAGCAAGAGTACTTGGCACTTGGGGGCTAATGCATATTGCTTCTTTCTTATCATTCATTTATGCTAACCCGGTGGCATTATAATCATTGATTGCCGGCCTATGAGGGGTATACAGGCAAGTTCTACGCAATGAAGAATAGGACCGACTATTCATGATGATTAAGCCAGCCCTTGGGGGCTACACATGCAACGTTCATCAAAGTCAGATTTCCTATTACGCATTCAGTTCTTATACATGCTATTATATGTCTACATCATATTCAATTCTATCATATCCAATAGACTTGGGGGCTGGAAGGATGTATATAATTTGGTTAAGATTCATACCTCAAACTTCTTATGCATCTGCTTCACCATATCAATTTCAAGGTCACGGCTGCTGTGGACTTGGCTAAGATATCCGGAAAGCACTTCATTGCTGCTCAGCTGTGCATATTGAGCCATATCGAACCTTACTTTCCGTTTCTCAACAAATTCTTGTTTGGCAGTGTGTTTGGCCAGAACAGTTGGATTGACCGGCTCTCTATAGCTGGTGCCCATAATTGTGCATCTTCAGTCTGCTTTTCTACCGACTCAGTTGGGATTGAAGGCTCAGCAATCACAGAGGTGACATTGGCAGGGTCAAGAGAGGCGTCAGGAATTTCAGGAGGAGCATCGTGAGTAGATTCCTCTGTTGGCTTCTGAACATCTGTTGCTAAGATTCGCTGTGCCGGCTCAATGATTTTTGGATCAGTCGCCGGTTTAGTTGCTTTTGCCTTCTTACAGGGTTTGGCTTGCCCACTACACAAAGATAAGGTAAGTCAGTACAAAGTTATAAAGAGACAAGGAAGAGCAGAACAAGGAATAATTATTACCCAGGGGCAGTCTTGAAAGCCGGTAGCTAAGTTTGAGATGAATCGCCGGACGAAGAGCGAGAGACCTCCTGATAGTTTGAATTGGAAGAGTTCACTGGTTGACGAATGAGACCCGCCAGCGGGTAAGGAGTTTGAGTACGGAAAGACCTTATTTTGACGTATTCGGCGAGTCGGAGTGTTCGGTAAGCCGGGGAATAGTTCTTCATCTCCGGAGTTCCGAGTCTGACGCCGTTTCTCATGTTGCTGTTGCTTCAAAAGAAAGTAAGGATCCAAATGAGCTAAAGGGTGTGAAAATCTTACTTTACGGGTTACTCGTCGAATTTTCTATCTTGGCAAGGATTCTGAGCTGGAGGAAATAGTAATTACCTCTTCATCAACAGCCTGGCTGGCCCCCGTGTCGTCCTGACAATGATCAGTGTCAATAAGGTAATTGAAAAAGGAGCCAAGAGAATCAAGGGCTACCTCCGACTCAGAGTTGTCGATCGGTTCAAATAAATCACAAGCGCTTGATTTCTTCTTTGTCTTTCTCACGGCCTTCTTGGCGGCTTTCTTGACAGCTCTGGCCTTTTTGGCAGCCTCGTGGTCATAGGTTTTCTTCCAGAAACTTGATTTAGCCTATGAAAGCCGGTAAGATTGAGTTGACAAGAGAATCAAATAGTAAAACAAGAAAGGCTAAGGGCAAGACTTACATCTGGTGCCGGGTTAAGTTCACAGAAAGGGCTCAGACCCACTTTGCTGCAGTCTCCCAGGCTTTCGTTTAAGAGGGTCTTGGTCATTTCGGTGATTACATCCTCAGTCAAGTCCTCGGGGCTATGGCGTAATGGATATGTGGTCTCACCAGTGTAAGCGCACATTAAGTCGGTCCTACGGCTCAAGGGAATGATTCGCCAGGCGATCCAGCACCGGACCAAGTCAATTCCGGTTAGCCCATTTCCAAGTAGGGCTTTGACCTTTGAAAGAGTGTGAGCAAGTTTCTTGCGTTCTGCGGCAGTAAGTTTCTCAGCAAGAGGATGCTTGGTGTCTAAACGCTGGACATGATAACCCAGCAATGGATTCTCATCAGCCGAGGAGGTGTCTTTGCAATAAAACCAGGTTTGATTCCAGTCTTTGGGGTGACTCAGTAGACAGGCATAAGGGAAGATATAATCTCTTCTTGTTTGAATTGAAACGGCTCCAAGTTCCAAACTGGGTCCGTTTGTGAACTCATTCTGGCGGTTTAAATAAAAATACTCTCTAAAGAGCTCGAGGCTGAGCTCCTCTTGAAGATACACTTCACAGAAGACCTGGAAGTTGCAGATATTTGACACGGAATTGGGTCTGATGTCTTGTGGATGGAGCTGGAAAAAGTGCAGAACATCCCGGAAGAACTTAGAGTCTGGTGGTGAAAAACCCCGGTTCACGTGATCAAAAAAGACAATAACTTCATCGTCCTTTGGATGAGGTTTCTCTTCGCCTGGTTTCGGGGCACGGTAATGCATAACGGATTTTTCGGCAAGTAACCGATCTTGACAAAATCAGGAAGTGTAGCCTTAGTGACAATATAAGGGACCCAGTTGCACGTGGTGATTGTCTTCGGTGGCATTGTGAACAAAGAAGCCTAAAAGAAAGAAACATTTTTTCTGATTCAAAATTGATTCATTAAACAAGAAAGTCAGGTTACAGTATATGTTCAGCATGGCGGCTTAAATGGGGCCTAATGACGTATGAGTAGTTATAAGCCGGTGAGTTAAGCCGCCATGACAAGCGCTGATACTCAAGAAAGCAGATTTTACTAAGTGTTGAGACAAACCGTTTTCACAGAATAAAGCTACAACTTTGGTTCTACAGCAGTTCAGAAAATAAAGTTAAATCCTAAAATTAAGGTGGTGGCAGCGAGAAAACAAGAAAGTCCAGACGGGATTTATTACAATGAGGACGCATATTCAAGACCGAGACAGATGATTAAACCTGATACCGCACAAGTTCTACAGATTGATATCCTGACCTAGATCTGCGGCGCCAAAACGATGAACAGAAGAAGAAGATGATGAACTCCGGCAAGTTTTGCGGGAACCCTAATGGATCTAAGGGGGGAAGAAATAGAAGAATGTACCTGGGCTGAGGAACGGCGGTGGCGCGTGGCAGAGATCTGGTCGGGTCTGGTTGATGCGGCGGCCGTTGTTGAGGACGAGGCAGAGGACGACGGCGCTAGTGGAGCTCGGGTGCGTGGGCGTCGCGAGGAAGGAGATGAAGAGGAAGAGGCGAACGGGGAGAATGGAAAGGAACCCCTCACCCTATTTATAAGGCGAATGGATAAAGGTCACGCGGGGGAATCGAGGAGACTGAAAAACAGATAAGTAACAGCACAGACGCCTCGATTATCGGAGTCTTATTAAATACGGAGATTTGTTAAGAAATGGGAAATTCAAAATTAAGTAACAAGTGACATCATGGCGGGTTACCACAATTTCAAGGACTGACATCATGGCGGGTTATGATATTTCGTGAGAAGATGAAGAAGGTTTGACCTGAACAAGTTCAAATCAACCCGGAGCCTAATGTTGGGGATATAACTATTTCATATGACCCACCCAGGAGGGGTCGGGTTACCCAATGGCGGTTCATTGGCCAAACCCAGAAGCAGGTTGAAGATGGTGGTTCAATAAGAGTAATGTATAAAGGGGCCAAAGCCCAGGGTGGCTTAAAGCCCGTAAGTGTAAACCGCCATGTATGTTAACTTGTATTGTAAGGCATGTAACAATGAGTCACCAAGCCAGACACCATTGTATGAGCCGACCGGGACTCCGTAGGCCGCAACCCGTGTATATAAGGGGACGACCCAGCAACGGCTTAGGGCAAGAAACAACAGATCGAGAACTAGGCAAGCGTATTCGCTCCCTAGCAATCGAAACCCCAACAATTCCACCTCAAACTGGATTAGGTTTTAGCCTCACCGCAAGGGGCCGAACCAGTATAAACTTCCCGTGTCTCTTGTCCCGTTTTAACCCCTTTAAGCTAACCACATCGCTATGGCTCCGCAATGAAGTCCTTTCCTTAGGACATCTGCCGTGACAACTCCACGACACCGGGTGTACCGAGTGAACTCGCTGAGCACACTCTCAATATTGATCCGAAGTATAAGCCGGTCAGACAGTTTCTTCGCCGTTTTAACGAGGAGAGGCGAAAGGCCATTGGTGAAGACGTTGCTCGGCTCTTGGCGGTCGGGTTCATCGTTGAAGTTTTTCATCCTGAGTGGTTAGCTAACCCAGTTTTGGTGCTTAAGAAGAACGACACTTGGTGAATGTGTGTAGACTACACGGACTTAAACAAGGCTTGCCCAGCTGACCCGTTCGCCCTCCCTCGTATTGATCAGATCATTAATGCTACAGCGGGTTGTGAGCGTTTGAGTTTTTTGGATGCTTATTCTAGGTATCATCAGATCAAGATGGCAGTTAAGGACCAGGAGACGACAGCTTTTATCACTCTGTTTGGAGCCTTGTGCTATGTGTCTATTCCTTTAGGGCTTAAGAGTGCCCAGGCGACTTATCAGCGGTGTGTACAGAATTGCCTTCATGGCCAGATTGGGCGTACTGTTCATGCTTATGTGGATGATATTGTGGTTAAATCCAGAAAGAAGGAGACCCTGATCGACGATTTGAAGGAGACATTTGACAATCTCCGGGTGTACAAGATGATGCTTAACCCGGCCAAGTGTGTTTTTGGTGTTCCGGCAGGTAAGCTTTTGGATTTTTTTGGTTTCTGAGCGAGGCATCGAAGCTAGCCCGGAGAAAATCAAGGCTATCACTTCCTTGGCGAGGCCAAAGTGTGTCAATGATGTCCAGCGCTTGGCAGGACGGATAGCGGCTTTGAGTCGGTTCATAAGCCACCTAGGAGAGAAGGCTATCCCTCTGTATCAGATGATGAAGAAGATAGATGATTTTGTCTGGAGTGAAGCTGCCAATGAGGCGTTTGAGGCACTTAAGAAGCAATTGGATGAGCCGCCGGTTCTTGCTGCTCCCATTGACAAGGAGCCTTTGTTGTTATATGTAACTGCAAATAGCCGGGCTGTCAGTGTGGCCATTGTTATGGAAAGGAAAGAGGCCGGCAAGGAGTATCCGGTTCAACGGTCTGTTTATTATATCAGCGAGGTACTTATTGAGTCCAAGTAGAGGTATCCGCACTGGCAGAAGCTGGTATATGGGGTCTTCGTGGCAAGCCGAAAGCTCAAGCAATATTTCCTGGGTCATCCTATTACTGTGGTGAGTTCTGCTCCCCTAGGAGATATCATTCAAAATAGAGAAGCCACAGGTCGGGTAGCCAAGTGGGCCATTGAGCTTGGACCCCATGGTTTAAAGTATGTGCCTCGAACATCCATCAAGTCACAAGCGCTCGTGGATTTTATCAATGACTGGACAAAATTGCAAACGCCTGAGGAAAAGTCGGATCATACATATTGGACTATTCACTTTGATGGGTCCAGGCAGTTAGAAGGCTCGGGGGCTGGAGTTGTCTTAACGTCCCCGCGAGGTGATAAATTTTCTTATGTTCTTCGGTTAATGTTCCCTTGTACTAATAATGCAGTTGAGTATGAGGCCTTGCTCCACGGTCTCCGGATGGCCAAAGAGATGAACTTAAGCCGGGTGAGATGCTTTGGCGATTCAGATCTGGTAGCTTAGCAGGTTTCTGGCACTTGGGATTCTGAGGATCCGATCATGGCGGCTTATCGTCGAGAGGTTGATGCTATTGCGGGTTACTTCAAGGGTTACCAAGTTGAGCACATTGATCGGAGGAAGAATGAGGCGGCTGATTCCTTAAGCCGGTTAGGATCTCAACGTAAGTTGGTGCCACCCAACACATTTATGGATGTTTTGATTAACCCATCTGTCAAGTTACCCACGGAGGAGGACGTTGTTGTTCCTGACCCGGAGACACAGTTGGTGGCGGCTCTTCATGTTATTCCTGACTGGACGGTTCCGTATTTGGCTTACATGGCCCGGGGTGAGTTACCTGAGGACGAAATTTTGGCCAGACAAATAACCCGGCGGTCTAACTCAATGACGATTGTCAATGGGGAATTGCACCATCGCAATGTTACAGGGGCGTTTCAACGTTGCGTTTCTCCTGAGGAAGGATGTGAAATCCTACGAGAGATTCATGAAGGAGATTGTGGTCATCATGTCGGCTCTAAATCTCTTGTGGCCAAGGCTTTTCGTCATGGTTTCTATTGGTTGACGACTCATGCTGATCCGGAAGACTTGGTCAGCAGATGTGACGGTTGTCAGAAGTTTTCATGGCGTGCTCATGTTCAGGCTCAAGAATTGAGGACAATAACTTGGCCGTTTGCGACTTGGGGGCTTGATATGGTCGGGCCTTTTAAGAGGTCCAAGGATAAGAAAAGTCACCTTTTGGTGGCAGTGGATAAATTTACCAGGTGGGTTGAGGCAGAACCGGTTAGCAAGTGTGATGCAGCAACGACAGTTCAATTCATCAAGAAGGTGATTTTCCGTTTTGGCTTTCCCCACAGTATCATAACAGATAATGGCACTAATCTTTCCAAGGGTGCTATGAGAGAATTTTGTCAACGAGAGCATATTCGACTTGATGTCTCCTCTGTGGCTCACCCTCAATCTAATTGTCAAGCGAAACGGGCCAATCAAGAGATTCTGCGAGGCATCAAGCCCCGGCTTACGGTTCCTTTGAAGAGAACGTCGGGCTGTTGGGTGGAGGAGTTACCTTCAGTGTTATGGAGCATCAATACAACACCCAACAGATCTACAGGTTACACGCTTTTCTTCATGGTTTATGGAGCTGAGGCGGTTCTTCCTAGTGATATCCGTCATGATTTGCCTCGAGTGGCGGGTTATGTTGAAGCTAATAATGACAAGGCACGTCAGGATGCATTGGACTTGTTGGATGAAGAGCGTGATCTTGCGGCGGCCCGTTCAGCGATTTATCAACAGGATTTACATCGGTATCACAGCCGCCGGGTCAAGACCAGAACCTTTCAAGAAGGCGACTTAGTACTCCGGCTTATCCAAGATAACACTGATATGCATAAACTATCACCGCCTTGGGAAGGACCTTTTGTCGTCAGCAAGAATTTGCATAACGGGTCATACTATCTGATTGAGTTCGGTAGCACAACGATTCACGCACATCAGAGGAGGAGACATGTCAGCCGTGGTACATTTCTCATCTCTGGCCTTACTATACTTGAGCTACCGGCTCTCATGATGTGCATAGTTTGATGATGTAAATATTAGAAACAATATAATAAAGCCGGAATCCCTGATAATTCGGGGCCTCTGTCGTTTTCACTTCCTTGAAGCTGAGTTTTTGACATCATCCTTCATGTTTTCTTAAGAGGCTTGGCGCCTAAATTGCAGGGACCAAAGAGAGTTGGATGCATAGCACAGCTCAAACATAGGTCCTCGATGAGAACAATCCGTAAGTATGTCACTTGGGGGCTTCATGTTCAAACATAGGCGTATTCGACCAAAGAGAACACATCATTACTACCCTTTTGATCGGGTTATGTTCAAACATAGGCGTATTCGACGACATAGTCTGTGGGTCATCCTACCTGTACCCAGCTGCTTCAACTCCATCAGGTCATCCTGGTTGACCCGTCGAACTCTTGGCAATTAGTCTTTTACGGTGTATTTGACCAAAGATTTGAGCTTGCTAAGGTTAAAACGCCGGTTGTCATGTGAGAGCACGACTTACAGATAGTCAGGATAGATTCAGGCTCAAAAAGCCGTCTTCCTTGAAACTTGTATAAATCGGTCTGTGATGCAAGATGTAACTCTGACCCCGCGTACTCTAGATAAGTCTATATTTAAAACAAAGACCTACACTTGTCTAGGTTCAAATGCCGATTGGGTACTGTGAGAGCCGGCTCACAGCACGCGCGTACCTTCTAGGGGCCAACAGGCTAGTTTCATTGAAGAAGAACCTTTGGCTTGGCGGCTTGCAAAAGCCTCGGATGTTTTTTGATCTCCTCTTTTCTGGGTTTTTTTCTTCTCTTAAGTTTTTCCTTTGATGTATGTTTTTTGCAAGTCAGGCCAAGCTGCCTCTACTTATGGCTCATATTTGAAGCATCTCTGGGTCTCTGCAACCCGACCTAATGATCGGCTCTAAGCCGCCAGAAGATAACAATCTTACATTTGGAGTGCTAGCTTTACAAGACTCTAACTGCATGGAGCTGTTAAGCCGGCAGTCTAAACATACAGTACATGTATGATTACTTTTCAATGGTATTAAACATGGTAATTAAGACGGCCCTGGTTATGGACTATCGGTCCCCAGTGGCATCGATCGCACATCATGATCTGCCCGGCGGTAAACCGCCAGGGCACTTGTTATCTATTTATGTGCAGGATAAGGTTTAATTTGATCTGCATAAGTCAGCACTGTCATAAGCATAAAGTGGTGTTTTCTCAACTGGCGAGTCAGCAATATTATACAAAAGCATAACTGTGCACAATGGCACGATAGATTAAAGTTTTACTACCCTATTACATGACTCCGTGAACCAATCAAAATAAAGTGTTTTCTAAAGGATCAAGTATGTAAACCGCCCGGCGGTTCACTCTTCCTGGCCTTGCTACTTTGAAGCTTCTGGATTACCCTTCATCGGTTCTTTGTCCTCCTCTATCTGAAAGTTTGGTGACGACCAATTGATGTCAGCCAAAGCTTCAAATCCAACATCATCATCAATTAGTTCAGACGGGCCAATTTCATGGACGAAAGTATGCTTACTGATTGGAGGGATTAGCTCCATCACTTTGTAAGCCGGAGTGGGCATCTTCTGGTTTTCTATGCTGTAAGCCGGCTGATATCTTGACACATCTGTTTCACTGGCAATCAGGCTGGCCAGAGGGCGTATATCCTTGACACAGGTAGCAAAGTCTTTTTGATCAAAAGATGTGCCATCTTCTTTCAGACTTGGATAGCCAGTGGCTAAGTCGGCTGGGTCTAACTCCGGTAGCCACGCCTTAGCCCGGCTTAAAGTTGTTATGGCACCGGCTCTCGCAGACGACCGCTTCATTTCATCAATCCTGGCGGGCAGCACAGAAAGTTTCTTCAAGATATCCATTAAAAGAGAAGGTGTCTGGTTGGACGGAGAAACTGTAACCAATGCGCGCTGAGCTCCAGTATATAACTGTTCAACAAGTGTATAAACAGCTTTCAGCTTCACGAGCATCTCTTTGGCAAGATTGTTGCTCCTCCGGCCTACATAAGTCATAAATTGGTTAGCGGCGGTTTATACTACCAAAGGAAAGATTCAATTTTCCACAAGGCGGCTTACCAAAGATAGCTGAAGCCATTTGAGAGACATGGTGCTTTAACCCGGTGAGCTCAATGGTCACCTCCTCAAGAGTTGCTTCCGCTTATTCGGCTTGCTGTACCAAGGGATTTCTTTCTTCAGCCCAAGCAGCTTTCTCCATTTCAAACTTGGCCTTCAGTTTCTCTGTTTCAAACACACTAAATTGAAATTTTGATTCAGCCTTCTGGGTCTCAGATTCTTGAAACTTCAGCCGGCTCTTTGCATCATCTAATTGCGATTGCAATTCAGCGGTGGTATCCTCTATAAACAAGGAGTTACAAAACACAATATTATCTGAGTTACAAGAATTGAAGTCCCAAGACTTTTGCAAGCAACAACACTTGGCACTTGGGGGCTAATGGCTGCCGAAACGTTCTTTATGCGCCGATTCATATCAATAAAGTCCCAAGTACTTTGCAAGCAAGAGTACTTGGCACTTGGGGGCTAATGCATATTGCTTCTCTTTTAGTATTCATTTATGCTAACCCGGTGGCATTATAAATAGTCACGGTCGGCTTATGGAGGGTATACAAGCAAGTTCTAGATATGCACAATGATGAATAGGACCGACTCATTCATACTGATTAAGCCCGCCCTTGGGGGCTACAAATGCAGCGTTCAGCAAAGTCAGATTTTCTATAAGAATGCGAGCCAACTTTGGAAGGATTCTATTAAAAATACTCATGCTATTCTAAGTCTACAACATATTCAATTATATCATATCCAATAGACTTCGGGGCTGGAAGGATGTATATGATTTAGTCAAGATTCATACCTCAAATTTCTTGTGCATCTGCTTCACCATGTCAATTTCAAGATCACGGCTGCTGTGGACTTGACTGAGATAGCCGGAAAGCACTTCACTACTGCTCAGTTGTGCATAATGAGTCATGTCAAACCTTATTTTCCGTTTCTCGGCAAGTTCTTGTTTGGCGGTGTGTTTAGCTACAAAAGTTGGATAGCCCGGCTCTCTAAAGCTGGTGCCAGTGATCATCACATCGTCAGTCTGCTTTTCTGTCGGCTTAGTTGGAGTTGACGATTCAGCATTTACAGATGTGATATTGGTGTGATCAAGAGAGACGTCAGGAATTTCAGGACGAGTGTTGTGAGCAGTTTTCTCCGTTGGTTTTTTAGCATCTGTCGTTGAGACTTGCTGCTCCGGCTCAATGATTTTAGGATCAGTTGTCGGTTTAGTCATTTTGGCTTTCTTGCTAAGCTTGGCTTGACCACTTCACAAATCATGACAAATCAGTACAAAGTTATAAAGGTATAAGGAAAGAACAGTACAAGGAATAATTGTTACCCAAGGGCAGTCTTGAAAGGCGGCAGTTGGGTCTGAGATGAATTGCCCGAGGAAGAGCGAGAAACCTCCTGGTAGTTTGAATCGGAAGAGGTCAGTGGTTGAAGAATGAGACCCGCCAGCGGGTAAAAAGAGTTTGAGTGCGGAAGGACCTCATTTTGACGTTTCCGTCGAACCGGAGTAGTCGGTAAGCCGGAGGACAGCTCTTCACCTCCGGTGTTCCGAGTTTGACGCCGGTTCTCGTGGTGTTGTTGCTTCAAAAGAAAGTGAGGATCCAAATGAGCTAAGGGGTGTGAAAATCTTACTTTCCGGGTTACTCGTCGAATTTTCTGTCTTGGCAAGATTTCTGAGCCGGATGATATAGTAATTACCTCTTCTTCAATAGCCTGGCTAGCCCCCGTATTGTCCTGGCAATAATCAGTGTCAATAAGATAATTAAAAAAGGAGCCAAGAGAGTCAAGGGCTACCTCCGACTCAGAGCTGTCGTTCAGTTCAAACAATTCAGAAGTAATTGGTTTCTTCTTTGTCTTTTTAACGCCTTTCTTAGCGGCTTTCTTGACAGCTCTAGCCTTTTTGGCGGCCTCATGATCATATTCCTTCTTCTAGAAATCTGATTTAGCCTGTGAAAGTCGGCACGGTTGAGTTGACAGGAGAATCAAATAAAAAAGCAAGAACAGTTAAAATTAAGACTCACATTCGGTGCGGGTTAAGCTTGCAGAAAGGGTTCAGACCCACTTTGCTACAGTCTCCCAGGCCTTCGTTCAGAAGGGTCTTGGACATTTCGGTAATTGTGTCCTCAGTCAAGTCCAATGGGATGTGATGTAACGGATCTTTGGTCTCACCAGTATAAGCACACATTAAGCCGGACCTACGGCTCAAAGGAATGATTCGCCACGCAACCCAACACCGGACCAAGTCAATTCCGGTTAGCCCATTTCCTAGTAGGGCCTTGACCTTTGCGATAGTGGGAGCAAGTTTTTTGCGTTCTGCGGCGGTAAGTTTTTCAGCAAGAGGATGCTTTGGGTCCAAACGCTGGACACGATAACTCGGCAGCGGATTCTCATCAGCTGGGGAGGCGTCTTTGCAATAAAACCATGTTTGATTCCAGTCTTTGGGGTGACTTGGCAGACAAGCATAGGGGAAGATAGAATCTCTTCTTTGTTGAATTGAGATGGCGCCAAGCTCCAAGCTGGGTCCGTTCGTCAACTCGTTTTGGTGGTTTAAATAGAAATATTCCCTGAAGAGCTCGATGTTGGGCTCCTCTTGAACATACACTTTGTGGAAGACTTGGAAGTTGCAGATGTTTGACACGGAATTGGGTCCGATGTCTTGTGGATGGAGCTGAAAGAAGTGCAGAACGTCTCGGAAGAACTTAGAGCCGGGTGGTGAAAAGCCCCGGTTCATGTGATCTAGTAAAAACATTAACTTCATCATCCTTTGGATGAGGTCTCTCTTCGCCCGGTTTAGGGGCGTGGTAATGCATGACAGATTTTTTCGGCAAATACCCAATTTTGACAAAATCATCAAGTGTAGCCTCAGTGACAACAGAAGGAACCCAGTTGCACATAGTGACTGTCTTCGGCGGCATTGTGAATAAAGAAGCCTAAAAGAAGGAAACATTTTGCCGGTTCAAAATTGGTTCATTAAGCCGGAAATCAGACTACAACATATGTTCAGCACGGCGGCTTAAATGGGGCCTAATGACATATGGGTAACTATAAACCGGTGATATAAGCCGCGTATGACAAGTACTGATACTCAAGAAGTGTCAAAAAGCATATTTTAATAAAGTGTTCAGACAAAGAGATTTCACGGATGGGAGCTATGAGTTTGGATCTACAACTGTTCAGAAAAACAAAATAAAAAAAACTAAAACTAAGGTGGCGGCGGCAGAAAAGTAAAAAGACCTAGATGAGATCTATTGCAATAAGGACATATTTCAAGATCAAGACAAGTGTTAAAGCTGCTACCGCACAAATTTCATAGATTGGTATTCTGACTTGGATCTACGGTGCTAAATGGCGAACAGTCAGACCTAATGAGGCAGTTCATGGATTCAGATTGGTTTTTCTTATGCAGATGAGATTTTACAGTATTGAAAAAGAGATGTTATGAGCACGATTGCACAGAGGAGTGTCCAGTTCAAGCTAAAAATCACGACTGCAGGGAAGGAAGAGGACGAACTCCGAAGAACTCACAGGAACCCTAATGGATCTAAGAGAGGAAGAGAGAGAAGAACTTACCTGGGCTGATGAACGGCGGCGGCGCGCGGATGAGATCTAGTCAAGTCAGGTTGATGCAGCGGCTGTTGCTGAGGAAGAAACGGAGGTTGACGGCGCGCAGCGGAGTTCGTGTGCGTAGGCGTCGCGAGGAAGGAGACGGAGATGAAGAGGCAAGGGGAAAATGGATAGGAACCACTGGCCCTATTTATAAGGTGAATGGATAAAGGTCACGCGCAGAAATCGGGGAGGCTGAAAAACAGATATGTAACAACGCAGGCGCCTCGATTGTCGGAGTTTTTAGTAAATGTGGAGATTTGTTAAAATTTGGGTAATTCAAAAGTAAATGACAGGTGACGTCATGGCGGGTTACCACAATTTCAGGGAATGACATCATGGTGGGTTACGATATCTCGCGAGAAGATGATGAAAGATTGACATGAACAAGTTCAAATCAACCTGGGGCCTAATGTTGGGGAGATAACTATTTTACATGACCAGCCTAGGAGGGGTCAGGTTACCACCAATGGCGGTTAATGGGCCAAGCCCAGAAGCATGTAGAAGATGGCGGTTCAAGAAGAGTAACGTACAAAGGGCCCAAAACGTAGAGTGGCTTAAGGCCCGTAAGTGTAAACGGCCATGTATGTTTTGACTTGTACTGTAAGGCATGTAAAAATGAGTCACCGGGCCGGACACGTTTGTATGAGCAGGCCGGGACTCTGTAAGCCGCAGGGCGTCAACCCATGTATATAAGGGGACGACCCGGCAGTGGCTTAGGGCAAGAAACAACAGATCGAAAGCCAGGCAAGCGTATTCACTCCCTAGCAATTGAAACCCTAGCAATTCCACCTCCAATTGGATTAGGTTTACCCTCACCGCAAGGGGCCGAACCAGTATAAACTTCCCGTGTCTTTTGTCCCGTTTTAACCCCTTTAAGCTAACCCCGTCGTGATGGCTCCGCAACTAAGCCCTTTCCTTAGGACATCTGCCGTGAGAACTCCACGACAAGTACCGAGATGTATTCAGATCTTAAGTTGATGTAATATATTTCCATGTTTATCACGTGTTGAGATTAATTATGTCCATTTGCAATTAAGATTTTTTTTATCTCTTGCAAAGATAAATTCAGTACCTCTGCAGTATTGTTTCTCCGTTGAGTACGAGGTATTCCGGAATACTTCTATGATGTATCTATTTCCATGTTAACCACACGTCGAGATTAATATGTGTATTTGCAATTGAGATTTTCAATTTCTTGCAAATACACATGCAAAATTCAAGGTGTCATCCTTAGCAATTTGAAATTCACACTAATGATTTCGAGCCACCTTCTTGAAATCTATTAATTTTGCAACATTAAGATGTATTTATATTATGCGGTCAGTAATATAAATAAATTATCGGTTTTTCACTGGAGATGATATGCTCTATGTGTTTACCACATTGCCATTCTTCATGAACATGTCACAGCGATCGAGATTGATTTCTCTCGTACAACAAACTTGTAATTTTTTGACAATAACATCTCCCTCATTATATTAGGAAAACACAAGGTAATGAGATGGATCTACTGCCCATGTGCAGACAATCTCTATTACTGTGAGATCTGTATGATCTTCAATGTGTTATGTTCCCACAACTGAGGTTGAGCATTTTCAAGTTATACACTTGAGTCAAACTTTTGCATTCTTGTTACAAAACCATGATGGTTTTTAATTTACTTCTTGTAAATTAATTATCTCTGGCTTGCCCCTATAAGTAATCGATGGCTAACAATTTGAGGCTCTTGCCCTCAATGGCCACAACTTACTTAAGTGGGTCATTGACATCAAGATCAGTCTTGCATCCCATGGGATAGCGCGTGCAATCCAAGTCACGCCACCGGGACGCAATGGACCTCAAGGGTAATGGTTTGAAACTCATTTCAAACCCTCAACCTGACACCATCAAGCTGTCACGGGACCCTATGAGCATGAAGAGCATGATGGTTGAATATGCATCAACCGACATGTTTGGAGACTATACATTTAGTCCCTTAGTCTCCTTAGTGATCTATTTATTTATGTCCGTTTATAATGTTCTAATAAGAACATGATTATTGTTGTCATCATATATTGTATATTACAATATACTGTATCAGCACTTTGATACAAATAAATTTGCATGTATTTTATATATCTGACAGTGATTTTCATACTGAGAATCTTCATGTCTATATATATATATATATATATATATATATATATATATATATATATATATATGGGGGTCAATCCGATGAAAAATGATATGTGCCTTGTGGACATATGCACCACAAACTTTATACTTAGGGAAGTCTAATGTTTCCTCTCTCATTGAGAGAAAGGAGATATTTAAATCGCTAGACGCGATGAGGTATTTGTTGGCTCAACACGAGTCATATTGACTATCCCTGTGGGTACTCGAGTAACGTCGGGATGCTTTATTTCTTCCCAGGTTTAACTCGTACCCTACTAGACTATGGAGGTATCCATCAAAATAGTTTCCATATCGAAACTTATGATGACAACAAAGAGATATAACTTCTCTTTACCAGATGCAACGGATATGGCAAGCACATACTTTGTGTATCATCTAGATTGTACTACACATACGACACAACCCGTAGCACATGTTGCGTATGAGATAGTTTTCGAGAGTGTCTTGTACATGACAAACTTGGCACACTCGCCCTGGTCATCGAGACATTGGGTTAAAACCAAAACTATCATCAATTCCAATAGCTTATGATTATTATGATGCTACATTATAACAACATTTGGATTTTATGTGCGCTAAAAGTGACACAGGGAAGCTAATTTTAAGGTCTGCACACCTTAAAGTCTACGCTGAACCACTCAGACTCCTTGAATGCATCAAGTTGAGGTAAGTGGCTCTTCCCATCCATTGACTAGACTATTCAGGTATTCCATGGTTCTAAAAGACATATCTACATGACCGTCTTAAGTGTGTGCTTTATTCACACGAAACCATTGGCTTTATCCTGACATCGATTTCAAGCAAATCGGATGGATAGCATTGCAGAATTCTCCTTGAGTGCCTTCTCTATGGCTCTCGGATTGAAGTTTAGCAATTTGTCTTAATGTCTAGACTCAAAATGATTTGGTAGAATCTCATCCAAAGAATTGAGCTCATTGCATGATCTTTACTTTGAATTGCAACTTACCAACTTTACGTTGGAGTCATATAGTCTTACACACTCATGACCAAACTGCATATATTATTCCCCTCTATCTTTGATACGTGGAAATCTACCAAGTATTTCCCATCTGCAGTACTTCGGTTGCATACCGATATCACCACCCGGCATACATCATTGGCCCCTCAACATATAGTTGGGATCTATGCGAGGAATAACTGTATTACCGTCAATACCTCAAGCCCCTCACATGGGGAGTTATTCAAGGCCAGTATGTTGATTCAATGAGGAACATTTCCAGGCATTATGGGGAGATTTCAAGTACCACAAAGAATGTCAGGAAATTAGTGGAATGTTCAACACATTTCTGCCTCAAATCCACGTACTCAAAGATCTGAACCATGCGTTCAGAAGATTTGCAACGCATTGCAAATAACCTGCCAGATTCAATTACTGACTATAAAGGTGTCACACAATCCTACAATCCTACAAAAATATGTCGAAAAGAGTGGAGGTACCAACTAAAACCACTCAAATCCCCGTTCAAAGCAACAGGGGAGAAGTACGACAATAGTACATCAGGATTCAACTTCTTGCAAGCAAGGATATCAAGGCCTTTGAATTAGTAAATGCATGTCAACTTTACGTTGACAGACACCTAATGGGCAGTATACACCCAGTGGACGGGAAACCTCCACCATCCCTGGTCATAGTGCACACAATGACCGGGACATCGGAATACCCGACTAAATCGCATTGGGAAATCGCGAGCAGTCACCATGGGTAACGATATTTCCATCAACTATATATTGATATATAAATTCTGGAGAAACATATAACTGGAAGTCTACAATTGTCGACATACATTTCTCACTAGATTGAAAAAACCTTTCAAGTGATTCAGATCCAAAGACCATGGCCATGGCAAAGTGTGATCAACACTTGGACTGAACTCAAGCAAAGGGTATAATCTAGGTAGAAATGATCTTGCTCAATAATGGGAAGGTATTCATAAGCAATATCTACACCAGTTTTCTTCTGGAAACAGAATTGAGAACAATGAGGTGGTGAAACAAAAAACAAGTATTGTAGCACAAGGGTTCACGCAGATACCCAACTATTCTCCAGAGGTGGAATCTTATTCCGATAACTTATATCATTGGCAGTTCAAAATCATATATCTCTGCATTTGATATATGTAGTGATCACATATCCATGTGGATCACTAGATTCAGACATATATGATTGATTTCCGATGAAATCTCAATTCTGAATCGAAATACAAAATGCAACATACATTGTGTAAAATCGGTAAGCCACCATACGGCTTATTGTTGTTGATACATATGGTACAACCGACGTAGTGAGATCCTTATACACAAGGATTACTCCTACAATGATGATTATCCATGTTTGTGTGTCTGCAATGACAACACATGTAATCATCTAAGTGACGGACTTTAAAATGAAGGATTTGGGTAAACTAAAATACCGCTCGTTACTACGACTTGAGCACCTTCATTCATACATTATGGTATACTATGTTGTCTATATCCAAAATATATTGGAGAAATTCATTGTCGACAAATCTTATCTATCCATAACTCTCATGGTAGTTCATTCTATAGACGTAGAGAAAGATCTATTAGACCAAGAGATGATGGAAATGAGATATTGGGACGCAACATTCCATAATGCCATTGGATCCACCAAACACAATTGGTTGGTACTCAAGAATATCTTTCGATATCTCCAAGGCACGAAACATCTTGTCCTGGTTTTTCAGTTTCGGAGAAATCTGAACACCAATATCATTGGATACATCGATCAGATCCCCACTATCAGATCGTAGACAAGTTTAGTGTTCCTACTAGGTGTGGTAGCCCTCTCAAAAAGAGTCTTCAAATCAGACCTCATGGCTACATTCACCAACCATTATCTCAAGGATAATGTTTCTTGTGTTGTTCAGATGCAAACAAGCTACATAATAAGCAATATCACTATATTGCACATCTTGCAAGTCAAATCATGCAACTGATTTGTTCAGCCGGTCTCTACCAACTTCTATGTTTTGGTATGTGACGGCTTCGAATTTTCGCAGGAATCAGGGGGAGTATCTTCCTGAATTGTTCCTGTTCAATGCATCATATTATACTCTTTTTCCCTTCATGAGTTTACTTTACAGGTTCTCATAAAGGTTTTTAATGAGGTAATATCAACATGAGATCATATGTCATACTTTCTGTTTTCCCCACCGAGGTTTTTAGGAAAGTATATACGACATATTTATTGTCCTCTAAACTCTATGGGTTTTCTCGTATTGAGTTAAAAGATACAATAACCATTCTATGTTGCATCATTTTCTCCTTATTTTTCTCACTGGGTTTGAAGGAGTTTTAGCAACATATGGAACACCTATCGCCTCATATTTTTCCATAGGGTTTTTGGAGGAGCTTCTCAAGATGATGATACTTACACTAACAAGCATGGATTAGGGGAGTGTTAGGATTTAATTAATCCTATTAATCCCTACTTTTCCTAAAGGAGACGGTTGCCTCGTGTCCCTTCGGAGACACCCCTTCGGGGGCTATATATATATGTGTAATACATCATAAATGAGGACAATGATTCACTTGTACGTCTCTGTGTTTGTCTCTCGTTCCTCTCTCGATCTCAATTCTAAACAATATACAAATTGGGGGGACGCGACCAGAGGATGCGTCCATTCCAGACAGATGCGACGGTGCTAACCGCCTGGCAGTTAACAAGGGGAGATTTACCCCAAGATTAACACTGTTAATTAACTCTAACACTTTTGTGGTAGTCCATTATCATAATAAATAACTTAATTCTACCACAAGTTTTTGGATTCCTTCCATAAGACTTTATTTGCTCCCAAAGACATCATCTGAGGAATACTGACAAAAAGTAGTGTGCGAACGCGGTAAAATTCCACATAACCTACCTTAGGCACAAAATTATAAATTGGACACGTCAATCTTTCTCCAATAAAAACTTCTAAGTTTCAACTACAGATAGTAATCAAGACCAAAAAGTAATCTCGACAAAGGATCTGAGATAATAGTATATAGATTGAAAGCTAGGATTTAAGATGGATGCACATGATGATTGTGCTGATGATGATCCCCATGATGAATGGAATGTCGGTGATGTCGATGGTTTCAACGACCCCTTCCAAAGGGAAAGGATCTCTGAGAAATAGCCCTACGAGAGCAGAGAAGTGCCCCGCCTCTATTCGACCTCGTAAACGGCGACGAAAAAGTCCCATAGAATTCCACGGTGATTTTTAGGGTAAAATAGGACTAGTGGACATTGGACACACAACACAACCGCCATGTGGTCCCCATAGGGGTCTCCCCAAGTGGCCCACGTACCCCGGTTCTCTTCCTAGCTATAGATAATTAATATATTTTTCAGAATGTTTTCGTCTCTTGAAAATTATTTTCTCCCTTGGTCCTTATTTTTCTTTTGTGATGCAACTTTCCAGTAATTCACCTCCTCTGGTAAATTATGCAAATTGAGAGGAAAAGGCTATCCAAATTGAGTATAATGTGCAAATATCAATAATAAAGAGGTGTTTATAATAAAAAAATAGTGATGCACGCTTGTCCCAAGAGAATGTCAAGCTTAGTAAACATGACCACATGTTTATGAAGTGGAGAGTCGATAAAACAATGCAGACATGACAACATCACTATTTACCTTCATGACTAAACATTCTAAACAATAATCCCTTCTTACAAAACTTCTTATGAGGACGTCATGACACCCTTTACATGCACAAGATTCATAAACAATTGTTTCTTGAGTGTAGCAAACAATTTGCACCTATTTTTTTAGAAGGGTCTTTGTTCTATTTATTAGCAAATATCACATGCTCAACTATCTTTTAGTCTTCAAATAATTAGCTAGCACTCAAAAGCAATTTTTTAGAACAAATTTCTTTCAACCGGACACAAGGAAGACATGAGGCCAACTCCACTGCGCGACCCCAAACGGATGTCCGTTTTGTCGGATTCTGTCCGTTTGGGTAGGGATTTGGGGTCGTGTCCGGGCGTGTCCTGGAATGCGGTGGCCGTGCGCCCAGCGCGCGGACGCATCCCGGCCGCATCCTGTCCGCGTGCATTTTTCTTTGTAAGTCCTTAACTTTTTATTATCATTTATTTTTGGTACATGACAAATACATCATCACATTTTGACTAGTATAGCAAGGCCAAAGAAAATAATAACTACAAGAATACATTTTAGAAGATACCCAACTTCCATAACTCTTCCCTTGAGTTGGGTTAGGGCCTTCTCGATGCACTCGTTGTTGATCTGTGGAGGAGGCTCAATGTTGCACCCTCCTTTCTTCTTCAAGCCATAAGTAGAGGTTGCTTTCCTCACTCGGCTCGATGTTGCACCCTCCTTTCTTCTTCAAGCCAGAAGCAGAGATTGCTTCCTCACACCTAGTCTCATCTACAACCTCTATTCTAGCTAAAAGTGCACGAACATCTATTAAATTGCGCGCAATTAATAGATCGATGTACTCTTCTTCCCAATACCAAAACTTGCATCCATTCTACACAATAAAATTGCAAGTTAGCACAAGTTGTCAAATCCGGGAGCAAAACCAAAACTAACAAATAGCACATACCCCATCGTTTAAGCACTTGAGGAACACCCATCCGGGATGTTCCGGCGTTGCAGACGCGCGGTGCACGACCTTCTGTGGGCAGTCGTCGCACTTAATGAGTGGCAACGGTACGCCGACGAGCTTTTGGGCTAGCACCGAGCCCGGCCGGCCGCCATTCGTGTATCTGTCGGCGGACCACCGACAGTGCAGATCCGAGCGGCTAGAGGAGGAGCCACTGCCTACATGTGGCCTTGCGGCCCTGCCAGGGCCTTCCGGCGAGGTGCCCGGCCAGTCCATGGCGCGGCCCGGCCTCCCACAGCCGGGCAAGCTCAAGACTGACCGGATCCGCCCCAAATCCGGCCGGCGGGTGCGCAAACCAGGTGGCCGTGGTTGGGTAGCTCGGCGGCGCCGATGGGAAGGGCCTAGTCGAGCGTGCGTCCGAACTGCACGGCTGCAATGGCAGCAGCGACGGCGACGGCAGCGAGGGGAGGAGTGGGGGAAGAGTGGAGGGGGGTGCGGCCGGAGGGAGGGAGGGGGCGGATAGAAAAAGGCCCGCCCTGTGCCATCGACGGGCGGACCAGGGGAGGACACGCGCAGACGGCCCGCACGTCCGCGTGGTGTCCGTTTCACCCCAAAAGCGACGCAAACTTGGGCCGGGGATGGGTCGAAAACGGACACAAAACGAACAAAAGTCCGTTTGCTCCCGCGCGCTGGACCGTCCAGTTTGTTCATTTTACCCCAAACGGACGGGGCCGGACAGGATGAGGTCGCGCGGTTGAGTTGGCCTGAAGTTTATTGAGTGTTTCTCAACAATAATGAATCGACATGACTATGCATACATATGAGTGCTTACTAATTAACTTATTTATGGAGCGGGCTGGGTATGAGTTTGTTTTTAAATAGTCTAAACACACTCGACTTTATTGATTATTGAACAAGTTCATAGGGACACAATGAAGATCTGGGGTATTATGGGTACGAGTACATACATATGGGTGAAGTGGAGTGTATCAACCCGCCATGCAAACACAGCCCATTAAGCATCTTGGGCCGACCGCGTCACGGGAAGCAGGGGTGGCAAAAGAAAGAAAAGCTTACCTTGATAAAGCACATGTTTATTTGCTTCTCATGGGGCACATGTTTGGTTCCGTGAGAGATACAAATTTGCTTCTCATGAAAGCACAGTTCAATTTAGGGGGCTGGGCAATGAAAAAACACGCGCCCTGATAAGTGGTGCCACACATGGCACTAAGTAATTCTGCCCAGACATTTTTGGATAGCAATTTTAGTTACCCGGGAATGGCAACTTCAATTGTGAAGCATCAAGCATGGCAACTTTTTGTTTGGATGGCAAATTTTATTTATTTATTGGTTTCACTTTTTCCGGATGGCAATTAGTTGTAAAACGTCGGGCTACTTCATAGCACGCGTGAACACAAAGAAATACTCCCTCCATCTCATAATGTAAGACGTTTTTTGATACTAGTGTAGAGTCAAAAAGTGTATGAGAGACGGAGGGAGTACTAAAAAGAAGGCTTGAAAAAAGAAAAGAAAAACAGGCCCACCCGATAGACACAACAGATCGGCAAGCACCCTCCCGCAAACCCCAATAGCACAGCAAACATGTCCAGAAACGCCAAATCTTACCATAATACTGAGTTTGTAAGATGGTTGTAAAGTGGGCTGCTGAAATTGTAGATCTAGGAGATCCATTACAGTAGAAAGAGGTCGTGGGATAAAACACAATTGCCCAGGTCGCTACAGTTACAGTTTACAGGGTAATCGGTAAAGATAGCACATGCCTCTCCAGGCTCTAGCCTGATAAAAATATCTGGGTCTTCGAAATTATAGTTATCTAAATTACTCTTCTTTTCCCTAAACTTTCCCTAAACCAGAGGTACACATGCGTTAGGTAGCATAGCATTGATAAATGATACTCCCTCCGTCCCATAACGTAAGGCGTTTTCTGACACTAGTGTAGTGCCAAAAAACGTCTTGCATTATGCGACAGAGGGAGTAATACCAAGATTTTTCTTTGCTCCAGACTCAACAATACTTGAGCATTGATCTTTTGTGCATGCCTGTAGTTTAGTTACAAACACACAATCATCGTAAGCAAGAGAAACACTTAAGTTTGACAACTAATAATTCAAAATAAGTTGGTTTTGCTTCGACCTTTTAGAATAACACTTCCTAAAATGCAAGACATGACTAACTTAGCAACTTCCAAAATCGTTGAAGGATGATGCACCACAACTTAACCAACAAAATTCCCATTTTTGTGACAAAATGTACAATACCTACAAGTGCATATCTATTCTGGAAACTAAGAAGAGTTCTAATAATATCACCTTAGAACATATATACCGCGCATAATGAACATTCTGGAAAGATTCAGCAAACTAAGGTTTCAAGAAGAGCATCACACACTGTCAGGCAAAAAAATATACATAGATTTAATATGGTCTCAGATTTGAGAAAACTAATACTGTACTTCACTTGACTAAAGATTTGGCGTCTCTAAATCATGATTAAAAAAATACCCCAAAGAACTACACATATGTTCTGAACTGTAGCCATAATAAGAAAAACAAAAGGCAAAGTTCCATCTTGTGCCTTCCAGCTCTTATGAACAAACTACACTAAAAAGAACTCTTATGAACAAACATAGATGTGCATCACAATTTCAACCAAAACCTCCTGACAACAATGTGTGCCGATGAAATAGTACCATGATCTGAATTTATACTAGCAAGCACATGCCATACCTCGATGCAAGACCAGTCACTGGGTAATCAATACCCCAAAGAACTACACATATGTTCTGAACTGCAGCCATAATAAGAAAAACAAAAGGCAAAGTTCCATCTTGTGCCTTCCAGCTCTTATGAACAAACTACACTAAAAAAACTCTTATGAACAAACATAGATGTGCATCACAATTTCAACCAAAACCTCCTGACACCAATGTGTGCCGATGAAATAGTACCATGATCTGAATTTATACTAGCAAGCACATGCCATACCTCGATGCAAGACCAGTCACTGTGGGTAATCACATAGACATCTCATTCTCGTAGATTATAAGCCAAAGTTTCCATACCTTCTACAGAAAAGATAAATATTAACTTGACGCTAACAACCATTAGATTGCTATCAGTAGAGGAGGAACGTGTGTGAACTCTCTGTGAAAATGGCCGCACGAAAGGCGCCTTGAAGCACTCCAGAGGCAGTGAAATGGGTGTTTGCATAGATAAAAAAAAAACAAGCACGCCTCAGGCGCTGCGCCCCAACCCCTAGTGCCTAGTACACACTGGGGGCTCCTCTGTACTCTGATGTCTGAGCGATAGACACCAATCTGCGGATGTGTAGCGGGCTTCCGCACTAATCCTGGTCGAGTGTGGCGGCAAGCCGTGAATGCCCGCATCTTGTGCTGGCGCCGCTTTGGCCTGAGCCACCCACCCCCCTTGCAGCCCGATACACATCTTCTGTCACCAATAACAGCTAATCCAACAATCAGTTCATGCACTGGAGGAAATCTCCTCACGTCAATCCCCACTGTCCACACTGATACAACGACAAGTCAGATCAGATCCTAAAAAAAGGGCAACTGCGATTGCAAACCGAGGCTTAATAGCCCCCTAACAGTTTAGTTCTGCTAACTACTAGTGGGTACTCTAAAGATAAAATCAATCAAATCTAGTGTATTCTTCGGGAACTTGGTTCAGAAAAGAATGGAGTAATCGCAGGGGGAGAGAAGCGAGAATGATGTTTATGAGTGTGAGACACTATTCACATTGTCCCTAGGAGCATTATTACAGCATTTACCATGTTCACCTGGCTATTGGCTGGCAGGTGGATTCCCCAAGGTAGCCCCATTCACCATTGGGGTATATTGGCGACTGGCTGGTGTTCCGGTGCCGGTAAGCGAGTTCCTGCCTGGTGGAGTTCCAGCACTGGGAGCCACGTTCCTGACTGGTGGTGTTCTAGTGCCAGGAGCCGCAGTCCTGACTGGTGGTGTTGCAGTGCCGGTAAGCGAGTTCCTGGCTGGTGGTGTTCCAGTGCCAGTAAGCAAGTTCCTGACTGGTGTTATTCCAGTGCCAGGAGCCGCATTCCTGGCTGGTGCTCCGGTGGCAGGACCCATATTTTTAGCTAGTGTTCCGGTGGCTGGAACCGCAGTCCTAACTGGTGTTCCAGCACTGGGAGACATAATCTTGGCTGGTGTGCCGACGCCCGGAGCCGCATTCCTGGCTGGTGTTCCGACACCAGGAGCTGCATTCCTGGCCATTGCGCTACTATTTGAGCTCATAGCATGCTGCTTCTGGGCCATAATTTCTTGGCACCTATTTTGTTTGCCTGTGGTGGCTGGGCCAGGTGGCTTCTGATATATTGCTTTACTCAGCACACCAGCATTGCCTGTGCCAACAAGGCCACTAGAGGTGACTGTTGATGGAAAGGTCGCCCCGTGTGAAGCTAGAGTTTTGGTCTTCTTCACGGTAACTGGTGCTCTAGCAGACACAGGGATGCTTTTCACAACTGTGGGTTGCTGTTTCGCTTGTTTCTTCTGGCTGGGAATAGCACCTTGAGCTCCAGGAGCAATGTTGACACCTTTGCTCTTATCCAAACAATCTGTAGTCAAGCATCCTTGAGCAACAAAGCGATCGAACTCCAGCATGTCGGCATCCTTGGGATCTATGCCCTCGTCAGCTTTGGGGTCTACCATCTCAGGCTGCTTCACTATCTCTGGCTGCTTCACCATCTCCGGCTGCATCACGTCTTCAGGAAACAAGTCCTCCATCGTGACTGCACAATATGTAGAGTCGTCGTCCATCTCCATATTGTAGCATGGGCCAGACACTGGTGTGGTGCTCAATGCTCTATCAGGTTCCAACAAATGTGCACTAGCAGAATGTTCTGGGGGGTTAACTCCTGCAACTTCTGACACAACATTAACTTGCTCAATTGACTGTGTTATCAAAACCGGGGGAGATGGTGTATGGGCACTGCAGTTTGGAAATTCTGGGTGTTGAGCAATACCAGGCTGCGTTCCAGGCTCACCAGCCATAGTGGATGCTTTAGAGCTTGTAGAAGTTTTTGAAGATCCTTTTCCTCGAGGTCTTATGTAAGTAGCTTTCTGGGTTATGTGCACAGCTTGCGAGGATTGTGCAGCTTTCAATAAATTGGTGGCGATGCTTGCTGGGGCGATTCGTCCACCAGCAGCAATAGCTGCAGCTTGTATTGAGGAAGGAGCATTTGTAGGATTTGCTTGTGCAGTTTGCTTCTTAGAGCTATTTCGTGACTTGTTTGAAGTATTTAACACTTTTGAGGGTGCAGCTTGAGCAGGAGCTGGTTGCACCATAGGAAGTGGAATCTGCCCTTGTGCTGGCACTGGTACTGGCAACGGGAATGATGAAGAGGATGTTGCACATTTTAACTCAGGTGCCGCAGCAACGAATACTGGAGCAGGATGTTGAGTGCTTTGTTGTGAAGCTCCTACATGAAAAGGCTTCAATGAGCACCAAAAGGCTAGCACAAGGCACTCCAAAGATGCCAGAACGGATTTACATCTCAGATATACAACGAAGCTATAGAACAATTTTTTGACTTGTTGATATTTCAGTAAAGAAGCATTATTCTAAATGAGAGCTGTACTGAAAATGTAAGAATTTCATAAATACCTGATCTTAATGTAGAGAATCCACCAGGCTTCCCCATAGGCATATCAAGAGCCATAGAGAATGCCTTTTGAGTAGCTTTTATATCGAACTCCGTGGTGACTGATTTAGCTTTAGCAGGCTTGGTTGTTCCTTGGCGCCTGCAAATGACTGCCCATCTCTGGAAACAACAATACACATTACCTAATTACTCTACAGACAAATATGTACATGGAGACACATGGATGTCCCATCATGCTAATCATTATAGCACACATCAGTTATATGCGAATGAGAACTAAACAAACAGGCCAAGTAAGATTGAGATGGAACTTTTTCTAGGCATAGATCACAAGCAAAGCAACATAACTATGCAACAAGAAGCACATGCATTTGCCTACTTACCTTGGCATATTTGCAAAGGCATGCTACAAATTTATTATAATTCGGGAAGACTAAGGAAAACCAAATGGATGTAAACAATGATGAACTGCAGCACAATAATAGATGCTAGTATGCAATTTATAAGATGACCATAGAGTTAGTTACCTGAGACAATTGAACATAAGTTCTTGTGCTATCGAAGTTATATTTATGCAGAATGTTCAGCCAATTTCCTTCACCACACTTATGTACACCATCCGTTAAGTCTGCATCCTCCTTGTTAGACCATGCTTTAGGCTTCTTTGTCTTTTTATGAGGTCCATTCCCATCAAAAGGATCAGGAGATAACCTTGTATGGGATGCCTGTTTTGAGTTGGAAACTGCACCTGTACCATTTGTTAGACGATGGCTCTGAGCAAGCTGTTTGTCAGATGGAACACGCGGTATCTTCTCATTTGGAGTGTTTAGTAGAGGAACTTCTGAGTTAACACGATGGCTAGAACCTTGCTCACGTGAAGGTCCATAGATTAAGATCTGCGATTTATATTATAGGATTATAAGTACCATTGTGCATACCTAAGATATGAAGAAAATTGCAGTGCAAATATGCAACAGAGCAAATATTGCATGACATTCGACATAGTAATCAATACAAAATTGCTAACGAAATAAAGATTTGTCTTTTCCATAAATGATGAGTCTTTTACGTTTTTACTAAGTGAAATGGAAGCTGTCATAAGGACTGTTATACTGACAAATCCTTGCAATTTTTTATAACTAATCTGCCCAGCAATAGAAGACATTTGGGTGTAGACATGATCCAGAACTGTGAGTATACTTGTTCTCAATTGCAATAAGAATCAAATACATTCATAACTAAAAGCATTTTCTGAGAAACAATCTTTGATTATTACTTTCATCTGTCTAATTTAACATTCAAAAAGATCTTCACTACCAAAGATTAGAAGGTTTGAATGCACATATCATGTACTGCTACTCTTTCATCACTAGAGGGGGCAAACATGATAGAGATTACTGAAAGACTTTTAGATTGATCGCTTTTTGTGCTTACTATTTTTATTATAAAAACACTTCTTCTTAGACTGCCCTATTTATCAATGGAAGGCCGCTAGGTTTGACTTTAGAAACTTTTTATTCAGCTAGGAGGCTGTTCTTTCACTGCTGGTGAGACTGGTTTTAGCATAAATAATGGCACGCTGTGAAAGAATCTGTATCTTACTAACTTATACAGAATAACACCCAAATTAGTGTGCTAGGACTGTTATCGATCTTCAACAAAAACTGGAGCTAGTGTTCAACAAGAAAGTACAATTCCAAAAAACAAGTAATTGTATGTTTAATTTAACAGTGGAAACGTGAGAAGGAAATGGTTGCACATCATGCCAAGGTTGCATTGTAAAATAGCAAGACATGATGGACTGAATTGTCTCAACACCGTTAGTCGGATGAGTTTTAATTAGTACACTTGGCATGGATATACAGTATGAGTGAGGTCCTAAATGGGATGGACACAAAACCCTTCACGAGATAATTACAACTCGATCACTATGTTTGAATCGAACTAATATTGAAAGTCTAGTGTTTTTTAGGAAGAAAAACGAGGTTTCGATGGATTCCGGATCAGGGGGTAATCCAAGATAGCCACCTGTTTCAAAAGGAATTATAATGCCCCAAAACAACTGGAATCATATCATGGTAATCTAGAGTCTCTAACTAACATTCCAAGTGGCTATGCCAAATGCGGGAATCAAACTAAATTGCCTCGTGATTTCCACTAATCTTTACATGATTCCTGCAACCAAACACAGCCTAAAAATGAGTCACCGCGGGCTAAAAAGCACGGACACGGGGACGGAAAGACGGGGATACGCATTCGGGGACACGGGATACGGCATTTTCCAGAAACAGTCATTCGGGGATACGGTGGGTATATATAAAATAAAATGAAAAATATGCCACATAATATAAGTTACAGCAAAAATAATAATGAGAAACTGAGATAAGATCAGAATATTGCCCCATTCGGGGATGCAGGTGTAAGCTTTTTAACGTAGCTAGGCTCAGAGAGGATACTCAGGATCTACAACACCAGGACCAGGCTGCCCTTCAGGCCTTCACTCTCACGCACAGATATTTGCTAGTGGCGGCGGCGCTCTCAGATGCCATGCTACCTAACAGCAAAGCAGATTCAACACTCAACCCTTCAGCATCAGCACAAGCATTTAATAATTCATGCGGGCAGAAGCAGCACAGCATGGGATAGCAAGCAGCAGCATCCAACAGCTCAATGGAAGAAAATCAAGTCACAGAGATGAAGAGGTTGAGGCGAGGAGAGGCTGCTGGGCTTGGGGTTACCTGCTATCGGGAGGAGAGGCTGCTGGGACCTGGGGGCTCTGGTCGAGTCCAGGCGGCGGTGTCAATCTAGGAGGAGGAGGCGGCGGCGGCGGCGATCCAGGAGGAGGAGGAGGCGGCGGCGATCCAGGAGGAGGAGGAGGCGGCGGCGGCGGCGGTGATCCAGGAGGAGGAGGAGGCGGCGGCGACGGCGATCCAGGAGGAGGCGGCGGCGGCGGCGATCCAGGAGGGAGCAGCTCGTTTGTTTTGTGAAGACTTGAGAGCGTGCGTGTGATCCAGGAGGGGCCGAGCCGTGTCCCCAGCGTATCATGCCGTGTCCCAGCCGTGTCCATGTATTGTTTCTTTTTTTTTAATTCGCAAATCATGGGATACTGCGGGATACGCGAATCCTGGCGTATCCCGGCGTGTCGCCGTATCCCGCCGTACTGGAACGGCAAATCGGCAGTTTCTGCCGTATCGGTGCTTGCTAGACCGCGGGTCCTGAGCAGCTCAGCTCAGCACGGGAGCTCCCTTCGCAGCAAACTCCTGCCATGGCAGCATTCTGGCTGTGCGGCTGCGGTCAAAGCACCACGAGTGCGGTCAGCACTGAGCTGGGTTGCTCAGGACCCGCGGTGACACACTTAAGGTACTATAAGGGACCGGAATCTGTACTTTCATGTACTTAGGACTAACTTAACACCACCTCAATACTTTTAGGAGGGTAGATGCACTTTACTCGGTACTGGATATGTCACAGTTACACGCTTACCACATGAAACTCCTAATGCACAGCAGCATTACTAGTAACTAAATCCAAGTAGGTCACACCTTGCAACTCCTTTGTATAAGATCGTAATAAAGGATCTATATGGACAAGCCAGTAACCAATGTCTTTGGAGAGGAAATTCTGACACCCCCAGGCAATCTCTTGCTGCTTGGAATCTTGTTTGTCTGCCAAAAAACAAAGGTGGTCTTCGTGTTCTCAACTTGAGAGTGCAGAATGAAGCTCTCCTCATGAAATTTCTGCATAAGTTTTACCCAAATGCTGGGCGACGCGTGCGCGCGATCCAGCGCTCGCGAGCGGCCGCACACGAGCCGTCCGTTTTCGCACCAGACGCGACACGTCTTAGTGGGACCGACCAGGGGAGGAAAGGGCGAGACAACTGTTCCATTATTTTGTCCGTTCCGACTTCCGAATGCTTCGAGGGAAACACTTTTCCCCTCCCCCTCGGCGACTAGGGGAGAGTAAATCCGGCGAGCTTGGCCGGCGTAGTCAGTCCGGCGACTACGGGCGCCAGCGGTAGAGGCACACCACATCTACATGCGAAGCGGCACGCGCACGCGAGGAGAGAAGCGGACGGGAGAAGCTGGCCAGCGGCCTGAGGATGGCGAACATCCACGGCGGACTGCTACGTCTCCGGGGAGATGAGGTGAGTCTCCGATGCAGCCCATCCCTCCTTTTTCTTCTCTCCACAACAAAACGTGTGTAGATTTGGTGGCCGACGTTTCATCGGTACCCATGGCAGTGATAGAGATAAGGTTGGAGGTAGAGGGGCTGGGGCTGGGGCCTGGGGGTTGCCGGAATCCAGTGAAATTTGTGAAAGAAATTCAAATTCTGGAAGACAATCGACAGATAGTGGGCCAATCGAGAGGATTCGAGAGAGAATTTATGCCCAATTGTATGAGCGAACTAAAATCCACATCCCGGCGTGCATTTGCACAGCGACAAGGGGTTGTTCTGTGTTCGTGGGGCGACGGGGGAGCGTTGTTGCCCCTGTCTTAGTCCTTGGATTAGAGGTGCAGAAGCCAATAGTCATGGCTAGGAGGAAGGAAGTGCATATCGGTGGTAGGCAATAATTCCCCTCAGATCTCAGGATGCAGGCAATAATATAGCCCTTTAGTGTCTGTTTTCAGGCAAAACAACAGTGGATATCAGATATTTCGTCCGTTTTAACTTTTAGGGTGGATTTTAGGGCTTTTGGAGGAGGTTTTTTATGTAGGCAAAACTGATGAGTTTACAAGCAGGCATAGTGTATATTTAGGCAAAACAATATCAAATATGAAACCAGACGATGTGAAAGTAGGGGCATGAGTTACACTCTCTGTGCTTGCGTACATCCCTGGGAGAAAAACACACACATCACCCTGTCTTCCTAGACAAAAAAGGGTATCTTCTGCCAGGCAAATAAGATGTGCTTTTAGGAAATATAGTACAAAATAATATGCATCACCTGGTAGGCAAATAGTAATGTTTTTTTCTAGGCAATACAATCCACTGAAGGTAGAGGAACAGTAGGCAATACATAAGCATCATGTTTTGTCCCACTAACATATAAGCACGAGGGGAGGGCAGTAGCAAAGAGCACAAGCTGTGTGAGGGAGATTTTTTCTAGCTTTTTCGTTGTGTAATTTCATAGGTGTTCTCTGTTCCAGGGACTTCTAGTCCAGATATTTTTAGGCAAACAGGAAGCAATTTCAATTGATGAACTCAAAGCAATAGTACCGAATGATTTCCCCTCTAGCATTGTCTTTTTTTTTAACCGGGGAATCAGCTACTGATGCAGAATTGTCTTAGGGAAGGGATAGGCTAAATAGGCGATAGTACTGAATTTTTTAGGCAACTATTTCCGAATCCTTTTTTAGGCAGAATAGGTAATAGTATGGAATGAAAAAAATGCAGGCAACTATCTCTTGAATTTCTTAGACACAACCTGCAATACTACTGAAATGAAACTACAGGCAATTATTTCTGCATTTCTCAGTTCATAACAGAGTATGTCCATGATGAGCACTTTTGATATTCAAGCATTTTATTTCAGGAAATAACATGCAGGCATCTTAAGTTTCGACGCTCTACGAGCCCGCATGCAATTCCCCACCCTCCACCCATTTTTTCGTCTCAATTTTGTTGGTAGCTCACCTTTGAACAAAGAGGAAAACTCTTGCTAATTTGTGTGTAGCGCATCACATTTTTCAGGGGAGCCGATTTTAGTGTTTTTTCACAGCATGTTTTTAGCATCCAGGGGCGGTGGTGGCGTGCAGGTAGATGTAATGTTTTCGTCCACAGGGGATGTAGACAATTTTGTTCAACGTTTAGGCACTTATGCAGTATTAGTTTCTCCAGTAGCAGGCAGGTTTTTACAATACTTATCAAGGCAGCACTGGAGGGCAAGTTTTGATTCACATCACTGGAATGTAGGCATTTTTTGTTCAGCAGTTAGGCACTTATGCATAATAGTTTCTCCAGTAAGTAGGCAAGCTTTTAAAATACTTGTCCACCATGAGTAGGCAATTTTTCAGCACTGGAGGACAAGCTTTCTTGATACTTGTCAACCAGCAGCAGGCTAATAGTTGTCAACCAGCAGTAGGGCATGTTTTTAGCACTGAGAGGGCAAGCGTTTTGATTTACAAGTTACAACTTATAGAGGCTTTTTCATAGCCATGTTTTGCAACATTTAGAGCATGACAGGGTTTTTTATGTGAGCAGGCAAGGGTTCATTGTTTCTGTAGGACAAGGGTTTCAGTTAAATACATAGTGTTTGTCCTTTCGTTCGTTCCGATACCCATAGGCATTTTTATGGGTTTTTTTTGTTTTTTGCATAGAGCATTTTGATTAATGGGTACGGGATTGCTGAATCTCGTTTGACTGAGACTTAACAAAGTCTCTGTCGATGCTATATTCGTAAGATCACATGGGAAGATCCGTGCAAAAAAAAAAATTAGACTTTGTATTTCTTCTTTTTTACATGTGTCTCTCACTTCATCGAGACTTGGTTAAGTCTCAGTCGATTGTGATCTACCCACACCCTAATGGGTATTTAAGCACCCAGAGAGCATCATTTTTAGTCCACGGGCAGGGGGCTATGCAGGAGTGGGAAACGAATATGATTCCTTTTTTATGCAAACTAGGCCGGTCCTGGCCCGGCAGTTTAAGATAGAGGACTTGCTAGATAAATACAATGGTGAAGGTACAGACCAGAGACCACATTTTTTTTGCTTTCTTATATTTTCGTAGCATTTTTGTATGTCTTAGGACAGAGAATTAGTCGAAAACCCTGCAACTACTTATGTAGGTCGCCTTGCCCATCGATCAAGTCGCCTAAAAATACTACACGCTCCCAAATCGCCTAAGCGGCCAACCAACTCGCCTATTTCCGGGGTGCTAGGTCGCTTCACCTATCGATTAAGTCGCCCAAAACACTACACGCTCTCAAATCGCCTAAGCTACCCGACCAACTCGCCTATCCTGGATGTACTAGGGGGCATTACCGATCGATCAACTCACCTAAATCACCACAACTCCCAAATAGCCTAAGCCGTCCAACAACTCGCTTATTCCTGGCATGCTAGGCCGCCTCATTCATCAATCAAGTCGGCCAAAAACACTACACGCTCCCAAATCACCTAAGCTGCCCAACCAACTCGCCTATCCCGGTGTACTAGGTCGCCTTACTGATCAATCAACTTGCCTAAATAAGCACACACTCCCAAATAGCCTAATTCGTCCAACCAACTCATCTATTCCTGGCGTGCTGGGTCGCCTCTGTTACAATATATGTGGATTGTCTAGCCCTTTCCATCAGTTCGGACTTTTGGTTGCGTTGGCTAGTGCATGAAGCTTAACATGGTATTAGAGCTAAGGTCTTGAGTTCAAGTCCTGGCTTTCGCAATTTATCTGAAAAATTGCTGCTGCCCCCCTTTGTGTCCACGTATAGGCCTCTTGAGTCATACGTGAGTTTCGCGCGCCGTCGCTCTCTTCCGGTTGCACGTGTTGACTTGTCTTCCCCGTCACACGTGAGAGGGGGTGTTACAATATATGTGGATTGTCTAG
>LR738712.1:493580907-493606662 GCA_902687465.1 Secale cereale
TTCCATCAGTTCGGACTTTTGGTTGCGTTGGCTAGTGCATGAAGCTTAACATGGTATCAGAGCTAAGGTCTTGAGTTCAAGTCCTGGCTTTCGCAATTTATCTAAAAAAAATGCTGCTGCCCCCCTTTGTGTTCACGTATAGGCCTCTTGAGTCATACGTGAATTTCGCGCGCCGTCGCTCTCTTCCGGTTGCACGTGTTGACTTGTCTTCCCCGTCACACGTGAGAGGGGGTGTTACAGTATATGTGGATTGCACTAGCCCTTTCCATCAGTTCGGACTTTTGGTTGCGTTGGCTAGTGCATGAAGCTTAACAGCCTCACCCATCGATCAAGTCGCCCAAACATTACACGTTCCATAATCACTTAAGCCACATAAAACAACTCTCCTATTCCCGGTGTGCTAGGTTGCCTTACCAATCGATCAAGTCGCCTAAATCCTCAAGCGCTAACAAATCGCCTAAGTTGTTCACCAACTCACCTATTATCTAGGTGTGCTAGGTCACCTCACCTATCGATCAAGACACCCAAAACACTACATGCTCCCAAATGCCTAAGCCGCCCAACCAACTCGCCTATCCTGATATGCTAGATCGCCTCACCAATAGATAAAGTCGCCTAAATCACCACATGCTCCCAAATCGCCTAAGCCATCCAACTAACTCGCCTTTTTTCCCCGATGTGCTAGGTCACCACACATCGATCAAGTCGCCTAAAACACCACACGCTCCCAAATCGCTAAAGCCGCCCAAAACAACTCGTCCATTCCCGGTATGCTAGGTTGCCTTACCGACCGACCAAGTCGCCTAAATCACCACATGCTCCCAAATCGCCTAAGCCACCCACTAACTCGCCGATTAACTAGGTGTGCTAGGCCACCTCATCTATCCATCAAGTCGCCCAAAACGCTACACGCTCCCAAATCGTCTAAGCCGCCCAACCAACTTGTCTATCCCCAGTGTGCTAGGTTGCCTCACTAATCGATAAGTCATATAAATCACCACATGCTCCCAAACCACCCAAGTCATCCAACTAACTCCTATTTCTCGCGTGTTAGGTCGCCTCACACAACGATCAAATTGCCCAAAACACCACACGCTCCCAAATCGCTTAAGCCGCCCAACTAAATCGCCCAAGCCACCCAACCAACTCGCCTATCCCCGGTATGCTAGGTCGCATCACCAATCGATAAGTCGTTTAAATCACCACATGCTCCCAAATTGCCTAAGCCATCCAACTAACTCTCCTATTTCCCAACGTAGTAAGTCGCCTCATCCAACGATCAAGTCGCACAAAACACCACATGCTCCCAAATCGCTTAAGCCTCCCAACTAAATCGCCCATTCTCGGTGTGCTAGGTTGCCTTACCAATCGATCAAGTCGCCTAAATCACCACACGCGGTCCCAAATCGCCTATGCCTCCCCACAACTCGCCTACTATCTAGGTGTGCTAGGTCACCTCACCTATCGATCAAGTGGCCCAAAACACTTCATGCTCCCAAATCGCCTCACCAATCGATAAAGTCTCCTAAATCACCACATGATCCGAAATCGCCTAAGACATCCAACTAACTCTCCTATTTCCCGGTGTGCCAGGTCACCTCACACATCGATCAAGTAGCCTAAGTCACTTCAACCATCCACCAAGCCGCCAATGTCATTTCAACCCATTTTTAATGCTATTTTTTTAGTCATACAAATACTTCAAATTTGTTGATATCCAGAAGCCCCTCACTTTTTTTATTTACATGAAGCATGAGATAGCTCGCCTAAATAAAGCAAAAATAGTAAATCGCCTACCCACAAAAGCCACGCATAAAACAACCAATCACCTAAGCGAAAAACAAATGAGTAGGGCGTTTCATTTTTGTTTTTACAGAACACTAATGTCTCCTAATGAGGGGTGGCAGAGATTGGGGTGGGTGGGAGACTAATTGTTCACTTCTGGCACACTCACCAATTTTTTGGGCAACAATAACCTTCTTCAAATTTCCTTCTCAGATTTTTTCACTTACATTAGCTTTTTCTCAGCATATAGCAACTACCTTTGGGGTAGCTACCAGGTTAGGCATTGTAGTGCGTCTTAGCACCTGCAAGTGTGTCAAACTTCATGCCGACATAAGGTTCCTGTGGGCTAGAACTCACCTCATTCTCACCAAAACCAAACAAGCCAGCACCACCTGTGTGACCTTGCCCACCATGGCTAGGCAGAGTTACAGCCGGGCTGTGCGCGGTAGGGGCAGGCGCGATAGTTTCAGATGGAAATAGCCATTTTCTCAGCTGGGACTTGTGTGCAGTATAGCGGGCCACCATCACAATGAGTTTATTGAGATCAAGCTCCGTCATCTGCATATTTTTTGAAGTATAGAAAGGAAATTCTGTGTAAGCAACATAATGTAAATGAAACACCCAAACATCTCTTTTTTCAGTGGGCAAGCTTTTCTCTCTTTTTTAGCCCTACTGAACAACTGCACACGGTTTATTATAACCAGTTTTCTCTCTCTTTTTTGTTGCAGAGGCCAGGTGCAAAACAATAGGCAAGGTAATAAACAAGATTCAAGAGTGCAACAACTTCTATAGCATCCAAATTCAACATGGGGAAGGGGAGGCAACAACAGGGGGAAGCAGTTCTTTGTGCAAGATCCAAATCAAGGGGAGTTCCATAGTTCCACTAGCGCCATACTAAACAGGGATCATGCCTTTTGTTTTTGCCCGAGGGAAAATAGTTAGGAGAATCCTTTTACCTTGGTGTTTTCATGGTGAGAAATTTGCCCAGTTTCTAGCAAATTCTTGCCCGACGTTGTTCCACAGTATTGCCTTGCCTGATCCGCAACAAAAGGGTTGCATACAAAATCGTTGCCTTCTTTAGAATCTAGCCTGGTTTCCACCTTTATTCGTCTTTTTTTTCTGCAAGAGAGCTCCATGGCGTGCGGTGGCGGCTGGGAGAAGGGGGAGGAAGAAGTTGCTGCTAGGGATCTGTGGTGGGGAGAGATTGGGGGGTCGCTGCGTTCTTTTCTTTGGCGGGACGAGGGAGGGGTAGAATTTCCTTTTCTAGCACATGGCGGGCCGCACGTGGGGCAACTTCCTGAAATGGCCGGCCGTTAGATCGCACCGCACAGCGCCTGCGCGTTGTGTAGCAGCTTCCTAAGTTTTATAATCATCATGACATACCTTGGGTTGGTTTGATCTGGGACTCATATTATCATGGATCTGTGCCTCATGCAACTACCCTTTGTGGCTCCTTCTGGTGGCGTGATGTGTTTAAACTCTTCCCCAAATATTGCCAGTTTGCTAGACCCACTTTTGGGAATGGGAAGTCCATTATGTTCTGGAGTGACATTTGGATCCTGGAGCTAAACGGCTCCTCCATTAGCCAGAGCTTTCCACGCTTATTTTCTTATGTGCTTGATGGCCAACTTTCTGTTGCCCAGGTATTGACACATGATATTATGGAGAGTTTTCACTTGCCTCTCTCAACCCAGGCCTTCGAGGAACTACACTCTCTGCAGCAGATTCTGGTTAACTATGAGATCTCTGAAACTAATGATCAATGGATATGGCCTTTCAATAAAGGGTGTTTCAGACCTAAATCTTATTACACTCAGGTGCATGACAGTGTTGTGGTTGATCCTATATTTCCATGGATATGGAAAAGCTCATGTACTCTGAAGATAAAGATGTTTGGATGGTTACTGTTGAGGGATAGACTAAACACCAGAGATATGCTCCAGCGTAGGCATTGGCATGTGGATGATCATACATGTGTTCTGTGTCCTCATCTCATTCATGAAGATGTTGGTCACCTTTTTTTCTCCTGCAACTTTAGTCAAAGGGTTTGGAATTATTTGCAGATCTTATGGGAACCACTGCCTGGAATGACAACATATCAGATGGCTTTGCAGGCCAGGAGGAACTTTGGCAAGCCTTTTTCACTGAGGTGGTTTTTACTGCTGCTTGGAACATCTGGATAATCAGAAATGGAAAGGTTTTTAGAAATGAAAGGCCCCTCTTCAGGATTTGGAGACACGACTTCATCCATGACATGACTCTGTTAACACATAGGATCAAATGTGCAGTTAAGGATAGCTACTTGGATTGGTTGGCTAATCTTCCCTAGTTAGTTGTATAGGCTAACTTTCTTTGTGTATATCTTGTGTAAGTATCTCTCTCTTTCACTTTTAGTTTGTAAAGGACTGTTTTCTTTTTCTGTTCAATAAAGAGGACTGTGAGGCTTTTGCCTTGCAGTATATAGTCCAAAAAAAAACATATGGCATAGATAGCACAACATTAGATACTGGTTTGTGGTACAATAGGACACAATGACCTTAAGCAGATGCCAAATAAAATTCTATGCACACCTCGCACTCAATCCCAGATATGCTTGATCAAAGAATCAAATACAAAAAAATGCAATTACTAAATACATTGATGGCGTTTAAGTTCATATATCCAGGTTCTAGGTTCCTAATTAATTAACGCAGATAAATAAGGCAAGGTGGGTGAAACAGAAAATTAGGCCTTTGGCATCCTAAATCCAAAAGGAGCATCTGATAAGTAAATGAAACTTATCGGCTACAATACAGACAGAAATGCTTCTGACAAAAAAAAATTAAGGTACCTTGGCAAACCGTGAGGCCTCAGCTGCAGCTTCATTGCTCGGCTTAGGACAGGGTTCAATCTCACATTCCAAGTCGCTCTCATCACCCTGCCATCATCAATCAGGGCAACAGAAGTGCCACAATACAGTTAGGAAAAGATAAGATGGCAGTAGAACAAACTGAATTTCTATATACCAACCTCTCAAGATCAATCAGTTCCTAAAACGACGATACTGGCTAGAATACACAATTTTGAAGCTAGTCGAGATTAAATTGGCAGGATAAAGTAAGAGCACAAACCAGAGGCTGGGTGCCGATGTCCTCGGCGTTCTCGATGAAGTCATGTCGGTAGGCGATGTAGCGCCAGAGCATCTGGTACTCGCGGGCGGAGGTGATCCCCGTAGCCGTCTTGGCCACCAGCGCCCTCCAGTTGATGCTCCTTCTCTCCGGGTGCTGCGCTACCTCCTGAAGCGCCGTCAGAATTGTCGCGGGCGAGTACCTGCAGCAAGATTGAACAGCGCGCTAAAACCCTAGGGCGGGCCGGGGAGAAGCGGCGAGTAGGACGAAGGGTGAGGAGAAGGACCGACTTGTGGAGGATCAGGTACACCTCGTCCTCGGAGAGATCTCGCTTCCGCTTCCCCGCCGCCGCCGCCATCTCGAAGTTTGTGACTCGTCAGCGCTTTGGCGGTTAAATGGGGAAATTTACAATAGAATATAATCAGCTCGTGGAATTTTTTTATTTTTTTTTGAAACGGAGGCAAAAAATTTGCCTCATACATTACTTAAGAAGAAGAGAGTTGCCCTTAACTTACAGAGAAGCGAGCAAAACCGCAGACTTATACAGTCATGTGAACTACTCCCAAACTATGGAGCCACTCAGCCACAGGACCACAAAGGTAGACCAACAAACACACCCAACACAGAACCACTGCAACCCCAAACACTTGGGACATAACTTCACCAATGGAACTCCATCGCCCCCTGCAAGTTGCAGCCTAGACTACTGTATCATGGAAGGAGCTGCGCCTCTCCATTATCATCGTCTTTTTTCCACTGCACATGTTAGATTTCTTCTTGCGGATACTGGGTGGTAAATAGAACTCTGCGCATTTCATGCTTAGTCAAACACCGGTGGTACTTTGGATGGTCACATGTAAAGTGATGATTTGCTCCGACAGGCATGCACTAATACAGATCATCAGCTCGCTAATATGTGTTACTGCCGCAGTACAGATCTCTAGTTATTTATTTTACTTGTACAGTTCCAGATGATAATATCTAAAACAATATCCTTTTTTTCTGTAGCCAAAAGCTACCATCGCTTGGTGCAAAGTTTCAAGCCATCAACGGGTTAATCGATTGTACTAGCAATTAGATATCACACCGACGGCCTATTACATGCTATTTTATCCAAGTGGGTAAACTGGTAGGTGTTCTCTTGCAAAGGCCTGAACGCATCTACTTGCTTCAGCCCAACAGCAGCAACTCCAATCAGCTCCAGTACTAATAGGTACAGTGATGTGTCTTTCCATCTAAACTAAATCGAAGTCAGCGCATTGCCTAAGATTTTATTGAGTACCTGCTGGAACAGTGGCGCTATACGGATGCAGGCAGACACGACGCAGCAAGAACCAGTGGAGGGAGAGTCCCCGCGTTGGCTACGTTCGTGGAGACCGATCGGCGGCGACACCCAACGATGGCGGCGCAGACCTAGGTGGCGGCGGCCGTGAATAGGCCCTGGGAGGAGGGTTCGTGCGTGATGCTTGAGCATGTGGGCTTCTTTTCGAAATTATCCACGGTTAGAGCATCTCTAGTGACTTGTGTAAATGATGATCTATATCAAATTTAGACTACCACATGCCAAAAAACGTCTTCAGTGACTTGTTTATTGCGTTGTCTAAAATTTAGACAATGTCCAAACTAGCTACCCGTCGTCCATATTTGGACAACCAAGCCACAATGTTTAAATCAAAAATGCTGGCTCATGAGCTCGTCCATGCATCAATTCGGAGCAATTGGAGGACGTCGACAGGGAGGCGGCCGCGCCGGCGCTGGCCACGGAGGCTGTTGCGCCTGGACCGCCGCCTCATCAGGGCTAAACATGTTGCTATTGTTTATTTTTCGTAAATTATATAGGGTGTTGCTAGTGCTTAACCTAAAATAAATTCACGGCTGGTTTATTTTTTCATTTGTATGTCTTACAGATGAAAAAATAAACGAGAATAACTCAGAAATGACCAACATAAGATTTTTAGAAAATATAGCTGCTACAAAATATTATTAAAATATATGAGAGAGAATATAGACAATCCACTGAAAAACTTAGGTTGTCTAAAAAAATATTTTTACACCATTGTGTATATGTAGATATATATTATCAAATTTAGACAAGCCACTAAAGATGCTCTTAGGAATGAACGGCTTGTCAACATGCACCAATCTCAAAATGTTCTACAGTTTCTATTCAATTCATTTAAATAATAAATGCACCTATCTCGATCAACTCGACGAGACAAATGCAACTACTACGACAATTGATTCACATCTCTTTATTTCGTTCTCAATGTTATAGTTTCATCAATAATCAAGTTAAGTGTAGGCGACTCATACTTTTTACGAGCACAAAAGAGGCAATCAAGCATTGAAGCAAGGTGCTACTCAACGAACTAAAAATTACGAACAATATTTTGAAATAGATAATTAAATCATATAACAATCCATCAATGTGCGACAAAGAATCACTCCAAAGTTTTTATCAATAGCGAAGAACATAACATTATTTTTTCGATCAATCTATTGAGCTATTCCTATAAGTGTCACAAACTGCCCTAAATTTTGTACTAAAATAACATCTTATGATATGCATAAATCAACTCTATTGTCACCTAGATACTCCAATGTCATCGCAAGTATTTGTGAGTCGATTATTCGATATGCATCAAACATCTTCAGATTCATAATATTCGATCACACACAAAGAACTTTAAAGAGTACCCCAAAGTTTCTATCAGAGAAAGTAGAACAAAAACATGTATCAACATATGTGACTAGATTACCTCATTGTCACCACAGGAATTCACAAGTTGATTACCAAAACATATATCAAGTGACTTAATAGAGCACTCCACTGTCACCAGGGATATCCACATGCAAGACATACATCAAGCGATCTCAAATTTAAATGTTCAATCTGATAATAATGAAACCTCGAAGGGCAAGACTCAATTTATCACAACAAATATAGAGAGGAAAAAACATCATATGATCGAACTATATTAACAAAGTTCATGGTACATCAAGATTGTGTCCTATCAAGATCGCGTGCGCGAGAGAGAGAGATCAAACACATAGTTACTGGTACATACCATCAGCCCCGGGAGTGAACTACTCCCACCCCATCATGAAAGTAGCGGGGATGATGATGATGGCCTCTGGTGATGACTTCCCCCCTCCGGCAGGGTGCCAGAACAGGGATCGGGCTGAGATCACTTTGGAACAAAGGCTTGCAGTGGCGGAAAACTCATCTATACTACTATTAAAAGAGCAAACATAACTTTTACTAAAACCACACGGCAAACTGTACACAAGGTAACTAGGACCCTCGGATCAAATCAACTGAGACATATCCTACCGTCAATATTACGCTAATAATTTGTTAGGCAGATCGACGGCTCGGATGAAATGTTCTGCCAGCAGACGCTTGTGGTCTGCCTATTGTCATAGCGCTCCGCGCCCCGATCCGCACGTCGCCGCCCACAACGCGGATCAAATCCAACAGAATCGTGTTAATGAGATGTTTATATCCCGCTATTTCCTCTGTCCATCTCCCCAAATTGCGTCATCCCCATATTCCCGTCCACCATATCGTCTGAAGCGAGCCCAGCGCCGGTGATCTCCCGTGCGGCCACCATCTCCGCCTCCTCCTCAACACGAGGCCGCCACCATTGAGCCCTACTCCGGCGCGCCCGCTGCACTTAGGTCGTGGCAGTGGTTGCCACCGTGACTCTGGCCTAAGAAGGTCGGCCTACTATCTTGGATCGGGGAGGCGGCTGTGATTTGGATCCGGGCGGCGGCGGCTAAGCAAGGGCACCAGTGCTGTCGAGGTACATCTCTTCCTTCTCTCCCTGCTTCCCTCTCTCTGCCCCATCGGGGTCGCAGTGAGCCGTGGTCGTGGACTGCCGGGGAACTACCGTGGCGGGTAATGGGGAGCTTCAGCAGTGAGGAACGGGGAGCAAGGGTGTTCTGCTGGCGGAGGCATGTTTTGGGGACGGGGAGACCTCCGGCCGTGGGTAATGGAGAGAGCTTTGGATGCAAACTGAATTTCATCTCTCTCAGTTCTTTTTTTCTGCTGATAGCACATAATAACATTGGTAATGTTGAGCCGACAAAGAGAAGTAGCGGACTGATTTTTCTGTTGACTAGATGATGATTTGCTCCCCGTGTGTGGTGCCTGGTTATATTAGGCTCTGTGAGAAATGAGTTTTCTCTGTATTCTCTATATGAGATTATTTTGTAATCGTTGGAGTATGAAAATAGGATGGTGTGCAGTTATGCCCTTGTGAGCAATTTCTAATGCTACAGATGTTTATATATACTAGCAGTAACGTGTAGTATTAGGTATGGCAAAGTAAATTTGCTTCAACAACCAATTCCAATACATATATCATGTCAACACCATGTATCTCTTTTTATTTCACATGTGGAGAGAGAAGTTCACATACGTTGTTGTCCCCTCGGCAATAGTATGTAATTCAAAAATTGTCTTGCTATCTTTGCTCAGTAGCATTTTGCAGACCAATAATGGTAGTGCAAATTTCAGTTGGAGATTTCAGAGTTCTAAAATATGTTGACCAAATCGTTTAATCGGAATCTGGTTGACACCAAGGCTCTCGAGAAAAGGGGTTGTGTGTCAACAAGACGATGAACATAGAAGTATAGCTTCATCTTTTATTTAACAATATTATGTTATAATACATATTTTCCATGTTCTATTCTTTAATATTTTATATTTTTGGGCACTACCTATAACACTAGGGTTCAAGCCACACCGAAAATTGAATTCCATCTTCTTGGTTCGAATACACAAAGGATTTAAATTGTTAATATTGTAACGACATTTATTTTGTGAAATTTAACATGACTAATTTGAGATCAGCAAAGAGGAGTGGGCTTGAAGAAATTCTAATATTGAGCTAGGTCTGCAAGGCGATGTGTCGAGCTCTATGTAGCCTGGTTTCAATGGCTTATTTAAACATGTGCCTCCTTTTCCATTATTTGTGTTTTCAAGTCTCTCTTTTGTTTAAACATAGCATGTAGATGTCATGCGGTGTGATTTTATTTTTCGAGTCCAGCTTTGCGTTATCATAGAATTCAGGTTAGAGAGATCAAGAAGATGTTTCATATGTTAGCACAACTACTGAAGGATTTGCAGGTGAGCAACTATTATATGATTTTGGATGACCGAATATCAGTACTACATCAAAATCTACGGCTTTATATACTTTGTCACATACTGCTATATTTCATATATGATGACCATATCAATCACGTGTTGTTTCTTTTTTATTCAGAGTGTACATTGCTTCCATTGTAACAAGAATAGAAAATAAGGTACTCTCGAAATAATGTGTGAGGTTTCAGATTCTGTGATTTGCTTTACTTTTGCTAACTGAGCATGCTTAGATAATGGGATGAACTGAGTGGAGTTTCAGAGTCGATCGTCCATGTCTGCAGTCTCAAGTTTCTATATGTATAGTCTGAGACCTAATAAGTACCGGTCATTCAGAAAGTTTCATGTTTCATACTTATAATTGATACTGATTGTATTCACGTAATTGGGCCACTTGATTACGGTGGTTTTCTAACTAATGAGTAAGATGTCCCCGGTTCTGCATACACATTTAGGCACCCTGGCTAATTTCTGAAGTCTTTCTGGAGTCATAAGTGTTGAATGTTTTAGTTCAGAGTCCTTCCGAAATGATGAGTGATGCATACCTATTAAATGTTTTACATGGTACTGCAAGTGAAGAAATGATTTGTACTGAACCATCTAATGTGTTATTGTGTTTCTTTGAAGTCATGAATTTGTAGCAAGTGACATCGTCATTGGCATTCTTTTTCATAGATATCCAAGATAGTTAAAGCATCATGGGGACGAGGAGGCCAAGCAGTCTGTGGTGTCTTCGTCGTCGTTGCAAAGAAGCATTCCCAAACATGTAAGCCCATATTGGTATTAATTTCTAGTAATCAACAGCCAACAAAATATATATTTAAGAATATTCTGTTATCTTGCCATGAATAACAACGATAAATTTGTTGTTGACTCATGTTATATCCTCACAAATAAAGTGCTACAGGGAACTTTCTCTATCAGTTGAGGTTGGACGAGCAAGACAACATACTGCAGACTGGGAACAAGGTGAGAAGCTTAGATGCAAATTTATGTAGCATATGTACATCTATGTTTGTTAATCTCCTTCTCACTTTCTCCTTTTTCTTTGGAGAGTATGTTCATCATCAGTGATATGTGTTAATACTCTCCTAGAGTTTGATTTATTTGCTTCCGCGAAAAAGGGTCAGATACATGGCGAGCTTTCAAATATCTGGTTGCACATACCTTCGTTTCTTTGGACATTGACATGGTAGGATGGACACTAAATGACCACAAATGCCTCTAGATTATTAGTAAGTGTGGTTCTACTTTCTGTTGTTTGGGCATATGTTTGTCTTGGGCTGGTTTAACGGGTACCTGATTTTGCTTGGAACAGCCGGGGGGGGCGAGGATGTTATATTGTTGCAGCTTGGTTTGGTAACACCAATGTTTTGTTTCTTAGACGAACAAACTTGTATCTCAGAACCTTGATGAATTATTTCATTTGATCAGCTTAGGTGGAAACTACTAATTTTCATTGCCACTGTACACACACTTACATATCTTTTTTCCTGCTACTTATTGGCAATGGCCCATTCATAGGCACGATCTAGAAGAAAAGAAGATTGAAGATGTGTTTTCCTTGGTTGGAAATATTATACTTCAAATTTACTTCAGTTTGGATACAATGATGACTCTACAATTGAAATAACTGAGGAATTATGTCAGTTATACAGTTTAAGGCCCTGTTTGTTTCGGCTTTTGCTTCTGCTTTTGCAACTTATCCAAACAAACAGGGCCTAAGAGGTCATGGATGTGATATATGAGAAACAATTTTGTCCGTCATACATGAATATCTATATGGCACTGTGGATGCTGATGAGATGTGGATGTTGGTGATGGCGTTGGTTGTCCAAATGCACTAGCTAGGGGTGCATGCATGGCCACAGGTAATAATTAAATTTTCTTAATGGACTGATTTTCTGTCAATTAGTTAATGATCCATGGTATTTGCTAAGCAATGGACATGGACCTGTTGATTTATAAAGCACAATGTATCCAATCATTTGTACGAGTTAGGAATTATATGTTTTTTGCATGAGATTTCAGCTGTTTAAAAAGTAGATTTATGTTGACAAAATTACTAAGTTTCATAGTAGAACATACTTAATCGAGACGTGCGTTGCACGTGCATACTTACTAGTATAGGTTAAGTTTCGGGGGTTCTATATTTATAAGATTTTTTAGCGTTGATTTCACATAGGGGGGGTCCCGTGAGACCCACGAGCTCAGGTGGCGCGTCCTAGGGGGCGCACCACCCAGGCTTGCGGCCCCCTGGACCTCCTCTGGTCCTCCTACGAAGTCTCATGGGTCTCTTTGTGTCCATAAAAAATCACCATAAATTTTTGTTGCATTTGGATTTCGTTTGGTATGGATTTTCTGAAAAATCAAAAACATGTAAAAACAACAACAACTGACATTCAGCATTAGGTTAATAGGTTAGTTCATGAAAAATCATATAAAAGTGCATCACAACCATATATAATTATTGTAAATATGGCATGAATACTTCATAAATTATAGGTACGTTGGAGACGTATCAGCATCACCAAGTTTAATTCGTGCTCGTCCTCGAGTAGGTAAATGATAAAAAGAAATGATTTATGAAGTGTGAATGCTAGCATATTGCGTAAGTTTGGTCAGCGATAATTCTAATCACTTTTTCTAACATCATTATATATTATAAATAGTAGCTCATTTCTTATAAAATTTCTCATGATCAAGTAGCAAGCTATTCACTTGTTAAAGTATAGACCATAAACTTTCTTGAAAACTAACAAACCATATTCTCAGTCATCAAACAATTACAATTCATCTTATTTTCAAGCTATAGGCAGACGCTCGGCGCTGCACCTGCCGGGCTTCGGTCTCATCGATGGGGAGGGTCCCGCTCTCTAGGAACTCCTTGATGGGCAGGGCCCAAGATGGCGCCGTCACCACAGTGAGAACGACCATTATGGTTGCTTCAGGGGCGGTGTCGTCCGAGCCGGGTCCGGCGGTCCCCGGGTTGGGTGCGAGGGCGGCCGGACTGAGGGTTGCCGTTGCCGGGCCGGGGTCGGTAGTCCCCGGGCCGGACTGAGCAGTCCCCGGGGCGGGCTGAGCAGTCCACGGGCTGGACTGAGCAGTCCTCGGGCCGGCCTGAGCAGTCCCCGGGCCGGACTGAGCAGTCCCCGGGTCGGGCTGAGCATTCCACGGGCCGAGCTCCGCCGTTGCCGGGCCGGACTGAGCAGTCCCCGGTTCGTCCGGGACGTGGATGGATTCCGAGTCCGGAGACGGCTTGACGGACGGCTTTTGCAGGTTCTCGAGGGAGACATCGGACGGAATGGACTGTCGAGACGAGGCGATCTTGGCTAATGTGTCGGCCGCCTCATTTTCCGCTCGTGGGACATGGAGGAACTCGCAGCCTGCGAAGAAGCCGGACAACTTCTGCACAAGGAAGAGGTAGCTTGCCATGTTGGGGTCGCACACGTCCCACTCGCCAGAGCACTGCTGCACCACTAGGTCCGAACCGCCGTAGCACAGGATTCGCCAGATTCCGAGTTCCTTGGCCAGCCGGAGGCCGTGCACAAGGGCTTCGTACTCGGCGACGTTCTTGGAGGCAGCGAAGTGGATCTGGAGTGCGTACTTGAGTCGGTAGCCCTTTGGGGATGACATCACTATGCCGGCTCCCAGGCCGAGGCACATTTTCGAGTCGTCAAAGTGCATGCGCCAATGCATTGAGTCTGGAGGCGGCGGCAAGTACTGGGTCTCTGTCCAGTCGGCCAGAGCTTGGGACTTGATCGTGGTGCGGGGCTCGTAGAGGATGGTGTGGCCTGCTAGCTCGAGCGTCCACTTGGCGACCCGGCCAGAGGCGTCGCGGCATCCGATGATCTCGCCGAGGGGGGCCGTACTGACCACGGTGATCTCATGCTCTTGGAAGTACTGGTTCAGCTTCTTGGCGGTGAAGTACACGTCGTAACACATCTAGCTTCACGGTGCCGTTGGCGGTGGTGTAGTCGGTGAGCCAATCCTCTGGCTTCACGGTGCAGTTGTACTTAGGCGTGTCGCGGGGAAGCGTGAACCCTTTGGTAAAGGGCTTGCTCCGGATGCATGGACCGAAGCACGCCGGGCCGACCGCGCCGGTTTCCTCCAGCTCCTGGGAGTGGGCGAGCCGGTCGAGGCGGTGGCGAGCGTCGGCGGTGTCGATGGCGCGCGGGCCTAGCCGGCCGGTGACCGCGCCATGGGGACCGGGGTCGACCGCTGTTTGTGTCGGGTCGGCTGGGGAGCCGGGTCGAGCCGGCGCTGGGCTTCGGAAAGCGACTCGTCGCCTAAGCCGCCAGCGGTTATTGGGGCGGGGTTGCGCCGGGTCTGGGCACGGCGGGAGTGCGCCTCACCGGGTGGGGAAGACGCCGAGTGCTGGTCGTCGCCGGCTCCAATGACACGGGCGGAGCCGGACCCGGCCGGTTTGGCAAGCCGGTTGAGGCGGTCCTGCTGCGCGTTGGCCGCCGTGAGGAGGTCGCTCACCCTCTTGAGGCGCTCCCGCAGATCTTCGCCTGTGAGCTGCTCCATGCCGACCGCGGCCGCCTGAGCAGCGCGCATGTTCTTCACTGGAGTTTCATAGATGGGAGGGAGGGCACCGAGGGCGCGTCCGATCGCATCGCCCCAGGTCCGCACGTCCGCGACCCGGCTTGGCTCAGCGGCACCAGGCGTGAAACCATAGGCGGCGTCGCGCTCCATCTGAGCAGATGAGAGGCGGCGCTCCATCACGGCGAGCGACTGGGTGAGGTCCAGCAGGTGCTGGTGGTCCCCGTTGAGGCGGGTCCGCGCCTCGGCAATGTGCTACTTCTCGATCTTGCGTTGTATTCCATCGAAGAGGAAAGGGAGATGCAGCACAGTAGCGTAAGTATTTCCCTCCGTTTTTTGAGAACCAAGGTATCAATCCAGTAGGAGACCACGCGCGAGTCCCTCGCGCCTGCACAAACAAATAAGAACTTCGCAGCCAACGCGATAAGGGGTTGTCAATCCCTTTACGGTCACTTACGAAAGTGAGATCTGATAGAGATGATAGTTTATATTTTTGGTATTTTTAGTTTATAAGAACAACAAATAAAAGCGGTAAAAGTAAAGTAGATGTAGATTGATATGTTGAGAATAGACCCAGGGGCCGTAGTTTTCTCTAGTGGCTTCTCTCATGATAGCGATATTCTACGGCGGGTAAACAAATTACTGTCGAGCAATTGATAGAAAAGCGAATAATTATGAGACTATCTAGGCATGATCATTGTATATAGGCATCACGTCCGAGACAAGTAGACCGACTCCTGCCTGCATCTACTATTATTACTCCACACATTGACCGCTATCCAACATGTATCTAGTGTATTGAGTTCATAAGAACAGAGTAACGCCTTAAGCAAGATGACATGATGTAGAGGGATAAACTCAAGCAATATGATATAGACCCCATCTTTTTATCCTCGATGGCAACAATACAATACGTGCCTTGCTGCCCCTACTGTCACTGGGAAAGGACACCGCAAGATTGAACCCAAAGCCAAGCACTTCTCCCATTGCAAAAACTATAGATCTAGTAGGCCAAACCAAACCAATAATTCGAAGAGACTTGCAAGGATATTATGAAAACACATAAAAAGTTTAGAGAAGAACCAAATATCTTTCATAGATAACCTTGATCATAAACTCACAATTCATCGGATCTCGACAAACACACCGCAAAAAGAGATTACATCGAATAGATCTGCTCGAAGACCGAGGAGAACTTTGTATTGAGATCCAGAGAGAGAGAAGAAGCCATCTAGATACTAGGTATGGACCCGAAGGTCTGTGGTAAACTACTCACAACTCATGGTGAGGGTGATGATGATGATGATGAAGGCCTCCGTGATGGATCCCCCTTCGGTGGAGCTCCGAAACAGGCTCCAAGATGGGATCTCCACGGGAACAGAAGGTACGGTGGTGGAATTAGGGTTTTCTCTCTGTTCACGGAGTTTCTGGGGTACGTAGACTTATATAGGAAGAAGGAGGGCACCGGGGGACGCTCGAGGGGGACACGAGGCAGGGGGCGCCCCCCCATCCTCGTGGGCCAGCCCTCCGTCCCCTTGGTTCTCAAGCTCCGCGTGCGTGATTTTCTCCAAAAATATCTCTCGCGAAGGTTTCATTCCGTTTGGACTCCGTTTGATATTCTTTTTCTGCAAAACCCTGAAACAGCCAAAAAACAACAATCTGGACTGGGCCTTTGGGTTAGTAGGTTAGTCCCAAAAATGATACAAAAATGAATGATAAAGCCCATTAAACATCCAAGACTTCATAAATAATAGCATGGAACAATAAAAAATTATAGATACGTTGGAGACGTATCAAGCATCCCCAAGCTTAATTCCTGCTCGTCCTCGAGTAGGTAAATGATAAAGAAAGAATTTTTGATGTGGAATGCTAACCAATATAGTTTTTCAATGTAATTCTCTTAATTGTGGCATGAATGTTCAGATCTGAAAGATTCAAGATAAAAGTCTATATTGACATAAGAAATAACAATACTTCAAGCATACTAACAAAGCAATAATGTCTTCTCAAAATACTGTGGCTAAAGAAAGTTATCCCTACAAAATCATATAGTCTACAAAATCATATAGTCTGGCTATGCTCCCTCTTCATCACACAAAATATTCATATCATGCACAACCCCGATTTCAGCCAAGCATTTGTTTTCATACTCTATCTTTTCAAACCTTTCAACTTTCACGCAATACATGAGCGTGAGCCATGGATATAGCACTATGGGTGGAATAGAGGTGGTTGTGGAGAAGACGAAAAGGAGGGAGATAGTCTCACATCGACTAGGTGTATCAACGGGCTATGGAGATGCCCATCAATAGATATCAATGTGAGTGAGTAGGGATTGCCATGCAACGGATGCACTAGAGCTAAATATGAATGAAAGCTCAACAAAAGAAACTAGTGAGTGTGCATTCAACTTGCTTGCTCACGAAGACCTAGGGCATTTGAGGAAGCCCATCGTAGGAATATACAGCCAAGTTCTATAATGAAAATTCCCACTAGTATATGAAAGTGACTAAGCATGAGACTCTCTACAATGAAGAACATGGTGCTACTTTGAAGCACAAGTGTGGAAAAAAGATAGTAGCAATTGTCCCTTCTCTCTTTTCTCTCATTTTTTGGAGGGGCTTTCTCCTCTTTTTTTATTAGCCCCTCTCTATTTTTTGGGCCATCTCTTTTTTTATTGGCCTTTCCTCACATTGGACAATGCTCTAATAATGATGATCATCACACTTCTTATTACAACTCAAAATTACAACTTGATAGTACAACAAGTATGACTCTACATGAATGCCTTCGGTGGTGTACCGGGATATGCAATGAATCAAGAGTGACATATATGAAAAATTATGCATGGTGGCTTTGCCACAACTACGATGTCAACTACATGATCATGCATGGTAATATGACAATATGATGCGTGTCATATGAACGGAACGGTGGAAAGTTGCATGGCAATATATCTCGGAATGGATATGGAAAATGCCATGATAGGTAGGTATGGTGGCTGTTTTATGGAACAATATGGTGGCTGTTTTGAGGAAGGATATATAGTGGGTTTATGGCACTGGCGAAAGTTGCGCGGTACAAGAGAGGCTAGCAATGGTGGAAGGGTGAGAGTGCGTATAATCCATGGACTCAACATTTGTAATGCCCCGGATGTAATACTTTCCCTTTTGGGTATATAATATATCTTCGGCTTCATCTATTTCCATTCCGGGTTCTTTGTCTTTCGGGTTTTCGTCGTGTTGTTGTGTGAGTGTGTGGCATTCATTCATATCATGTAGACATGTGCATCGCATTGCATTTGTGTTGTCGGTTGCATCCGGTTCCACGTGTTCCTTCCCGTTGTCCGTTTCGCGTTCCGGAGCTCCCTCACGTGTCCGTGTCGTCCCGTAGGCCTACTTTGTTGTTTGGGCGTGGAACGTTACCGGTGTGTCGCGAGGTTGTTGTGTGTGTGTTGTTGTTTTGTTGTGTGAAACCCGCCTCTCAAATCTCGTCGCGTTTGGACTCCGTGTGCTTCCCAACAGTTATTCGTGTGGGTCCAAAGTGCCTTCGCTTTGTGGCCCAGATACACCCCTACAGCTTCTACTACTCTCTCCTAGGCCCATCTAAATTACCCCCGCGATCGGATCCGTCGGATCGCGATCGGAGGGCTCCTAACACCCCTAAATTCCCCCTAACCCTAAAAATCTGCTATATAATAGACCCCTATGTCTATTTTTGGCATCTCTAGCTTCTTCCTCCTCCTTCCCCTAATTTTCTGGATCTGGCCATCCCCTCCTCTCCACTTGGCAGTTTCCAGCCAGTTCCCTCGATCCTCCCGCAGAGACCGATCGGTCCAGATCGCCAGATCGCCGTTTCCTTCGATCCCAGTCGAGCCGCCGCCTTCCCTCGCAGGGTCAACGCCCTCTCGTCCCTCCGCTCGACCGCACCGAAGACCAGGACCACTTCGACGCCTCCCGGCCCACTCCGCGCCACCGAGCCAGCCGCCGCCTCCAGGCCCGTACGCTCCCGCAGTGGCCCGTCCCTCTCTTCGCCTCGCCCCGCCGATCCACCTCGGGCCCGAAGACCAGGCCGCTCCGCCAGGACCACTTCGCCGCGCGGGCCTCCTTCCCCTCTCACTGGGCCGCGCCACTCGGGCCTCGCCCCGCCAGTTCGCCTCTCCTGGGCGCGGGCTGCCGACGCCAGGCGGCCGAGGACTCCGCCCGATCCCGCGCGCCGCGCTGGGCCACTTCCTCCGCTCCGGGCCCAGGACCGCCACGCCACCGCTCCAGCGCCGCGGGCCTCCCTCGCCTCCGCGGGCCGCGCGAGGCCCCGCCGCCGCCTCCAGGCCGCGGGCCAGATCCGTGGGCCGCCGCCTCCGCACCGCCAGGCCGGACCCGAGCCAGATCGGGCCGCCGCAGCTCCTCGGCCCGTTTGTTTTTTTCAGATCTGGAGGTTGCTCTCTCTCTCCCTAAGTCCCTGTGAAATTAGTTGTTGATGCTGTTTTAGAACTGCTCTAACTTTTTGTGTGGATGTCCGTTTTGCACAAATAGCATGTCCAGACGTTCGTGGTGAATAGCACTACGTTTTATCTTTTGGTGTCATGCATGTTAGAGATCATCTAGGTGCTTGTTTTGCTGTTGCAAGAGTGCATCGTGATATAAACTGTTGTTATGTGATGTTTTTATGTCATCTTTGCTATGTGATATCTTTTAGCTCGTTTGTCCGAATGATGCAAATGACATGTCCACGTGTTCGTCTTGCCATGATCTACATGTTGTATGTGATAGGTTGCATGATAAATTTATTCTTGCCATGTTTATCATCGTTGCAAAGTGCCATGTGGATGTGATGTTGTTTCACTTGTTATGAGATGCCATCTTGTTGAGCTCATCGCTATCGTTGTGTTTATCTCCAAGATGCATGCTTGTGTGTTTCGGAATCACCATCATGTGTACTTTGATGAGGTGCTTACCACTTGCCATGTTTAGTTTCGAGGTGACTTAAACTTGCTCGTTTAGATGCCATGATGAAATTGTTGTTTTAGGACTTAGTGGATTTTCACTAAGTCTGAAATCTGTAATGTTCCGATGCCATGTTCGTGTGATGTTCTAGGACAAACTGTCGTGGAATTAACACGGCAGATGTCCGGTTTAGCGGACTTGATGATGGAACCATCGCACGGGTTAGCTTGAAAGGGTTCATGGCACACAAAGGACACAAAGGATTTTATACTAGTTCGGCCCCTTCGAGAAGGTAAAAGCCTACGTCTAGTTGGTTTGGTATTGCTTGGGCGTCGGTTTACAGGGAGCGGAATCGCTTGCCTGCGTCTCGACGGATCGATTGTTGCTTGTCCCTAAACCGGTACCGGGTCGTCCCTTTATATAGAGGTGACGCCTGGCCCGATTTACAGAGTCCCGAGGCCGGCTCATAATCGTGTCCGCCTCGGTCTCTGCCCTTTCTTTCTTATCCCTCAAGTTACATCTCCTTGGCGGTTTACAAACCGTATTTCTATACATGGGCCTTGAAATCTCATGGGCCGTAATCTCTACTAAAATAATAAACCAAATACGATATAACTAAGCCGGTTTACAATACCGGTTTATACCTATTAACCATATCCCTGACATTAGGCCCCAGAATGATTTGAACTTTGTTCACATCAATCTTCGTCATCTGTAATTTTCTTCTGTCTTCATATTTTGTAAACCGGCTCTGACGTCATCCTCCGAAATTATTAAAGTCTGACAATGACATCATCTCCGCATTTAACGCTGCAAGCTGTACTGTAGTTTGTTTTTAATGGTTATCCCGAGAATCGAGGCGTTTAAAGGATCTTTATCCGATTCTGCTTCCTTGATTACCGTACCTGTCGTTTCACATCTGCCTCTCTGCTTATAAATAACACTGCCCCTTTTCATTCTTCCTTCTCGCGTCTTCTTCCTCCTTCCGCTTCCTGACCCGCAAGAACTCCATTGCTGCTTGAGCTCAAGAACGCCACCGACGACCGCCGGATCTTCAGTCTTCGACCGGCCGCTGCATCAACCTGAGCCTTGACCAGATTCTCTCCGCCGCCGATTCTCGCTGTCCCTGGTACGTTTATCCACCTCTCTGTAGATCTGTGTCCGCCATTGCTTCGCCTGTGTTCTTCTGCCATTAGGGCTTCCGATGAAGCTCCGTTCCTTCGTAGATCTTTTCCTCATAAAAATCTTGTAATCTTTAGGCCCTAGTCTGTAGGTCTCCCGCTTAGCACCAGATTAGATCTTACCGTAATAACCCTGTAGTTTTATCCGTTCCGCCATTAGAGTTCTCCGCAGGCTTCATATCGTTCGTTCTTTGAACCTGTGAATCATGATAGTCTTTTTTTATCGATCTTTTTCCATTTTTACTCCGCTGTAGATGCGTCAAAACCTTATTGTACCTGTCTATCATGTAAACTCATCCTTTTGGTATGAAGTCTGCGTAGCCTTCTTCTTTAGCGGTTATTACTCCGCTGTAGATTAATTTCTTTTCTTCAGCATACTCAGATCCTTCCCTCTTAGCAGTTATTTAGAAACCTGTTTTTCTCCTTAGTAGATTCGCTAAGTATGTTCCGGTTTAGATTGTCGTGCCATAAACCGGAAATGATGTAAACTGATGTAATAACTTAAACTGTTCCTCTTCAACTGCCATTTAAACCGGAAATGATAAAACTTTGTTTCATAATTACCGGTTTAATCTTGCCAAATAATTCTCCATTTTAACCATTGCATATCATGAATAAATCCCGGATCGTTGTTTTTTCATAATCCGTTTTTGCACTTTCTCTTCTTCAGCACTTTGCTCAAATGGCTAAGCAGTATGTTTCGTGCGACTGGGTTCGTTCTGTCGTGACTGAAGAAGATTTAGTCAAACTATCAAGCATTGGCACGTTAGGTCCTCGGGCCGAGTTGAAATGGCGCGCTCCGGGTAATGAGTGTCCTCCCGCTCCTAGGTCCGGGGAAGTTATCGTATTTCTGGATCATATCTCCAGGGGTTTCTCTCCCCCCGATTCAAAAATTTTCCGGGACGTCCTTGCCACCTTCCAGCTGCATCCACAGGACATCGGGCCAAACTCTGTTTCCAATATTTGTGATTTCCAAGTTTTTTCTGAAGTGTATCTGCAAGAAGAGCCTTCAGTTGATCTTTTTCGGGATTTCTTCCATGCAAACCGGCGTACTGAGTTCACCAGCGGGCCTCACCAAGAGCTTGGTGGTATTAGTATTCAGAAAAGGAGGGATGCAGTTTTTCCTCACGCCTCTTTACACACTCACCCCAAGGACTGGAACAAGTCTTGGTTTTATTGTATAGACACATCTCCTGAAGGTGAAAATCCGTTGCCGGGTTATCGTGAGACTCGTATCCCGGCAAATCACCCCCTGCCACAACGGTTAAGTGCTACTGAACGGATCCAGTTTTCACCTCAACTTTCCAAGCTGAGAGCTTTCATAGCCAATGGACTGCTTGGTACTGATTTCCTTCGCTGCTGGTTATCCTGGAGCATCCTTCCCTTAAGCCGGCGCCCTAAGCTGATGTACAAGTACTCCGGTAAACCGGAAGATCCACTGAGGTTTACTAAAGAGGAACTTTCTGAATCGGAAGTGATAGAGTCTGCCAAAAAGATCGTCAACCCTGCTTTAACAGATTGCTCCAAGGTTGGCTTGGCCCCATATTTTAAGAAGAATAAGCAGCCTGAAGTAAGTTTTCTTTAACCCGTACTTTATAAACCGTCCTTTTTGAACCGTCTTTTACTTGCCTTTGCTTTTTCATTTAGGCTGACAACCCCTTCTGGAGGAGAAAACCTCAGGACAAACCTGTAAAGCAGACTCGCCGGAAAACTCCTGCAAACAAGAAAAGGAAGGCAGCCGTTGATGCCGGTTCTCCTTCTGAGGATGATGATCCGGACTCCGAGGTATGCCTTGCTCCGGCTTACATTTTGCCTTTATGTACTTGTTAACATATCTAATGATACCCTTTCACAGGATCCACTTGAAGGTGATAACCCGGCTGAGATTGAGGTAACCCTTATTTCTTCTGATTCAGAACCTCCTCCTCAAAAGAGCCGTCGGACTGTTAGAAAATATCAATTTTCTCATCCTTATGCTAAGTTGGATCCTAATTTTGATTTGAAGAAGCAACAGCACGAAGCTTTGCGCCGGACCACTCGCCATAGTGGCTTAGCAGTGGAATCTTCTGGAATCTCATTGACTCCGGTTCGAAAGCGCCGCGCTGAGGTGATACTCTCTCCGACCCTTCTTCACCCCAAGGCCGGTCTTATCAGAAAACCACTTAAACCGACTGATCCTGATTATCAGGAAACTCCACTGTCCTCTTCCGGCGAATCAACCGCTACACAGCTTCCTCCTCTGAAGACCGTCCCGGGGTAATTCTCTTCACCATTCCGGTTTATGACGCTCCTTTCCTTTATAGTGCTAACTTATTTTGCTTATCTTTCTAGTAAACCGAAACCTAGCAAGAAGGCCAAGGCGAATAAGCCTGCTGTTGATCCCGCTGCTGATGAACCAGTAATTGAGCCGTCAACAGCTATCCCTCCTGAAGGTACCCCTGTCACTCCGGTTCAAGAACCTGTTCTTGATACTCCTGCCACTGATGCTGCCCAAGATCCACCAAGTCCGGCCCGGGTTAGTTCTCCTCAAGTTAACCCGGGGTCTCCTGATCCGGCTCAAGCTGAAGTTACTCCTCCCAATGCACCCACTTCCCCTGACGTTGTGGTTACTGGCGCTGCTTATGTTGCGCCAGCCAAACCCACCGTTTTAGCAAAACATACTGCTAAAGCGGAGAAAGTAACTCAGGAAAAGGGGAAGTGGAGTACGGACATATCCAGTCTTTCGAGTATGAGTGCTCAAGACATTTATTCCGGATATTTGAACCGGCTCCACAGCAGCCGGGACTATGAAGCCAGCTTAGTAAACCTGATGAGAGAGAAATACGAAGTAAGTTTTCCTGTTCTGACTTTGCTTTTTTTTTTTTACACATCTTTATCTTCTAACAGCCCCCAAGTTCCGGTTTATCTTCTTTATTGAAGGTAATCCGGAACTTTGTAGTTTTTAACTGCTGATCCATACATTAGCCCCCAAGTATCAAGTAGATAACTTGGTTATGTAGTTGATACTTGTAAAAATTGTCTCTGATGCATTGCTTCAACTGCCATTAGCCCCCAAGTGTCAAGTATACAACTTGGTTGTGTGCTTGAGACTTGTAAAAATTGTCTCTGATGCATTGCTTCAACTGCCATTAGCCCCCAAGTGTCAAGTATACAACTTGGTTGTGTGCTTGAGACTTTGTAATTTCTAACCTTACCTTTGAACTTTTGTCTACAGGCTGAGCTGAACCGGAATGCTGTGGAAAACAGTGAACTTCGAAGCCGGCTTATAGAGACTGAGGCAGCCGCTTCAAAGGCGAAAAAAGAACTTCAAGTGAGTTTAAAAACTGCTGAAGACTTGAAGAAGTTCTTTGATGAGGAACGGACTGCTTTTGAAGTCCAGAAGAAGGATCTTGAAAAACGTATTCAGGATGCCGAAGGAGCACTTAACCCGGTTACTGAAGAATTGACCGGGTTAAAATGCCAGATTGATTTGATGACCTCTGCTATCTTTGGTAAGCATAACCTGAATTCTTGTCTGTTATCTTTGCAACCTGTGATTTGTACCGGTTTAACTTTTCTTGTTGTATGTAGGACGCCGTGTCTCCCATCTTGGGGATGATGTACGGAAGAAACTGAAGGCCTGCTATACTTTGGTGGAGCAACTATACTCTGGAGCGCAAAGGATTATCAGCGCTACCTCCTTTGGTAAACCGGCTCCTTCGACCATCAAGGCTACTTTGAACAGTTTGTCCATTCTGCCAACTCGTCTTGAAGAGGTGAAGAAATCGGCTGCTCGAGGAGGTGCTCTTCTGGCCCTTACAAGGGCTAAAGCTTGGGTTCCAGATATTGATCCGGCGGAAGTGTTAACCGGATTTCCTGACACCAAGGAAGACGGTTCAGTCTTTGATGAGAAGGATCTGTACGTTCTGACAAAGGAAATGCGTCCACTTGCTAGCAAGATTGCGGTGGAAGCTGACTTGTCTCGATACCATCCAGCATATGACTTGCAAAACGATCGGGTGGAACGACCGGTTTATGATGTTGCAAATTTAACTCCGCCGGTTCGTCCTCACACTTTTGCTCCTGACATTGATCCTGCTGAGTTGATCAACGATGAAGTATACTTCCGTGCCTTGGCCAAGATTGATTGGCGTGCACCAGATTTCCCGCCGCTTCACGAGGAGGAAGATGTTCCGGAACAAGATGGTGGCCAATCATCCCGGCAAGGAGAAGCGGAATCTTGAATGTTATTGCTGTAATCATAATTGTTATTCCGTAAACAATGCTTCCAACTATTTGGCTTTCATGCCTTGTAATAGGTTTAGCTGAATTTTAATGCACTGTGATCCGGCTTTTGATCTTTATAAAGTATTCGTTCACTGACTTGTTGATTGATGCGGATTTCTTGCCCTGTCCATAAAAAAGATGAAAAAATATGTCCTAGTGGTTTGACCACTGGACGGATTAACTAGTTCTCTTGGTATAATAAACAAGCGTATCTTTGACAAATAACTGTGATACCTTAATTGCATGTAGCCAAAATACCTTAAACCGGCAAGATGTTTTAAAATTACCTTAATCAGTCTTCATCAATTCTAATAAGTCCTTGAAACTCTTCAGCTCAACTTGTCCATAAGTCCTTCTCTTTTCGGTTCAGCAATTTGTAACTTGTATCTGATTGTGTGCTGCCAAGTGTCAGCTCATTATGAAGTCGAGCCGGGTTACGATAAATGTCGGTTTAACTCTCTCCGGTGTTCATGACCTAGATTTATAACACTAAATAGACAGTCAACTTCTAGAGCTATTCCTCTTAGTTAAAAAGGTTATGAAACACAAAACATCAAGAAACACATAAAAAAACTCATAACATAGCCATTCAAGGGGGTGTGGGCGAACCCGACTGTCCCCAGGGGCCGGGTCATCATTTGAACGTGGGCGTACCAACTGTTCAGGGAGCCCAAAAACTCATAACGTAGCCATTCAAGGGGGTGCGGGCGAACCACTGTCCCCAGGGGCCGGGCCATCATTTAAACGTGGGCGTCCCCACTGTTTAGGGAACCCAA
>LR738712.1:493606826-493621593 GCA_902687465.1 Secale cereale
AGCCATTCAAGGGGGTGTGGGCGAACCACTGTCCCCAGGGGCCGGGCCATCATTTGAATGTGGGCGTACCCACTGTTCAGGGAACCCAAATATTTGTAACATAGCCATTCAAGGGGGTGTGGGCGAACCACTGTCCCCAGGGGCCGGGCCATCATTTGAATGTGGGCGTACCCACTGTTCAGGGAACCCAAGTATTTGTAACATAGCCATTCAAGGGGGTGTGGGCGAACCACTGTCCCCAGGGGCCGCTGACATTCCTCCTTTTCCTTTTTCTTTATGCAGGGCTTTTCTCTTCCTGAACCGGACATGATCTTTTGTTCCTGTGAGTTCTACCGCTCCTTCACATACCCTGTAAAGATTAGTTTCTAAAAACCAGCTAACATTGAAATATGTTTCTTTGATAACAAACTGATATGGATATTTGCCGCAAATTTGATGTATGTGGAAAAAGGGCTGAGCCCCCGGTTTACCGAGGGTGCCGGTTTATTCATTATTCATAATATATACATAGGATACATGGGAGCCTATGGCTCAAGTATAATACGGCCGTAGATGAGCAATGTTCCATGGCCTTTTCGTCTCCTCTTCTGATGTCCGTGAATCTCTGTGCTCTCGAATGTCCACCAAATAGTATGACCCGTTGTGTAAATTTTTGCTGATCACAAAGGGCCCTTCCCATGGCGGGGATAGCTTGTGCATGTCTGTTTGATCTTGGATAAGCCGGAGTACCAAGTCACCCTCCTGGAATGTCCTGGTTCTGATCCGGCGGCTGTGGTATCTGCGCAGGTCTTGCTGATAAATCGCCGACCGTGCTGCAGCTATGTCACGCTCTTCATCCAACCGATCCAAACTATCTTGTCTTGACTCCTCGTTGATGGCTTCTACATAGGCCGCCACCCTTGGGGAATCATGGCGTATGTCACTTGGAAGAACTGCTTCTGCCCCGTAAACCATGAAGAAAGGTGTATAACCTGTAGATCGGTTTGGTGTAGTGTTAATGCTCCAAAGGACAGAGGGTAATTCTTCAACCCAACACCCTGGGGTTCTCTGCAAAGGTGTCATAAGCCGGGGTTTAATTCCACGCAAAATCTCCTGATTTGCCCTTTCTGCTTGACCATTGGATTGGGGGTGAGCCACAGAAGATACATCCAAACGAATATGCTCTCGTTGACAGAATTCTTCCATCTCACCCTGAGATAAATTGGTGCCGTTATCTGTGATGATGCTGTGTGGAAAACCAAACCGGAATATTACTTTTTTGATAAACTTAACCGCCGTTGCCGCATCACACTTGCTTATAGGTTCCGCTTCAACCCACTTTGTAAACTTGTCCACTGCCACTAGCAGATGAGTTTTCTGATCTTGGGATCTCTTGAAAGGACCAACCATGTCAAGCCCCCAAGTTGCAAAAGGCCAAGTTATTGGTATCATCCGGAGTTCTTGTGCCGGAACAAGGGCACGTCTTGAGAATTTCTGACAAGCATCACACTTGCGGACCAGGTCTGCCGCATCTGCATGTGCGGTTAACCAATAAAAGCCATGTCGGAAAGCCTTAGCCACCAAAGATTTTGATCCGGCATGATGACCACAATCCCCTTCATGAATCTCCCTTAGAATCTCACGACCTTCCTCAGCTGAGACACACCGTTGAAATACTCCAGAGGTGCTACGATGGTGTAGCTCCCCGTTGGCAATTGTCATAGATTTGGAGCGCCGGATTATCTGCCGTGCTTCATCTTCGTCCTCTGGTAACTCTCCGCGGCTTAAATATACCAGATAAGGTAACGTCCAATCCGGAATAACATGGGCTGCTGCAACCAGCCGTGCCTCTGGGTCCGGAACAGCTAGATCGTCCTCTGAAGGTACTTGAACCGAAGGATTGTGCAACTCATCCAAAAAGGTGTTCGGTGGTACCGGTTTACGTTGCGACCCTAACCGGCTTAAAGCGTCAGCTGCTTCGTTCTTTCGCCGGTCTATATGTTCCACCTGATACCCTTTGAAATAACCTGCCACCGCTTCAACCTCTCGTCGATAAGCCGCCATGAGGGGATCCCTTGAATCCCACTTGCCCGAAACTTGCTGTGCCACTAAGTCTGAGTCGCCCAAGCACTTAACCCGGCTTAAATTCATCTCTTTTGCCAACCGCAAACCATGAAGTAGTGCTTCATATTCTGCTGCATTATTAGTACAAGGAAATAACAACCGGAGAACATAACAAAATTTATCACCTCTGGGGGAAGTTAAAACCACTCCGGCCCCTGAGCCCTCCAACTGCTTCGAACCGTCGAAGTGAATCGTCCAATAAGTGAGATCCGGCTTCTCCTCCGGGGTCTGTAATTCTGTCCAGTCGTTGATGAAGTCCACCAGTGCCTGAGATTTGATAGCAGTACGTGGTACATATCTCAATTCATGTGGACTGAGCTCAATGGCCCACTTGGCTATTCTGCCTGTTGCTTCTCTATTCTGGATTATATCTCCCAACGGAGCTGAGCTAACCACAGTTATCGGATGCCCTTGGAAATAATGCTTCAACTTCCGGTTCGCCATGAACACCCCATACACCAATTTCTGCCAATGAGGGTATCTTTGTTTGGACTCGATGAGTACTTCACTCACATAGTAAACCGGACGCTGAACCGGATGTTCTTTCCCTGCTTCCTTGCGTTCAACCACAATTGCAACGCTAACTGCCCGTGTGTTTGCAGCAACATATAGTAGCAAAGGCTCCTTGTCGATAGGGGCAGCTAAAACCGGCGGCTTCGCTAGTTGCTGTTTCAGATTCTCAAACGCTGTATTCGCTTCATCACTCCAAATGAACCGGTCCGTTTTTTTCAACATTTGATAAAGCGGGATCGCCTTTTCTCCTAAGCGACTGATGAATCGGCTCAACGCCGTGATCCGGCCAGCTATGCGCTGAACATCATTAATGCAAGCCGGTTTCGTCAAAGATGTGATGGCCTTGATCTTCTCCGGGTTGGCTTCTATTCCCCGGTTTGAGACCAGGAATCCCAAAAGCTTACCAGCCGGGACACCAAAAGCACATTTCTCCGGATTGAGCATCATCCTGTAAGCCCGAAGATTATCAAAGGTTTCTCTGAGATCTTCTATCATTGTCCTCTCCTCCTTTGACTTAACCACAGTGTCATCCACGTAAGCATGTACGTTCCTTCCTATCTTCCCTTTCAAACAATTCTGAACACAACGCTGATAAGTCGCCTGCGCACACTTGAGCCCAAAAGGCATAGACACATAGCAAAAAGCACCAAAAGGGGTTATGAATGCCGTCTTCTCTTGGTCTTCAACTGCCATTTTGATCTGGTGATAGCCTGAGTACGCATCCAGAAAACTCAGCCGCTCACACCCTGCTGTAGCATCAATAATCTGATCAATGTGAGGTAGAGCAAAAGGATCAGTTGGGCAAGCTTTATTGTGGTCTGTGTAGTCCACGCACATCCTCCACTTCCCATTCTTCTTTAGAACTAGCACCGGGTTAGCCAACCATTCCGGATGAAACACTTCCACTATGAACCCTGCCGCCAAAAGCCTGGCTACTTCTTCTCCTATAGCCTTGCGCCTCTCTTCGTTAAAGCGGCGCAGATACTGCTTTACCGGTTTAAACTTCGGATCAATATTTAATTTGTGCTCAGCGAGTTCCCTCGGTATACCTGGCATGTCAGAAGGTTTCCATGCAAAGATATCCCGGTTCTCACGGATGAACTCGATGAGCGCGCTTTCCTATTTAGGATCCAAGTTAGCACTGATGGTGAACTGCTTAGATGAATCTCCAGGCACAAAATCGACCTGCTTAGTCTCTTCTGCTGATTTGAACTTCAAAGCCGGATCATGCTCGGTGGTTGGCTTCTTCAGCGGAGTCATATCTGCCGGATCAACATTATCCTTATAGAATTTTAACTCTTCCGTGGCACATACCGCTTCTGCATAAGCTGCATCACCTTCCTCACACTCCACTGCTATCTTACGACTGCCGTGCACCGTGATCGTGCCTTTATGACCCGACATCTTAAGCTGCAGATAAACATAACATGGCCTAGCCATAAATTTAGCATAAACCGTCCTCCCGAACAAAGCATGATACGGACTTTTAATTTTGACAACTTCAAAGGTGATCATCTCCGATCTGGAATCATGCTCATCCCCAAAGGTAACTTCTAAGTCAATCTTACCAACTGGATAAGCTGACTTACCTGGGACCACCCCGTGAAACACTGTGTTCGATGTCCTTAATTGTTTATCTGTCAGACCCATACGGCGAAAGGTCTCATAGTATAATATATTGATACTGCTACCTCCATCCATGAGGACTTTAGTGAACCTGTATCCTCCCACCTGAGGTGCCACCACCAAGGCTAAATGTCCCGGATTATCTATCCGTAACGGGTGGTCCTCCCTGCTCCAAACAATAGGCTGCTCTGACCATCGCAGAAACTGCGGCGTCGCCGGTTCTACCGCATTAACAGTCCGCTTTAAAACCTTCTGGTCTCTCTTGCATAAACTTGTGGTGAAAACATGATATTGGCCGCTGCTCAACTCCTTTGGATTACTCTGGTACCCGGATTGCTGTTGTTGCTGCGGACGCTGCTGCTGCTGATTTCCTTGGTTATTGTGACTCCCTTGGCCCTGCTGCTGATTATTCTGATTGTTGTAACCACCTTGATGATACGACTGATTTCCCTGACTCTGATAACCACCTTGATAATGTGATTGGCTTCCTTGACCATTATAGTTTCCTTGACCACCTTGGCCGCCTGGCCGGGACTGATAACTACCGTTGTTCCCTTGATAACCGCTGTTGCCCCTATATCCTGAACCGGAATTGTTCCCTTGGTAACCCGGGCCATAAAACCCGGGCCCTGAACCGGCATTCGGGGGCCGGCTATGGGGATTAAAACGGCCGTTCCCTGCTATCATGGGGTTCAGGCATTCCCTTGCAGTGTGCCGTGCAGGCCCCTTTCTCCCACTATGCTTTATACAGGGTTGATCCAAATCCTGCTCCCAACCCGGATTTCCTCCACCGGCTTGGCGAGTGGGACCTTGTTGATTACCCTGAAAACCGCCCTGAACCTGTGTATTAGCCACAAAATCGGAGCTGCTTTCCGGTTTCCGTTTGCCCAAAAGACCTGAAGTAATCGGATTAGCTGTCGCCGGTTTGCCAGTCTTGCTGGTCTTTCCCGCTTTATCTCCTTCTGGCTCCGGATACTTGGTATTATCTGAGTCTCCGTACTTCACCAAGGCGCTCATCAAAGTCCCCATGTCATTGCACTCCCGTTTGAGCCGTCCGAGTTTTAATTTCAAAGATTCAAACCGGCAATTGTTCTCCAATGTTACAATTGCTGTGCTCGGATTAATGCCGTTTGAGGAGTGCAAGATCTCTGCCACTCTGCGTACCCAAGCTACTGTAGACTCCTGTTCTCCTTGCACGCACGCTGCTAAATCTATCACCGACATAGGTTGCTTGCACGTATCCTTAAAGTTTTTGATGAACTGACTGCGCAGCTCCCCCCATGATCCGATGGAATTCGGAGGAAGTCCCTTTAGCCAAGTCCGGGCCGTTCCTTCAAGCATCATAGTGAAATATTTGGCACAAGCCGATTCATCCACGTCCAGCATCTCCATGGCCATCTCGTAACTTTCCACCCAAGCTTCGGGCGGTAAATCGGCTGTGTAATTAGGCACTTTGCGAGGCCCTTTGAAATCCTTGGGCAATTTAACACTTCGCAGGGCAGGGACGAGACATTGTATCCCAAAACCGCTCGCCGTCGCTCCTGTCCCTGTAGTGCCTGTGTGAACCGGCGTCGGCTGACGGACTTCCTCCCTGGCCTCCGATCTAGGCCGGTTTCGATCCGGGGCTGGCATCTCTGCCCTTGCCGGATTATCTTGCCTGTGCTGATGTCTCCTCCGCTCACTGCTAGATACTTCGGGCTCCTCCCAATGTCTGGAGTAACTTCGGTTGGGACGCGGTGTTGAATGCAACCTTTCCCTGCTATGAGAGTACGCTTGCTGCTGTATTAACGCCGTATTGAGTAATTTCTGGGCCCTGCGCGCCTCTATCGCTACAGGGGATGTTTCTTCCACAGGTAAAGCGGCCAACCGTGCTGCCGCTGCAGCGATATTATCCACAGGGTTTGAATAGTGCCCCGGGGGGACCGGAACATAAGGCGCCGATGTAATCCGTCGCTCCCGCTCTGTGGCAGGTTGCTGATCCGGCTCCTCTTGAGCCGGTGGGCTTCTCCGGTTTAAGATCGGATTGTTACTGGCCCCAGCCCCAGGTGTTCTGAACAAATTCGCAGATTCGTAACCCGGCGGCAGGCGGGATCGATATTTTCGTCCTCTTACCCCTTCCATGGAAGCCTGTTCCATCCTTAAGTGAAAAGCTTGTTCATCCAACTCTGCTTGTCTTATGGCTAGCATCTCCCCTTCTGCCTTTAAATCCTCCTTTAACTGGTCTATCCGGGCCTTCAACTGAAAAAGCACTGCATCATGCTGCGCCTTGTCTGCTGGCGCTACGACCTCTACTGCCTTAGCTGCGAACTCCTCGATCAAGGTGGATAGAACCACAGTAATGGAGGGATTTGAACCGCTTCCCCCTGCGCCAGCCTCCGCTGTTGTTCCGTTCGTCGGGGGTTGTGAACCGGCCATGAAGACCGCCACCCGGTTTGGCGGGTCGGAGGGGCCCGGAATACTGTGTCCATCGGACTCACCCCCAGACCGGCCGTCCCGCAACTGATACAGAGATTCAGTTTCCCCGGACGAAGACTCGTCATCTGAATAAACGACGGTTGCACCATCAGACTCCGATCTGTCCTCAGCTTGCCCTCCGTGAACCATTCCAACGAACACATGCTTCATGGCAGATTGAATCCGGGTCGACCTCGCACGCTGAGCCGGCTCGATGATGTTGGGGAAGGTGTCCGGCTCAGGTCCCGGTTCACCAATTTTGCCGATGAAGACTTGGATGCTGCCGAAGGGGACCCGGTACCCGTATTCGATCGAATCGGCCTCCGGTCCCCAACCCGCGTCGTCGATGTAGATCCGGCCGCGACGACTCTTGGTCATCCGGCCGACTGCGTAACCCTTTAACCCCTTGAGGCCGCCTTCCAAGAACTCGAAACCATCGTGCGCGAGCCCCACGGTGGGCGCCAACTGTCGTGGAATTAACACGGCAGATGTCCGGTTTAGCGGACTTGATGATGGAACCATCGCACGGGTTAGCTTGAAAGGGTTCATGGCACACAAAGGACACAAAGGATTTTATACTAGTTCGGCCCCTTCGAGAAGGTAAAAGCCTACGTCTAGTTGGTTTGGTATTGCTTGGGCGTCGGTTTACAGGGAGCGGAATCGCTTGCCTGCGTCTCGACGGATCGATTGTTGCTTGTCCCTAAACCGGTACCGGGTCGTCCCTTTATATAGAGGTGACGCCTGGCCCGATTTACAGAGTCCCGAGGCCAGCTCATAATCGTGTCCGCCTTGGTCTCTGCCCTTTCTTTCTTATCCCTCAAGTTACATCTCCTTGGCGGTTTACAAACCGTATTTCTATACATGGGCCTTGAAATCTCATGGGCCGTAATCTCTACTAAAATAATAAACCAAATACGATATAACTAAGCCGGTTTACAATACCGGTTTATACCTATTAACCATATCCCTGACACAAACCATGTTAGTTTTGGAGTGGATCTTGATTGTTCCTTGTAGTATATATTGTTGGCTTTCCATTCATGTTCTCACATGCCTATTTAAGTGGCTGTAGCATGTTTATCTTTTGCTCCAAAGTTTCAATAAAATTCTGCTGCCAGAATTTTATTGTCAAGTTCAATATGTCCAAGCTCATTGCTATTGATCCGTGACTCCTTTGGGGGTGCACCTTTGGACTTAATTGCTGTAGGATATGTCTAGTCTATGTTCATGTCCTTTGCCATTTTGTTTGAGTGCTGTAGCTTAATTATTTTGTGCTCCGAAGTTGCTATGTTGCTGTAATTTTCAGCTTTCGCTCATTTCTTGTTTCGGGCATAACTTTTAGCCCGTAACTCTGATTTCAGCGAATCTTATATGAAACTTGATTGATTTTCTGTGTAGATTCATAATTTCATATTGTTATCATGTTTTGAGGTGTTTTGCTTGAGTGCTATTTTTCCGTGCTCCGTGTGCATCCTTAGTGCATCCATCATGCATTCATCATTTTCGAGTGCGCATTTCATCTTGTTGACTTGTGCTTGGTGTGATTGTATTGTTTAGAGCCGGAAGCCGAGTACGAGTACGAGCACGAGGTTTCCAACGAGGTTGAGCACGAGGACACTTCTTACGATCCGAACGACTTCTCTTCAGGCAAGATGACCGAACCCCGATAACATTACTATCTTTGCCTATTGCTAGTAGTTTCCGCTCTATAGTTTTGCCTCGATGCCCATGTTCTTCTTGTCAGCCTCCTACTTGTAACCACTACCATGTTTAACCACCCTACCTATGCAAACCGTTGCTTGGCTAAGTACGCTTCGCTCAGCCCTTCTTATAGCATTGCTAGTTGCAGGTGAAGATCGAAGATGCTTGCTTCTTGTTGAAGTTTTGTTGGGTTATATCACACTATATAAATGCTTAAAATGAAATCATCTATATATTGGCAAGGGTGGAAGGCTAAGCCTTTTGCTTGGTGATTTGTTCCACTCATGCCGTTAGGAACCGTATAAACCGGTGTTATGTTCCTTGATTATGCGTTCCTAACACGGTTGGGGTGTATGGGACCCCCTCGATAAACCGCTAAGCGCTAAGTCTTTTCCAGCAAGTCCCAACATTGGTACTATTTGCCTAATAACAAACTAAACTTGCATAGGGAGTTATAAACCCTTTTTCTTAATCAACAACCCCGGGCCAGTGCTCCACATGAGTGTTGGTCCGAAACGGGCACCTGCGGGGCCACCTCGAGGAAACTCAAGGTCTGGTAAAAACCCGTAGCTTGTCCCATCCGGACGTGGCCTGAGATGAGATACGCGCGGCTACTATCAGGGTGTCGGCACGCCGGGAGGATTTGCTGGATTAGCCTTACCTTAGTTCGGTATATCTTGAGCACGGGATTCCGAGAATACTCGGGTCTTCCCACTTTGGAGTTGCGACTCCGCGGATCGTGGGCTTGTAATGGGTCAAGTTGGAACACCCCTGCAGGGTTATGAACTTTCGAAAGCCGTGCCCGCGGTTATGTGGCAGATGGGAGCTTGTTAATATCCGGTTGTAGATAACTTGACACAATGTTTCTAATACACTACCAGCGTGTGTTCCGTGACCGTCAATTTCCGAATAGGGATTCGGGAGTTGAACACGGAGGGGTTATGTTTGTTGAGCTTGTAGCTAGGATCACTTCGTGATCACTTCTCGACCGAGGCTTTCTCTTCTCGCTCTCTTTCACGTAAGCTAGTTGCTAGTTGCTGCTGCAGACACTTATTCTTTTCTTCAGCCTTATCCTCACCCAAGGCTTAAATAGTCTTGTTACCCGGGAACGGGATTGCTGAGTCCTCTGTGGCTCACAGTTACTTCACCACCCCCAGATGCAGGTCCAGTTGTGAGCTATCCAGGTGATGGCACCGAGCTAGATTGGGAGTACGACGAGGAGCGTAGCCGTTACTATGTTCATTATCCGGATGATCAGTAGTGGAGACTTCTACTAGGATTCGATCCGCCTGTGGATGTTATTTAAGTTTGGTATCTTGACATTTGGATTTTGCCCTTAGAGGGTTGTGATATTCTTAATGTATGATGTTTGAGACATGTATTGTATTTGTGTGACGTGGCGAGTGTAAGCCAACTATTTATGTTTACAATCCCCTCTTTTACATGAGATGTGCAAAGATTACCAAACTTGAGATCATTCTAGGATGGACTTATGCCTTTAAGTCGTGCCTCGACACGTAGGAGGTATAACTCCATCCTGGGCATTACAACATTAGTTATAAGAACTCATATACTTATTGCAAAAATCTACGAGTCATCAAAACAAAGCAATCAACGCATGCTCCTAGGGGGGAGGTTGGTAGGAGTTAACCATCGCGCGCCCCCGACCTCCACACAAAGGTTGGCACTCTACAAATACCTCATGCTCTAACTTCGTCACATAGTGGTTCACCATACGTGCATGATACGGGAATCACTAACCTTAACACAAGTATTTCTCAATTTCATAATAACTCCACTAGCATGACTCTGGTATCACTATGCTCATATCTCATAACAATTATCAAGCATCCAACATCTCATTCTATTCAATGCACTTGGTGTGAATTTTTTTACTACATTGACATTGGATGTCTATCATGTGAAGACTAGTTTCTTTAGCCTAAACACATTACCATGATGTTTTAATAGACTCTCAAAAGGATATAAGTGAAGCATGAGATTTCAACAATTTCTACAAAATATTACCACCACCGTGCTCTAAAAGATATAAGTGAAGCACTAAAGCAAAAACTATTCAACTCAAAAGATATAAGTCAAGCACATAGAGTGTTCTAATAATTTCTAGGCCATATTTAACTCTCTCAAATAGGTGTGTCCAGCAAGGATGATTGTGGCAAACTAACAAGCAAAGACTCAAATTATACAAGATGCTCCAAGCAAAACACATAACATGTTGCGAATAAAAATATAGCTCCAAGTATAGTTACCGATGGATGAAGACGAAGGCATCCCCAAGCTTAGGCTTTTGATTATCTTGAATTTACTTGGGGTTCCATGGGCATCCCCAAGCTTAGGCCTTTGCTACTCCTTGTTCCATAGTCCATCAAAGCAATACTCAAAACTTGAAACCTTCTCAACAGAAAACTTAGACAGAAATTCTCGTGAGCTCCGTTAGTATAAGAAAGCAAACCACTACCCAAAAGTGCAGCAATGAATTCATTATTTGTTTATATTGGTGTTAAACCTACTATATTCCAACTTATCTATGGTTCATATCCTCCAATACTGCTCATAGATGCATCGGAATAAGCAAACAACACACGAAAAACAGAATCTGTCAAAGACAGAACAGTCTGTAGTAATCTGCAGGTTTCGCCTACTTCTGGAACTCCAAAAAATTCAAACTGAATTGGTAAATTTGCGGAATTTGTCTACCAATCATCTGCAAAAAGAATCAAATAAATAGCACGCTCCAGTAAAATCTGAAGACCACTTTAGCAAGCGCTAACGATTCTGTTTTTCACAGCAAGATCACATAAACTTCACACAAGTCTTCCCAAAGGTTCTACTTGGCACAAACACTAAACAAAACATGAAACCACATCTAATCAGAGGCTAGATGCAATATTTATTCCCTAACAGCAACAAAAACAAAATAATAATATAAAATTGGGTTGCCTCCCAACAAGCTCTTGCTTTATAGCCATTAAGATCGGCTTGAGATTTCAATGATGCTCACATGAAAGATAAGAATTGAGGCACAAGGAGAGCATCATAAAACATGTGACAAACACATCTAAGTCTAACATACTTCCTATGCATAGGCATTTTATAGGAAAACAAAATACCAAGACAAGTAAGATCTAGCATATGCAAGGAAGGAGAAAGAAACAAAAGCAATCTCAACATAACGAGAGGTAATTTAGTAACATGAAAATTTCTACAACCATATTTCCCTCTCTCATAATAATTTCATGTAGGATCATGATCAAATTCAACAAAATAGCTATCACATAACATATTCTCAACACGATCCACATGCATGCAAAGTTGACACTCTTCCAAAATAGTGGGATTAACATTAACTAAAGTCATGACCTCTCCAAACCCACCTTTATCAAAAGTTTCATAAGATTGAACATTCTCCAAGTATGTGGGATCTAAAGTTGACACTCTTCCAAACCCACTTTCAATATTAATGCAAATATTATTATTAATCTTATATTCATTATGGGGATTAAATGAATTTTCAAGATCATAAGAAGAATCACCCCAATCATGATCATTGTAACAAGTAGTAGACATAGCAAAACTAGCATCCCCAAGCTTAGGGTTTTGCATATTATTATCACAACTGACATCAATAGAATTTATAGTAACATCACTGCAATCATGCTTTTTATTTGAGAAGCTATCATGAATCTCTTTAAGCACTTCATCACAATTTTCAGATTCACTAATTTCAAGCAAAACCTCATAAAGATAATCTAGTGCATGCAGCTCACTAGCAATTGGTTCAACATAATTGGATCTCTTAAAGAGAATAGCTAGTGGATGATGATCCATACTTTAGCAAGCGAAGATGCAAGATAATTGAGGGCACATAGCACACAAGCAAGCAAGAGGCAAGCAAACGATAAACACACGGCAGAGGAAGGGTGAATAAAACGGCAAGGGTGAAGTGGGGGAGAGGAAAACGATAGGCAAATAAATGTAATGCGAAGGATGAGGGTTTGTGATAGGTACATGGTATATGACTTTTGCGTAAGCCTCCCCGGCAACGGCGCCAGAAATTCTTCTTGCTACTTCTCGAGCTTGCATTGTATTCCCTCGAAGAGGAAAGCGAGATGCAGCACAGTACCGTAAGTATTTCCCTCAGTTTTTTAGAACCAAGGTATCAATCCAGTAGGAGACCACGCGCGAGTCCTTCGCACCTGCACAAACAAATAAGAACTTCGCAGCCAACGCGATAAGGGGTTGTCAATCCCTTTACGGTCACTTACGAAAGTGAGATCTGATAGAGATGATAATTTATATTTTTGGTATTTTTAGTTTATAAGAACAGCAAATAAAAGCGGTAAAAGTAAAGTAGATGTAGATTGATATGTTGAGAATAGACCCGGGGGCCATAGTTTTCTCTAGTGGCTTCTCTCATGATAGCGATATTCTACGTCGGGTAAACAAATTACTGTCGAGCAATTGATAGAAAAGAGAATAATTATGAGACTATCTAGGCATGATCATTTTATATAGGCATCACGTCCGAGACAAGTAGACCGACTCCTTCCTGCATGTACTACTATTACTCCACACATCGACCGCTATCCAGCATGCATCTATTGTATTGAGTTCATAAGAACAGAGTAACGCCTTAAGCAAGATGACATGATGTAGAGGGATAAACTCAAGCAATATGATATAAACCCCATCTTTTTATCCTCGATGGCAACAATACAATACGTGCCTTGCTGCCCCTACTGTCACTGGGAAAGGACACCGCAAGATTGAACCCAAAGCCAAGCACTTCTCCCATTGCAAGAACTATAGATCTAGTAGGCCAAACCAAACCAATAATTCGAAGAGACTTGGAAGGATATTATGAGCACACATAAAAAGTTCAGAGAAGAACCAAATATCTTTCATAGATAACCTTGATCATAAACTCACAATTCATCGGATCTCGACAAACACACCGCAAAAAGAGATTACATCGGATAGATCTCCTCGAAGACCGAGGAGAACTTTGTATTGAGATCCAAAGAGAGAGAGAAGAAGCCATCTAGATACGAGCTACGGACCTGAAGGTCCGTGGTAAACTACTCACAACTCATGGTGAGGGCGATGATGATGATGAAGGCCTCTGTGATGGATCCCCCTCCGGTGGAGCTCCGGAGCAGGCTCCAAGATGGGATCTCCACGAGAACAGAAGGTACGGCGGTGGAATTAGGGTTTTCTCTTTATTCACGGAGTTTCTGGGGTACGTAGACTTATATAGGAAGAAGGAGGGCACCGGCGGACGCTCGAGGGGGCCACGAGGCAGGGGGCGTGCCCCCCACCCTCGTGGGACAGCCCTCCGTCCCCTGACGTGGTTCTCAAGCTCCGCGTGCGTGATTTTCTCCAAAAATATCTCTCGCGAAGGTTTCATTCAGTTTGGACTCCATTTGATATTCTTTTTCTGCAAAACCCTGAAACAGGCAAAAAACATCAATCTGGACTGGGCCTCTGGGTTAGTAGGTTAGTCCCAAAAATGATATAAAAGTGAATGATAAAGCCCATTAAACATCCAAGACTTCATAAACAATAGCACGGAACAATAAAAAATTATAGATACGTTGGAGACGTATCACGATGTTGGAGGCGTCGATGTCGGTGTCGATGGGCACGCGGAGGCGCTGGATAGTGGTGCGCAGCGGGTCAGGCTAGGCGGCCCATTCCGCCGCGGCCTCAGCCTCGGCGGCCTTCCTCGCCGCGCTTGACGAAGAGGTGGCGCCGGTGCCGGTGACGAAAACCTCTACGCAGAGGTCCATTGCTCCATCGGGGGTGCTGCCGTCGGGAGTGATGGGGGAGTCGGAGAAGTCCAGTACCTTGTTGGGGTACTCGTCGGCCGCTGGCGCATCGGAGATGCGTAGTGCGGCGAAGGAGGCAGAGAGGGCATCGACGACGTCGTCCGTCAGCATGACGAGCTCGTCGGAGTAGGAGCGGGGCCCCGTGTGAAGCATGCTCCTGGCCAGGACCTCGAGCTGCCCCACGGTGGGCGCAAACTATCGTGGTGGGCGCACGACAGATGCCAAGGGATGGCTAAAGATAGGAGGCAGCTCGAGGGCACTAGTGGACTCCAGAAGCGGGGTTGGTATGAGCGAGCGCGGGACGCAAGACATACCCAGGTTTGGGGCTCTCCGAGGAGATAATACCCTTAATCCTGCCGATGGTGGTTTGATGTTTTACCAGTACAGAGTTGCTCCTCGAGCTGTGTGGCGGAAGGAGGAATACAAGCCAGGTCTTAGGCTGCTTCTCCCGGGGTGTGTCTATCCTGTTCTCTAGTTCTTCTTTCTATCTAGTATGCGTCGTCCCTGTGCATGAGGGCTCC
>LR738712.1:493621687-493635797 GCA_902687465.1 Secale cereale
GGGGGTATATACGCTAACCCCCAGGGTTACAATGGTAAAGATACACGGCCGTGGGGCCAGATTTTCATTGTCCGAGAAGCCGACGCTGGGGCCCGCCGGGTACAGAGCTCGCCGGGTTCTTCGGGCGCGGGGCCCTCCAGGCATGGGGGGCGCTGTGTGCCGTCTTGTCGGTCGCTGAGGATTGGCCGAGCTGAGTCGGGTACGGCATGCTCCGTCATGTCACCATCTGCTGGCATCATGGGATGTGATGATTGCACTGTTGCCACGCCCCGTCTGACTAGGGGCATGGGCGAGGCACTGTTGCCTAGGTCATTGGTAGGTACGTCTCATCCAATCGTACGGTTGAGTTGACCCGTGGCCGGATTGGGGAACACACCATGGGCCAGTCTGGCTTGTTGAGGAAGTCTTGGCATGCCGGGTCTGGATCCCTCGAGCGGGCCGTCGGGGCCGGATTGCGGGAGTTGGCCGGACCTGAGAGTCTTGCTGGATCATGGGGCCTGGCTCGGTCGAGCGACCCGGCCAAGTCAGAGGCGAATTGCGGGGCGAGGCCGGCCCCGTTGTTTTTGAAAAGGCTCCGGCTTCCGTTGCCTGCCTGGAGTTCCTCCCCCGACACTGTTTAACCAACTTGAACAAGGTTTTGGTACTATAAAATTTGACCTTAGTACAATTTAGTAAATGGATCTTGTTTCTTTCGTAGTTTGAGTTTCGTTGCTCCGTTTGATTTGATTCCTTTTGCAAACCGGAGTTCTTCAGTTGAAATTTCTGGTTAGATCTTCTTATTTGAGTTTTACCCGTGCATCTTTGCTTGGTTGCTTATGTATGCTATGGTTTGCTTGCGATAGAATTCCAGGAGTGCGAAGCGTGCCACTACGAGTCCCTAGATTTTGCGACTAGGACGGTTAAAATTTATTTCGGAATTTTTTGACTCCGTTTAGTATTTCTTTTGTCTGTTTTTCTGCGTCAAGACTTAAAAAAAGTGAACCGACCTACGGGCCGTGTCCGACCCGGACACCTTGCCCGGCCGGCCTTTAAAGGCCGAGGCCCAGCCGCCCGCAGCCCCCGCCTCGCCCTGCCGCCCGAACCCTAGCGCCGTCCCGCCGCCGAGCCGCCACCACCCCGCGCCGCTGATGTCTACACACGCTTCTACTCTTGTAGACTATGTTGGGCCTCCAAGCGCAGAGGTTTGTAGGACAGCAGCAATTTCCCTCAAGTGGATGACCTAAGGTTTATCGAACTCAGGGAAGTAGAGGTTGAAGATGGTCTCTCTCAAGCAACCCTGCAACTAAAATACAAGAAGTCTCTTGTGTCCCCAACACACCTAATACACTTGTCAGATGTATGGGTGCACTAGTTCGGCGAAGAGATGTTAAATGGCAAGTGATATGGATGGCAAAACAAAGTAATATAAATCTGTAATAAAAAGTGCAGCAAGCAAACAAGCGGTAAACGTGAGCACAAATGGTATTGCAATGATGGAAACAAGGCCTAAGGATCATACTTTCACCAGTGGCAACTCCCAACAACATTAACATAATCGAATCACATGATATTTCCCATAAAACATGCAATGGAGACGCACCCGGAGGTCATTCCTTCGTGGTCAAGAGAGGACGAGAATTATGTAGGGCAACAAAAGCACACCTCAAAGTTCATAGTTCTCAATCCAAGGATTTCCCAATGTCACCGCGGCCATCCAAAGAGAGTCCCACAATCACCACAACATATCTAAAGGATAGTCAAAGACAAGCACAAAGAGACTCTCAATCTTCAATCAACACACAAGAGAGGAAATCACTCATGAAAATATTTTTCTAATCCATGTCCAATAGACCGCTGTCACCTTGGTCTCGGGGATTATACTAGATAAAGACAAGTGAGTACATCAATCCAATACATAGAGGAAGGGGAAACATCATGGGATCACCCTAGATTAACATAGCCTATGATCACTACGAAGATCACATCATGGGAGAGAGAGATAACCACATAGCTACACGTACGAGCCCTCGGCCCTGGAGAAGACTACTCACGCATGGACATGATGAGGAGGAGGTTGATGATGGTGTTGATGGAGAGGTGCAGCCCCGCGAGGAGGAGATGGCCGGCGGCAGCCACGGAGGCGGCAGCGGCGACCCTTGGGGGCGCGGCGGCGGCGGCGGCCCTCGGGGCGGCGGCGGCCCTAGGGGGCAGCGGCTCCTTGGCCCCCCCTTCTTCCTTGTGGATGGTGCTGCAATGGTGCTGGTCCTCCCCTCCAAGACGGTGGCTCGGGAGGAGGAAAATTCGTGGCCCTTGGCGACCTAGGTTTTCTCTCTTTATATAGACTCTCGGATTCCCGTCATCAGATTTTGGGCCTCGGTAAAACGGGCTTTACTCGGCCGTCTGGACTCCGATTTGGACGAATTTTATATCCAGAAGCATCGCCCCGAAATTCCCCACAACTTTCTCAACTATACTTTTTCCGTTTGAGGTCGTCTTCGGGCCGGAACCTGACCATCTTTAAAAAACGTTCTCAGACAGATTTCAGGAAAGTCAGAGTCCTACTCCAATACGACTCCTTTTGCGTTTTTGTCAATTTCCAAGTAATTCCTACACAATAAAGTGTAAAACAAGAACATTGTGCACTTTTGCAACCATTAGTAGGTTAGTCCAAATATGATCAAAAGTGTATGGAAGTGCATAAATATCATAGCAATATCACACAAAAAAGGCATGGAGCAAGCAGAAATTATAGATACGTTTTGGACGTATCAACATCCCCAAGCTTAATTCCTGCTCGTCCTCGAGTAGGTAAATGATAACAAGCATAATTTCTATGGTGACATGCTATTAACCATATAAGAAATTTTCACAGTCACATGACAAGTGCTTACTGGGACAATGAGTCTGTAGTAATTAAGTTTCCTCATGAGAATGTCACAAAGAACTGAAAGTTTTAAAATATGATACTGAAACACTCAACAAATTTGTAATGAGCATGGTGTGCAAATATGATAAAATAGTATCTCGCTTGCCCCCTTTAGTGAAGTAAAACATAAATGCAGGGGCACCTCCAAGGTTTAAGTGACGACTAGATACAATGATTTCAGAATAAACGATATCATAATCATGCAAAAGACAATGCTACTTTGGGACAATGCACATTACACTCAGAATGACAATCATGCTCTTAATAGTTGGTGCTTTAAAGAAGGTGGAGACTCTCAAACCGTGGCTTTTGTTGGCAAGGTTGAAAACCCGTGGTCGGAAACAAAGACAAAACATGTACCAGAGCTCTTGGTTTTAAAAAACAGAGGTAATATTTTTTTTAGATTATGCATGTTCCGTCAACGAATGCTAGCAGATAACTCAATCACTTCTTGAGCTGGACAAGTTTCGAGGAACGGCTCTCGAATGAGGACGGTCACATCCTCTTAATCTCCTTTGTTTATCACTGCCAAAGTTTTCTGATTTCTCATGAACAAAGCGTGAAGGAGGGTTTGTTTGTTGTATTATTTTTGAGCCGGGCGCACTCTTTGCCATTTCCTTCTCGTATTATGGGTTTGCACATTAGACATGCAATCCCGGGGTGAAGCTTGTCCAACTTAAAAAGATCATGAATTAACTACTACTTCCTCATTAACTAAAACAGAGGCACAAAAGAGAAATACTTTTTTGAATAATTTCGAGATGGTACATGAAAGTCTTCGTTAGGAATGGCAGGTAAATACCATGTATAGGAATGTATGGTGGACTCATATGGCATAACTGGTTTAAAGGATTTTGGATGCACAAGCAGTCAGTCCGCTTAGTACAGGCGAAGGTTAGCAAAAGACTGGGAGCGACCAACTAAAAGAGCAATGACGGTCATAATCATGCAGAGCGACAAAGCAACATTGAATCAGGCATGGAAGTTATATGGCTACTCAGAAACTAAAGATCATCAAGGCTTGATAGACTTTCTTTGCAGTCTTAAATATGCGTGAGCATACGCCAAGTCAATCAAAATAAATTCTTGAAGGAAGATATCACTAGACCATACCACATCATAGGCAAACAAATCATGTTGGTATTCCAATAACACATTGAGAACCCCCCAGCTATTTGAGACTAACCATAAGAAAAGATGAACTACTAAGCATCATTATGCACATAGCATTTTTATCATAGACATATCGACCAGTACAACAGAAGCCGACTCTCTTAATAAGATAAGCATGATAACTAAAGAGAGTTCCAGCGACCAACTAAACAAAAGCTCTTTAAAAAGATAAGCGTGAAAGCTAAGAGCTAAACATGATAGTAGCTATCGAAAGACAAAGAACACACACAACAAAGATAGACATGAAAATTCTATGTTATGTTCTAGGTTGAAGTGGAGCGTGTTTCTCTCCCACACAAAGAAAGCTGAGTTCCAACTCGTTATGAAAAGCAAGCAAAGCTAAAGAAAACCAAAAAGGAAACTAAAAGCAAGACGCTCCAAGCATAGCACATAACACATGAAGTGAAAAAAATATAGTGGAACGAAAGACGAACTGATAATGTTGATGGAGAAGGGGATGCACGGGGGCATCCCCAAGCTTAGACGCTTGAGTCTTCTTGAATATTTCTTGGGGGTGCATGGGGCATCCCCAAGCTTGAGCGTTTGACACTCCTGAATCTTTTTATCATCTTCCCTCGCACACTTGAAAACTCCCTTCATACATAACTCATCATAATCTGATTAGCGAGGTTAGTACCCTTAATAAAATAATTGTTCCTTGCTGGAAATAAGGATATTCTTGAAGGTCTACTGTTTCTCAAGATTGCCAAAAGGTTTTTGCAAAGAAAAAGCAAGCTCAAGGTTTGCAAAACGAAGGAAAGGCAAAACAGCACAGAATCTGTGAAAAACAGACCAACAGGTAGTAAATGATTTTTTCGGGGCACTTCTGCAACTCAAATCAAAAAACTCAGAACAGACGCCCGAAAGCCAATTGTATAGAGCACGCTGTCAAAACAATTCAGACCAAAAAGATGATCTGGTGATTTTATACGATTTTTTTCTGTCCAAGGACAGAATCTGTTTCCTGGACAGCACGTCACAACTTTTGAACTTTCTTGCAATCAGAGGCTAAACTTGGCACAAAGCTGAAAAATAAAGATACAATGATGTTGCTACAGTAGTAACAAACATCAAGACCACTAAAACTGAAAGCAAAGATAACAAGGGTTGTCTCCCTAGAGCTCTTTATTTATAGCCATAAAGATAGGCTTAAGACTTTAATGATGCTCTCGTAGGAATAGAGTTGAAGAACAAAAGAGAGCATCAAGAAGCAAATACCAAATACATTTAAGCTTAACATGCTTCCTATGCATAGGAATATTGCAATGGAATAATTCATTGAAGCACAAAGCAATAAGCATAGGAAGACAAAACAAGTGCAGCTTCAAAACCTTCAACATAAAGAAAGGTAACTTAATATTATTGAAATATCTATAAGCATATGTTCCCTTCTCATAATAATTTTCAGTGGGATCACGAATAAACTCAACAATATAAGCATCACATAAAGCATTGTTACCATGATCCACATGCAAAAAGGTACTGTTACTCTCCACATAAGCATCTTTGGGGAGCCCATGGTTAGGACATTTTAGCATTAACGTTTTCAGTCTCCCCCAAGCTTGAGCTACGCTCTCTCCGTCACGAGACCTAAAGTTATAGATATAGTTCCTGTCTCGATGAATTTCATGAAGAGGATAAAACTTAGTATAAAAGAGAGACATAAGCTCTTGCCAATCAAGCAAGTGCGAGTTATCGAGAAGCTTATACCAATCTGAAGCTTTATCTATAAGTGATACGGCGAACAATTTTCTCATGACAAACTCCCTTGATACACCTGCAAGCTTAAATAATGAACATAGTTGTGACAGATATGGCAAGTGTTCACCGGGATGTTTGTCTCCTGCATAACGATTAGCCAAAATATAATCGATAATACCAGCCGGTATTTTATAGGGCACAATTTCAGTAGGAGGAGTAGCAACCACCACAGGTGTGGGGCGTCTTCCCACAAGCAACGAACTAAGAATGCGGTTTTCCATAAACATAACTAGTGAAATAAAAACAAGAAACAAAAAGATTTAATGGCAAGATCTAAAGATATACCTTCAAGCACTCACTTCCCCGGCAACGGCGCCAGAAATAGCTTGATGTCTACACACGCTTCTACTCTTGTAGACTATGTTGGGCCTCCAAGCGCAGAGGTTTGTAGGACAGCAGCAATTTCCCTCAAGTGGATGACCTAAGGTTTATCGAACTCAGGGAAGTAGAGGTTGAAGATGGTCTCTCTCAAGCAACCCTGCAACTAAAATACAAGAAGTCTCTTGTGTCCCCAACACACCTAATACACTTGTCAGATGTATAGGTGCACTAGTTCGGCGAAGAGATGTTAAATGGCAAGTGATATGGATGGCAAAACAAAGTAATATAAATCTATAATAAAAAGTGCAGCAAGCAAACAAGCGGTAAACGTGAGCACAAATGGTATTGCAATGGTGGAAACAAGGCCTAGGGATCATACTTTCACTAGTGGCAACTCCCAACAACATTAACATAATCGAATCACATGATATTTCCCATAAAACATGCAATGGAGACGCACCCGGAGGTCATTCCTTCGTGGTCAAGAGAGGACGAGAATTATGTAGGGCTACAAAAGCACACCTCAAAGTTCGTAGTTCTCAATCCAAGGATTTCCCAATGTCACCGCGGCCATCCAAAGAGAGTCCCACAATCACCACAACATATCTAAAGGATAGTCAAAGACAAGCACAAAGAGACTCTCAATCTTCAATCAACACACAAGAGAGGAAATCACTCATGAAAATATTTTTCTAATCCATGTCCAATAGACCGCTGTCACCTTGGTCTCGGGGATTATACTAGATAAAGACAAGTGAGTACATCAATCCAATACATAAAGGAAGGGGAAACATCATGGGATCACCCTAGATTAACATAGCCTATGATCACAACGAAGATCACATCATGGGAGAGAGAGATAACCACATAGCTACACGTACGAGCCCTCGGCCCTGGAGAAGACTACTCACGCATGGACATGGTGAGGAGGAGGTTGATGATGGTGTTGATGGAGAGGTGCAGCCCCGCGAGGAGGAGATGGCCGGCGGCAGCCACGGAGGCGGCGGCGGCGGCCCTTGGGGGCGCGGCGGCGGCGGCGGCCCTAGGGGGCGGCGGCGGCCCTCGGGGCGGCGGCGGCCCTAGGGGCAGCGGCTCCTTGGCCCCCCTTCTTCCTTGTGGATGGTGCTGCAATGGTGCTGGTCCTCCCCTCCAAGACGGCGGCTCGGGAGGAGGAAAATTTGTGGCCCTTGGTGACCTAGGTTTTCTCTCTTTATATAGACTCTCGGATTCCCGTCATCAGATTTTGGGCCTCAGTAAAACGGGCTTTACTCGGCCGTCCGGACTCCGATTTGGACGAATTTTATATCCAGAAGCATCACCTCGAAATTCCCCACAACTTTCTCAACTAGACATTTTCCGTTTGACGTCGTCTTCGGGCCGGAACGTGACCATCTTTAAAAAACGTTCTCAGACAGATTTCAGGAAAGTCAGAGTCCTACTCCAATACGACTCCTTTTGCGTTTTTGTCAATTTCCAAGTAATTCCTACACAATAAAGTGTAAAACAAGAACATTGTGCACTTTTGCAACCATTAGTAGGTTAGTCCAAATATGATCAAAAGTGTATGGAAGTGCATAAATATCATAGCAATATCACACAAAAAAGGCATGGAGCAAGCAGAAATTATAGATACGTTTTGGACGTATCAGCCGCCGCCTCGCCGCCTCGCCGCCGTGCCGCTGCCGCCCCGCCCCGCCGCCCCTCACCGCACCGCCGCCGCGCCGTCTCTCCGGAGTTTGCCGGAGTTGCCGTGTTTTTTTTGTTCGGTTTTTTAGGTAAACCCTAGATCTAAACCCTTTTTAGATCGTTTTCCCTGGTTTTTCGGTTCGGATCTAATTTGCGAACGTTCGTTCGTTTAGATCTGTTAACGAACGTTTTCGTTCGTTAGTTTCTTTTAGCGAACGTTCGTTCGTTAGCCTGTTCGTCGCGTTTTCTTTTTCAGGGGTTTTCCGCGATTATTTTCGAACGTGATTTCTGCCCTGGTCTTCGTTTTAGTATAACTTTTCGCTTGTTAGTCGGAATCAGGTGAAACAAGCGCCTAGATCTTCGTATCGAAGCCCTCTTTATGTTTAACCAACTTGAACAAGGTTATGGTACTGTAAAATTTGACCTTAGTACAATTTAGTAAATGGATCTTGTTTCTTTTATAGTTTGAGTTTCGTTGTTCCGTTTGATTTGATTCTTTTTGCAGACCGGAGTTCTTGAGTTGAACTTTCTAGTTAGATCTTCTTATTTGAGTTTTACCGTGCATCTTTGATTGGTTGCTTATGTATGCTATTGTGTGCTTGCAATAGAATTCCCGGAGTGCGAAGCGTGCCACTACGAGTTCCTAGATTTTGCGAATCGTCAGCAAGGCAAGTAACACTTTGATCATACCTTTATTACCCAGTTTTTATGCATTAGTTCAACCCTCACACATTGCATGAGTAGGATCTCTTATCATGTGGGTCTGGGAAGTAGATTGAGGTAGAACCTATTACCTGTTATTATCAAACCCCTGGAAGTTACTTCTACGTTATGCTTAGGTTGCCATGCTATGCTCGTAGACGTGGTTTGGGTTTGAGAGTATCCATGACAGATGTGAGATTGTTAATTAATGGTCCAACTTAAGGTGGCTACTTTAATACACATCTGGATGGATTGGTTGCAGGGCACCTGGAGAATCCAGTGTTGTCCTAGGAAATCTCGCAGGAACCGTGTGATTATCCTATGGAATGCCACCCAGGCTCAAAGGGATCATAAGACTATTCATGCTAAAAACTTCCGTGTGCAGCCACAATGCCATTATGAGCTCTGGCATAGTTGAGTATGTTGTGTGAGCTCTTTCAGTGGTGGACTAGCAAATGTAGGGGAAAGTAGGTGTACCGGTCCATCCGGGGTAAAGAGTAAATGCTTCTGAAAGACTGTGTCTCGGTCATCCGTTTCTCAAACACCATGCAGTGCGAGAAATCCAACGGAGGAGATCGTGTCTTGTGGGTAAAGGTGCACAAACCACTGCAGAGTGTACAAACTAATCATGATTAGCCATGTCCCCGGTTATGGACATCTTGAGTATCTGGTACTTGAATTATTGGATTGATCTCATCACTCTAAAACTAATTTTGTGGGTTAATTAAGATGGTTTTAATTTGGGATTGAGTTGGAGGAACCTTCTCAATGATGTTTCAACTACCATGATAGTTAAAATAAATTTATTCCTTTGTTGTAGGGGAAAATTGGCTTTATGGAAAAAACATCATAACCTTAGAGCCTCCATCAGCCATATATGCATGTAGTGTTAGATTTTATTTGTTACTTGCTCTACTGTGTTATCTTGCCAGCATATTCCATGTGCTGACCCGTTTCGGGCTGCAATCATGTTGCAGACTTTTCAGAAGAAGAGTAAGGTGCGCTAGGTCGTTTGTCATGCACGCAGCTATGCCGTTGGAGTTGATGGACTCACTTATCATCCAAGCCTTTCGCTGTTATCGTGTTAGATGGCCTTATGCCGTATATTTTGTAATAAGTTCTCTTTTGAGATATTCGATGTAATAAGTGTTTGATTGCCACTTTGTTATAAATCCTTCAAGTACTGTGTGTGTCAGCATTACCGATCCAGGGATGACACAGAACACAGAGACTTCGGTCCATTCGGATCATGGGCAGTACAATTTCTATATTTATAGGATTTTTTAGCGCTGATTTCACGTCAGTGGGGGTCCAGTGGGACCCATGAGATAAAGTGGTGCGCCCTAGGGGGCACCACCCAGGCTTGTGCCCCCCTGGACCTCCTCTGGTCCTCCTCCAAAGTCTTCGGGGTCTATTCTTGTCTAGAAAAATGTTTCAGAATTAATTTCACGCCAGGGGGGTTCTCGTGGGATCCACAAGTTTAGGTGGCGCGCCATAGGGGGCGCCACCGTTGGTGTCAAAATCGGAGGATCTCGGGTAGGGGGTCCCGAACTGCGTCTAAGGATAGAAGGTAACATGAGGCAGGGGACACGATGTTTACCCAGGTTTGGGCCCTCTTGATGGAGGTAATACCGTACTTCCTTCTTGATTGACTATGATGAATATAGGGGTTACAAGAGTTGATCTACCTCGAGATTGTAATGACTAAACCCTAGATGTTTAGTCTGTATGATCATGAATGCTTTACAGACTAAACCCTTCGGCTTATATAGTGTGACGCCCCAAGACCGGCGCTCGAGAAGACTTTCAGCTATTCCGGGTTTCGCTGTGTGTTTCATTTTGCTTGCTTCATTTTATTTTTACATTGCACCATGTCATTAATCTTTCCATCTCAACTACATAAATTGTGTGGATGTTCGATCCATTTAAACCGAGGGAATTCATTGGTGATTTCTCTTTATAACATATCCTCCTAATATTTATTGAGCTATTATAAAGTATTCCATTGCCTTGGAATCACCAACACACACTTGCAAATTTCCCATGACTTTTCTACGTCAAGTTTCTACTCACAAACTTTGTCAACAATCTGTATCTCCTTTAGCGAGGCTCCTCTAAAATCTGAACATTTTGGGCCTCCCTCACCCACATCCTATTCAAACCCATTTGAATTATATTCAATGAGTTTGAATTTAATTCCTGCAATCTTGCCACTTCTATTTTTCTGTGAACATACCCATTTTTGCAAGTCCAAGGAATTTAACCTCACATGCAAAGTCTTTCCCTAAGTGCCCCTTTCTGTTTCCTCTCTCTTTTTCTTCTCTATTTTGTTTTTAATTTAGAAGAGAGGGAGAGAGATATTCCAGCCCACTTGGGCCTTATAGCTGCAGCCCAAGGCCCATCCCTTCTCTCCTTAACCCTAGCCCGCAGACTCCCTCCTCTCGTTTTCACCCTCGTCCTCACACCGCCGCTGCACACACACACACACACACGCTCACGCATCGCCCGTGCTCGATCCCCATCTCCCTCTTCGCTCGATGCCCTCCTCCCTCTCGATCTCCCGTGCGCCCGCCGACGACCTCATCGCTAGCCTCTTCATGGAGTGCCGCCGTTGCCATCCTCTTCATGGAGCACCGTCATCGCCATCGATGCCTGGCCTCCCACGCCGCTCCGTGTGCCCCGCCGCCCAGCGCCACCAACCTCCTCCTTGCTTCTGTCGCCGCCGCCTCTTGCCTCATGTCGGTGCCCCGCGCAGTCGTCGTTTCCATCTTCGCCCCTTCCACCACCACCGCAAGCCCCGTCGAGCGCCTTCGTTGCCGGCCCTCTACTTCTCGCTAGACGTAGGCCTCAAGCTCGTACACGCCGGGACCTGCGTTCCTCTGCCCCTACCTCGCCTCCGGCCATGGCAGTCGAGGCTACCTCGTGGCCATGCCCCTGCACCATCGGCTTTTCAACTCGACGCTCGACTCAGCCAACTTCTGCTGCTGCCTCGAGCAACCCATCCACGGCCAATACCACAAGATCTCCACACCCCTTGCTGTCGGCATCGTGTGCCCTTGTGTTGCTACGTTTTGGACCCTGAAGACCGGCAAGATCGTCTACACAACCGGAATTCGACAAGTACCTCGACAACGTGTACCACAAGCGGAAAGTACCACGATGGCCCCGAACATCTACGAAACGTGTTCAATTACCGTCGCCGAAGACCCGTGTAACACAAGCATCAAATTCGGGTGTACCACTACCGTCGACCTCGGAGACCCGTGGACATCAAGTTCCTCTACCGATGACCCAAACGAACTCGAACCGTGTACCACTACCGCCGCCGTGCGCTTTGCCAAGTACCACTACTTCCACTACCGGACCACCAGTACCACTACTACCCTCGATGACCAATGAACGACTACAAACCCGTGAACGACTACTTCCACTACGAACTCGATCCGCCCCGAGATGCATACTTCGAAGGTATACCGCCGAGACGACGCCCGTGAATGAATGCTTGTGTTGTATGAGATGAACCGTGTGTTTGCACCGTGTCCGAATCATTCGTTGCACGAAGTCCTTCTTTTCCATGTCGCCAACCCGTGGGAACCCGATACCCGGGATCACCCTACCATCTTGGATGACACGCTCACGTCGACCCTTTCTTTTGCACCGGTCTCTCAACAAGTTACCGGAACCGAAATGTTGCCGTGGCATCATTTCCGTTGTTGTTGTCGTGACACCCCCTTTCTTTTCGTCATGGCAACAAATACTCCATGTCATCTTATAACATGTCAAATTTTCATAAAAATTGCATAAAACTTGCAAATGTCATCCGCATCATGATAACAACATTTAAATGCTTAAAATTGTTCTTTGCTTTAAGAATTGCTAAATATGCGCATGGGGAGTTTCCGGAATTGTTGTTGTTACTTCCGGCCTCATTTAAATTGCTTAGATAGTGTGGTTTATTTCTGCTTCACCTCTTGCCATGTTAACTAACATTTAAACTTGTTGGGTTCATAATGATATCAAACTAAGTAATCTAACGTGGTGTTTCATCAATATGACACTCGTTGCATATTGAGCTCCACTTAAATTGTAGTGTTGTTTGTGCACTTTGCCATGCCATGCATAATTAAACCGGACATGCATCATACTTGGTTGTGCATCATATGCCATGTTTATTCTTGTGTGTTTACCGTGTTGTTTGCTTCTTTCTGTTATGCTTCTCTCGTTAGCTTCATTTTCGTTCCGGAGTTGTGAGGTTTTCTTTGACTACTTCATGGGCTCGTTATTCTTCCTAGCGGGATCCCAGGCAAGATGATCGTTCCCCGATATCACCTCTATCTTTGATTTGCTAGTTGTCTCGCTCTATAGTTATGCCTCAATGCGTATTCTTGTCTTGTCAGCCTCCTATGTTGCCATGAAACACTCTAACCGCCTTCCTAGCAAACCGTTGATTGGCTAAGTACGCTTTTGCTCAGCCCCTCTTATAGCATTGTTAGTTGCAGGTGAAGTTTGAAGATTGCTCCATGTTTGGACATCCTTATTGGGATAACACAATATATATCTTAAGTAATTAATACACATATATATTGGTAATGGGTGGAAGGCTTGGCCTTCTTCTTGGTGTTTGTTCCACTCATGCCACCTTAGGACCCGATAAACCGGTGTTATGTTCCTTGATTTTGCGTTCCTAACACGGTTGGGGTTTATGGGCCCCCCCTTGATAATTCGCATTGCTTAAAGCTTTTCCAGCAAGGCCCAACTTTGGTTTTACCATTTGCCTAACAACTAAAACTTGCATAGGGAGTAATTAACCCGAGTTCTTAATCAGCAACCCACGCTAGTGCTCCTCATGGGTGTTGGTCCAAACTGGGTAGACTGCAGGGCCGCCCTGGGGAAACCCGAGGTATCTGGTATTTTCCTGTAGGTTGTCCCATCCAGTCGTGGCCTGAGACGAGATACGCTCGGCTACTATCAGAGGTCTTGCTGAATTAGTTTTACCTTTGTCAAAATATCTTGAGCACTGGATTCCGAGAATACTCGGGTCTGCCCAACATGGAGTTGCGACTCCGTAGATCGTGAGCTTGTGATGGGCTAAGTTGGGACACCCCTGCAGGGTTATGAACTTTCGAAAGCCGTGCCCGTGGTTATGTGACAGATGGGAATTTGTTAATATCCGGTTGTAGATAACTTGACACCATATCCTTAAGAATACACTATGTGTGTGAGTAACCGTGATGGTCTGTTTTCGAAGGGGTTTTCGAAAAGTGAACACGGCGGGGTTATGCATGAATGTGAGTGATACGTCCAAAACGTATCTATAATTTCTGCTTGCTCCATGCCACTTTTGGGTGATATTGTTATGATATTCATGCACTTCCATACACTTTTGATCATATTTGGACTAACCTACTAATCCAGTGCACCCCGGTGCCAGTTTCTGTTTTCGGCTGTTTTTGTATTTCAGGTTTTCACGTTACGAGAACTGCCAGGAAAAATCCAGAAAAATTATATAAAAAATCAGCATTCCAGAACCTACCTTGTGTCCAAAGGACAGCCGGGGGGGGG